>JAGGNK010008226.1:8351004-8658873 GCA_017590115.1 Montifringilla adamsi
TTGTTTTATTTTGGGGGGTTTTGGTTTTTGTTTTTTTTTTTTTTTTTTTTTTTTTCAAATATTCTCCAGGGTAAAATTTTGATGCAGCAGCAGCAGCAGAGTCAGGTTGCCTGATGCATGAATAGCATCATATATATAAATATATATAAAAATATATAAAAATATCTATCTCAGAGGTTCCAGTGTTTGAAAGCATGCCAGCAGTGTTTTCTGTGCTGCATTAATTCCCAGCTGCGCGGGGGTCAGAGCAGGGGGAGGACATTTCCCTGCCTTTGCCCTCGCTGCCTCCTGCATTCCCCCAGCCTGGCCGGACGTGCCCAGCCCTGCCTGACGCCCAGTCCAGCCCGGAGTGCCAGCAGCCCCGGCCCCCACGGCGTGCTCGTTATCCCTGCCCTTAATTGGGAGCGAGCCAGCAGCTGCTCGCTGCTAATGAGCCAAAGCTCAGAGACTTCGCCGGGTGGCTGCAGCTCCCGGCTTGGCAGCCTGCCTGGAACTCCTGGAATCACAGGGAGGAGCCCGTGGGATCGCAGGGAACCCATGGAATCTCAGGAGCTCCTGGAATCACAGGGAAGAACCAGTGGGATCGCAGGGAATCCATAGAATCACAGGGAGGAACTCCTGGAATCACAGGAACCCATGGAATCACAGGGAATTAATGGAATCACAGGGAACAGCCCGTGGAATCCCAGAGAAGAACCAATGGAATCACAGGAACTCCTGGAATCCCAGGGAACTCATGGGATCTCAGGTACCCATGGAATCCCAGGGAAGAACCTATGGAATACAAGGGAATCCATGGAATCCCAGGGAAGAACCCGTGGAATCACAGGAACCCATGCAATCCCAGAACCCATGGAATCCCAGGGAATCCATGGAATCCCAGGGAAGAACCCATGGAATCCCAGGGAAGAACCCGTGGAATCCCAGCCTTCCAGCCTGGCAGGGCACCCCAAACCCCACCCAGCCCTGCCACCAGCCCAGGTTGCTCCAAGCCCTGCCCATCCTGGCCTTTGGAGCTCCTGAAGGAATTTGGCCCAGGAGAAGCCGAGGTCTAGGCTGGGTTTGGCTCTTTCCTGGGTTATGGCCGCAGTTCGTGCACAGACTGGGAGTTTTTAGTGGGAAAGCAGGAACACAGGTTCACCCCATGTGCACTCCCTGCCTCGAGAGCAAACTGCAGTGCTGTGTCAGACTGAGAGAGATTTAGGTGGGATTTGGGCAGGAATTGTTCCCTGGCAGGGTGGGCAGGCCTGGCACAGGGTGCCCAGAGCAGCTGGGGCTGCCCCTGGATCCCTGGCAGGGATTCAGACTGACCAGGAGCAGTGGGTGGGATTTGGGAAGGAATCGTTCCCTGGGAGGGTGGGCAGGGCTGGGATGGAATTCCCAGGGTCCCTGGCAGTGCCCAAGGCCAGGCTGGCCAGGGCTGGGAGCAGCTGGGAGGGTGGGAGGTCCCTGCCATGGATGGGCTGTGAGACCCCTTCCAACCCAATTCTACAGCTTCATCTTCTACAATGGCTTTTCAACAGCTGAAGACCCAGGCCTGCAGTTTACTTTTCCTTTGCATCAAATCTCTTTGATGACCTCACTGAACAGGAGATTCCAGTGAGGAGTTTTTGGGGTACAGGACAAGAGTTTGGTGAGATAAATATTTTGAAAGGAAACAAAATTCTAAATTGGAATATCTTGGTTACTGTGTTGCAAAAGATCTTTGAAATACCAGCTCTTTTTTTTTTTTTTTTTTAATTAGAAGGTCATCAAATTTGCCAGATAGCATTGAAATGCAAAGTATAGCAGGATTTTTTTCTGCTTTTTGGGGAAATAAGGCATCATGGAATCACTTTCTCCTATTTAAATACCATGGGGCAATGAGAGCTGGTGCGCTCAGAATGCAAAGTAGGGAAACACTTAGATTAGAACAATTAGTGCAAAAAACATCTGCATCCCTTGTTAACCATAGGGACCATCCAGGAAAAGTGATTTTTTTTTTTTTTACGTTAATTGGAATTCATTAAAATAACTTTGCTTCAAAGTAAACATTAAAGCCATTTCTGAGCTTTTTATTTCTGTGTTTACCTCGTCAGCTTCCATCTGGTTCAGGCTCTCCTGGCTTGGAGGGAGAGGCTGGACTTTAAAGGAATTATTGCTGTGGCTGAAAGGCTCCAGCAGCTCCGGGCCACTGCTGCCAGCTGAGGGGACACTGGGGGGTGACACGGAGCCCTTTCCCCCTGAGGCACTGCAGGAACATGATTTGGGAATTGGGAATTGTTCCCTGGCAGGGTGGGCAGGCCTGGCACAGGGTGCCCAGAGCAGCTGGGGCTGCCCCTGGATCCCTGGCAGTGCCCAAGGCCAGGCTGGACACTGGGGCTGGAGCACCTGGGACAGGGGAAGGTGTCCCTGCCGTGGCAGGGTGGCACTGGGTGGGATTTGGGGTCCCTCCCTGTCGGAACCCCTCTGGGTGCCCTGGGTGACACATGCCTGGCAGGGGCTGGGGGGTCCTGGCAGGAAGCCAATGACACTTGGGATTTTGATCTTAACCCATGGAGAAAATTACCAACGTTGTATGAAGAACCACAAGTCACAGAAGTTTAAATAGAGTAATAATGAATTAATCACCAAGTGAAAAAGTGGAGTTTTGGGGATTTTACATAGGGGGTCTGAGGCAAGATGGAGGGAAATGGGCATTGTCCTATTTTTCTTCCTTCTTCTTCCTAGCCTCCATCTTCTTGGTGATGGTGGCACGTTTGGATTGGTCTAGAGTAGAAGTAGACAGTCTAACAGAGATGATAGGTATTGGAAAATAATGATAAATAAAGTATGTGTGACTCACAGTATAAAATGTAGACACCAGCCCAGGGGCAGGCAGTGCACCCTTGACAGAGCTGCTGAGCAGAGCTCTGTGGGTCTGAGAGAAAATATTTTAGATAATATTAATAAACAACCTTGTGAACACGAGCCGAAGAATCCCGAAGTCTTTCTTCGGCCTTTGGGCTGGGAAAAAGGGACTCTGGGGTGATCCCGACGGCAGGAAACCTGAGACCTCCCATCCCAACCCAGTCTGGGACTCTGCCATCCCACCAAGAATTGTGCCCCACCAAGACCCCGTGCCGGCCTGGAGCCACCCAGGTGTGCCCAGAGCAGCGGGGCTGTGTCCCTGACCCCCGGGCACAGCGTGCCTCTGGAAACCATCCCGCACAGCCCCGTCAGCCCCGAGGGGAGCAGCGGGGCATCGCTCAGAGAGCTCCCGTGGGTCCGGTCTGCATCCCGGGGAGCAGCGGGGTCAGAGAGCTCCCGTGGGTCCGGTCTGCATCCCGGGGAGCAGCGGGGTCAGAGAGCTCCCGGTGGGTCCGTCCTGCATCCCGGGGAGCAGCGGGGCACAGGTCAGAGAGCTCCCGGTGGGTCCGTCCTGCATCCCGGGGAGCAGGGGGGTCAGAGAGCTCCCGGTGGGTCCGGTCTGCATCCCGGGGAGCAGCGGGGTCAGAGAGCTCCCGGTGGGTCCGTCCTGCATCCCGGGCAGCCCCGGGCCCGGCGGTGTCCGCGCTGATCCCCCTGCCTGCAGAACGGGAGAGGGAAACGCGCAGAAAGAGACACCAAAGCCAGAGATCCCCCTTTGACACCCGATCGGGACAGCGACAGCGACAGCCAGAGCACCGCCCTGGGCATTGCCCCGAGCTGGCTGCGTGAGCGACACCCTTTCAGAGGGACAGACCCTTCCTCCCGGGGGCTGTCCCTCATCCCCACCTGGAGCATCGTCCTGGAGCTCCCTGAGCTCCTCCTGCCCCTCATCCCCACCCGGGACATCCTCCTGATGCTCCCTGAGCTCCTCCTGCCCTTCCCGAGCTCCTGCTGCTTTCCCTCACAGGGACCTGGTTCACCCCTCTGAGGGTGAGGATGCACTTCCAGGAATCCTTTCCCAGGCTGGCTCTGGAATGACAGCCCGCAATGTCCCTGTCCTGCAATGTCCCTGCCCCACAAGGTCCCCTCAATGTCCCTGCCCCACAATGTCCCTGCTCCGCAATGTCCCCTGCCCTGCAGTGTCCCCTGCCCCACAATCTCTCTGCCCTGCAATGTCCCTGCCCTGCAATGTGTCCCCTCAATGTCCCTGCCCCGCAATATTGGGATCTCCCTGGGCGAGCCCAGCGCCCCCCGGCCAGCAGCGCTCGCAGAGTGCGGAGAGGTGACACAGCCGAGCTCAGCTCCCTGCCGGTGACACGTTATTACAGGGGTATTAGCTAAGCTCTCCGGTTTTCCCGGCGCCTCCGACTCAGGAAAGCAATGTAAAGATTCCCAGACGCTGCGTATGAATAATTTACCCTGGCTCGATCCAGCTCTGGAAGTCTTCCCTGTTTCACCAGGATCAAGCAAATGTCACATCACACCGCAAAGGTAAATGAGCACATTTCTAGTTAAAAGACATGTTGAGACAGGTTAATGCCCAGAGAATCCCCAGTGGCGGATGGGAGGGTGCGGGAGCGGTGAGCCCGGGGTCTGCGGGAGGTGGAACCTGCCCATGGCTGGGGACAGGATGCCAGGGGTGGGATTGTCCCAGCCCTGCTGGTTTGGGCTGGGAGTCAATGAAACGGGCACTCAGAGGTTTCAGAAAAGGTCAGTACGGGTTTAGAGCCCACTCTCACTCCCTTATCTCCAGAAGCGTTGGCATTCGAGGGGTTTGGAGTGGAAATGAGGGCATTTCCCGGCAGGAGCTGCAGCCCAGGAGCAGCCCTGAGGGCAGGAGCAGGGGAGCGGAGACATTTGCTCACTCAGAGGCACTGCGGTGGCACTGGAAGGGAACCCGCAGCGAGCAGGCTGGCAGTGCTGCTTTGCCAGGGTCCCAGCCTGGCTCGGGCTGGAAGGGACCCCAGGGGCACACCTGCTCCAGCAGGGCCAGCCCAGGGCACAGGGCACTGCAGGGTGTCCCTGTGCCTCTGCAATATCCCCGGCAGGAGACTCCAGCCCTCTCTGGGCTCTGCTCAGGGCTGGCACTGCCGCCTGTGCCCGGGATGCCCTGGGACCCTCCCTGCCCTGCCGGCCCTGCTGCCAGTCCTTTCCCAACACCCCGGGAGATGTTTGATCCGCCTGCCCCGGAGCTGACCTGCGGAGGCACGATCACCTTTTGTGCTGCAGCAGAACGCGTCTGGCGCGATGATTCAAGGCTTCCCGAGCAGCTCGGCCGGCTGGAAGCCTTCGGGCTGGATTTAGCGCTGCATCATTAGAGGGCTCCGACTCCGTGGGAGAGGAGACAGTTGGAACATCGCCTCGGATTCGCACCTGGTTGTTACGGCTTGAACTCACAGACAGCTCAGGCTCCCAGAAATGTGCCTGGGGAAAGGTCTGGGCGTGCAGCTGTGGCTGGAGACAGCAGTCCCAGACACTCGCAGCCTGTAGCTGCATTCTCCAGTGCACCCTACCTGGCATTCATTTCACAGGAGCAGGAGTGTGGAAGCAAAGCCCTTGCTTCGAGATGAATGCTCGGGAGCCTGGGCATGAGGATTATTTACCCATAAATGAAATTCCCCTGAAGTCTCTGAGTTTGCAGTGGTGCTCAGCAGAGCCTTCTCTGCAGCCAGAACGGGATCCTGCTGGAGCACTCCCACCGTGGGCTGCTGCCCCTTCCAAAGGCTCCCTCCTGCCCTTCCAAAGGCTGCTGCTTATCCCAAAGTCTTCCTGCTCCTTCCTGCCCTTCTAAAGGCTGTGCCCCTTCCAAAGGCTCCTTCCTACTCCTTCCAAAGGCTCCTTCCAAAGGCTGCCTGCCCCTTCCAAAGGCTCCTTCCTTCCCTTTCCAAAGGCTGCCTGGCAAGCACAGCCACACGTTTCACTGAGAGAGTCAGGTGTGAATTGTTATTTCCCAGAAAACCACAGGCAATTGCGGCTGTTTCGGACGGAGGGCTGTGCTGTCCCCCCAGCCCCAGCAGCTCCTGAGCCCTGCAGCCGTGGGGCCCGGGCACAGCAGCTCCCTGGCAGCAGGGTGCAGCCAGGTGGGGCTGGCTCTGCTCCCAGGGGACAGCAGCAAACAGCCTGGAGCTGTGCCACAGCGGTTTCCATTGGAGATAGAGGATTCCTGCACTGGCACAGCCTGTCCAGGGAGTCCCCACCCTGCAGGGATTCAAGAGACCTGTGCTGTGGCACCTGGGGACATGGGAATCCTGGCTTCTTTGATTTCAGGCATACACCCCTTCATTCTTTGATCTCTTAAAGCCACTTAGCAAGAGCTTCTCATCCCAGATTTCCCTCCAGGGCTGAGGCTTCTCTGCTCACTTCAGCTCCTGGGAATTGAGGGATGCTGGGAGCCCACCACAGCTCCCTGAATGAAACCTCTCTAATTTTTCCTCTGTACTTAAGCTCCTTCGATTCAATATTTTTGCAACGCTGAAATTTGTTTTGGAATAATAAGCTGAATACATCTGCAGCTGAGAATGTTTGGCTGCCAACGCTTACCCAGACTATTAAAGGAAGTTTTTTAAAATAACAGCTTTTTCTGACTTCAGCAGCATAATTACACATATGCTCTTAGCAGAGCTCACCTGCAGTGGCACCTGCTCGCAGCAGATTAAAGCTCTCAGCCATGTATTTGAGGGAAAAGCCAACCTAGCAGGGGGAACGAGCCCTCCTGCAGGAACCAAGGGCATAAAACTGCCTTTCAAGGAGCAGGGGGATGTTTGGGCTGGGGAAGGGAGAGGAGCAGCCACGTGCCTGAGGAAATGCTGGCAGAGCCACCAGCAAGGTGTCTGCAAGAGGAGTGACCCAGAGATTAGACTGAGATGGGATTTTGGGAATCAGGAATTGTTCCTGGCAGGGTGGGCAGGCCCTGGCACAGGGTGCCCAGAGCAGCTGGGGCTGCCCCTGGATCCCTGGCAGTGCCCAAGGCCAGGCTGGACACTGGGGCTGGAGCACCTGGGACAGGGGAAGGTGTCCCTGCCGTGGCAGGGGGGGAATGGGTGGGATTTGGGGTCCCTTCCCACCCAACCCACCCCCTGACTCCAGAGATTCGAGGCTCAGCCTGACCCCCCTCCCCAGGGCTCTGCCTGTTTGTGATGATCCTCGAGGTCTTTTCCAAGCTCCCCGATGGCAGGATTCTATTTTTCCCCGCAGAGACACCCAGGAGGAGGAGGCTGTGCCAGAACCCTCTGCCTTCTGCTGTGATTTAGTTGTGCAACAGCCCCGGGAGGAGCGAGAGAAATCCTCCCACCGCATTCCAGAGTTCAGAGCAGAGACATGACAACGAGGATAAACAGGTATTCACGGGGAAAAATAGAACCTCATTTTCCTTATCTCCCTTCAAAGTGGCAGCAGGAGCAGGAGAAGTGAAAGGATGCCCTTTAGAGCGAGCCCGGCCCTCTCCCTGCTCTGCACCCGAGCCAGCAGCTGCCCTGACAACGAGAGAATAATGGGCTGCAAACATCAACGCGCAGCTCCTTGCCGTTTGTTCGTTTGAAGAATGAAAAGAGGTGGATGGAGAATTCTCGTCCCAGTCTGTTTAAAAGCTCTGCTCATCCCCTCAGCAGTTAACGCCTTTGTGTTCCAGCGCAGGGAGCACGCCTCCTTCCCGAGAGCCCTGGGAGCAGCTCTTCCAAGGGAATTTGTAGATAGTGTCGTCATTGCTTTCTTTCCCCTGAAAAGTTCAAAGTTTTCAGACAATTCTCACTGTGTTTTTCTTGGCTGTGACATTTGGGTTTCTGAAGGCAGCTGAGACTGAAGATGTTGACAAACCTCCCCACTCATCACTTTGTACAAACGCTTTAACATAATCCAAGGTGTTTTAAAAGCTCCTTACAGGAAAACCCCCAAATCCCTGTTTGTCCTGAATCTCCAGTTGCAGCTTTCCTTCCCCTTCAGATGGAAAAGGCCCAAGATCTTGGGATGTCCCAGCCTGGCATCACATTTAACCCCTTCACCTCACTGACCCTTCCCTTGAAAGCACTGGATGTGGCATATTCTAAGACAATATTGCCGATTTTTGCCACTCCACGGGCAGGAGCTCCCGCAGTGCCATCTGGAGCTGCTACCAGGCTGTGAGGAGCAGTGCCACAGGGATGATGGGTCACCCCACAGGCAAAGCCCAGCTGGCTGCACACTTTCAGGGCACTCAGGGGCTGTAAAACGGTGCTGAGGGGCTGGAACTACAGAGAGCAAGGCTGGAGTGAGATGGGACCCACAGGGATCCCCCCTCAGATCCCTCCAGCCCCAGCCCAGAGCTGCTCCAAAGCCTCTTCCCAGCCCCTCCTGGTGTTCTCTGGGAGCTCTGCACCCCCAGAGCCTGCCCTGGCCAGGCTCTGCCCAGCAGGCTCAGTGCTGGGCTGGCAGCATCGGGCAGCACTCTGGGCTGCAAGCAGGCTCTGCAAGGCTGCAAAGGGTGGAACTGCCCAGGCCAACGAGGCACAGAGGACCCAAACGGCCTCTCCTGCCTCAGCCAGGGGTGCTGGCACCCGTGTCCCTCTGCTAAACCAAGTTCTCAGGCATTAGGGTGGAAAAGGGAGAAGGTTTAGGGTGGACACGAGAGGTTCCTGGGCACTGAGCTCTGAGCAGACAGCCCAGAGCTGTGCCCTGTCCTGCCCCTCCCCAGCTGCATCTCCCCCTCCCAGCCCCGTGGTTCATTTCTTGTCTCCAGGCTCTGCCCGGCCCACAGGCAAGGCTCAGGTCCCTGACAGGGCAGGACAGATTTATCCCAAGCCCTGCAGAAACAAATGGTGACTTTTAGCTCCCCATCCTCTCCCCATCATTGCTGGGTGCAGGGGAGCAGTAAATCCCTGTTAGCTGGGACTTGCTGGAGCGATGGAGTTCATAAATCAGCCAGGCACAGCCCCGTGCTGCATTATTAAAGATCTGTTATTACACTGCATTTCTGGGCTCAGATAAAGCCCACCAAGCAGCTGGGGCCTGTTTGCTCGGCGTTAGACTTTCTGATAAGCAAAGAAAAAGTGATATTAAAACATCCTGCTAAGAAATTTCTTGTAATGAGAAGATGGAGTAGCAGATAACAGAGCCACCCATAAAGCATTTTCTGTGTATGGCTTTGGAAGTAACTGATAAAGTCGCTGATAGGTGAATCCCACCCTCCCCTGCGCTGTTCCTCCCTTTTAAGCCCCAGGAGAGATTCATGGAGGAGGCTGCAAAGTGCAGAGCAATCCCCCCAAGGAATCATTCAGCTCTGCCAAGCATCTTCAGCACAAACCCTGCGAGCTTATTGATGCAGTCTTGCCATCAAATTTCATTTAGCAGAAGTCAGATGGAAAAAATTCTGCATCTCTTCAGGCTGGGCTGCAGAGCAGAAGGAACAGAGCCAGAGGATGGCTTGGGCTGGAAGAGATCCTGTAAGGATCCTTTAAGGTCACCTACTGCCTGGCATGGGCAGGGACATCTTCCTGTCCCTCCATGCCTTGTCCCCAGTCCCTCTGCAGCTCTCCTGGAGCCCCTTCAGGCCCTGGCAGGGCTCTGAGCTCTCCCTGGAGCTGCTCCTCTGCAGCCTGACTAGGAGTGCAGCTGCACAGCCCCAGGACAGGGAATTCACACCTGAACAAGCCCTTGTTTGTTCTGCAAACAGCAGCTCTTGGTATCCTGGGGAGAGCAGAGGAGGAAAAACCAGCTCTGCTTCCCTGAGTGCTTTCCCATCCCTCCTGCAGCCCGTGGTCCTCCCCTGCTGCCTCCTGACCATTCCCTGCAGCAGGAAAACCCTGGGAGCTGTGAGCACGGGCTGCTGCAGCCCCAGAGCCTGGCGGCACAGGTTGGTACAGCCCCAGAGCCTGGCAGCACAGGTTGGTACAGCCCCAGAGCCTGGCGGCAGGGCTGGTACAGCCCCAGAGGGGTCAGCTCCGAGATCCACATCCCCGTCTGGGAAGTGTGGAAGGAATGGCAGGCACCTGGTCAAGCTCTGCCTGGAAATGGGCTGTCCTCAGGAAATCATGGAGCTGCTGCTGGGGCTGCAGGCACCACCCCAGTGCCCCCAAACTGGGGCTGCTGGCACCATCCCAGTGCCCCAAACTGGGGCTGCAGACACCATCCCAGTGCCCCCAAACTGGGGCTGCTGGCACCACCCCAGTGCCCCCAAATGCCCTCCTCAGCACCCCCTGGCCCAGGAATGTCAGAGCAATGACCCCTCCACCTGAAGGAAGCCAGCATTTGCCATTCCCAGGTTTCCAGGGTGAAGGACAGCTGGAGATGGATTTTTGGAGCTGCTGTTCCCTCCGTGGCAGTGCTGGATGTGGTGAGAGATGGAGTTTCTCGCTCTCACAGCCAGTTGAGGCTGGATGTGAAATCCATGGGCTGGCACACGGTTCCTGAGCTCTGTGTCACCATGGGCTGGCACACGGTTCCTAAGCCCCCTTCTTCTATGTCACCATGGGCTGGCACACGGTTCCTAAGCCCCCTTCTTCTATGTCACCATGGGCTGGCACACGGTTCCTAAGCCCCCTTCTTCTATGTCACCATGGGCTGGCACATGGTTCCTGAGCCCCCTTCTTCTGTGTCACCATGGGCTGGCACACGGTTCCTGAGCCACTCCACTCCAGGTCCCCTCAAGGCCATGTCCCCATGCCCGTTCCCCAGCACCCCTCACCTGCTGTGGCAGCAGCTGGGGTTGCTCACGCTGCCCCATGCAGGGACAGCTCCCAGCAGCAGCAGCAGCTCTGTGTGTGCCCACGTCCCAAGGATTTGTTGATTTGTTCAAACCCAGGAGTTCTGAGGGGCTGGTGGCTGTTTTCCCCTGACACAGGTGTGTTATTGATCTGGTTCATCTAAGTGCCTGCGCAGAGGAAACACTTCTCTTTTTTGTGCTGCTCATTTATGGCTCTCCCCTGCACAAGTGTGCTGCCTATTACTTTAATTGATTGAGTTTTAAACAAGTTTCAGTCTAGCTAGAACAAAACTAACTTCAAAAGGCTTGATCAGCTTCAAGTTTCCTCCTCTCCCCCATCCCATGGTCATTCTCACCCAAGGGTGACCTTGAGGTCTTCTCTTGTGAGTTTGAGGGTCAGGCAATGAAACTGCCAACATTTGCACTGCCCTGCTCCAAGCAAAAGCTTATTTAGATTTAAGTTGCCAGTCTCATTATCTCAGAGGATATTTTCCTGCTCCCGGAGCCAATAAAGATGCTGCTGCTGAAGGGAGAGCAAAGTCCAAAGGAGATGGTCAGAAGTCTTTTAATCTTCATAACTTTTTTTCCTAACTTGGACGTATCAAAATGAACTCAAACCTTTGGTGTCCCACAAAGGAGAGCTTGGATGCATTCTCCAAAGGAGCTTTTCCCTGTAATGAGGGGCTCAGAATAACCAACCACCAACAGAATCCAGCCCCATTAAAATCTAAAAGAAGAAGAGAAGACTGCGAGTGCTTTCTGAAGAATAAAACAGCCTCACCTCTGAAGAGCCAGGGCTGGAGCATCAGGGCAGTCAGGCACAGGGGTCAGGAGGCACCCAGGGAGTTGCTCAGACAAACAAACCGGTCAGAGCCCACACAGAGCCCCTGGCACGGGAGCTCAGGGGGCAGCAGAGCCCTCGGGAGCACAGGGACCCTGTCTGGCATGGCTTGAGGGGGCTCATGCACAGCCCTGGAGGAACATCCCCCTCAGGAGCTCCCAAGGGAACACCAGACTTGACCTGCTCCTGATTTACACCAGCATCAAGAGAGGATCCCACCCAGAGCCTAAACACCATTAGAAGATTTTTTCCAACCCCAAAAATAAATATACTTTCAGGAAAGTTTTATCCACTCTCAGGGGCAATTAACTTTCCTTTAAACTCATACATCTCAAAAATACCAAATTTAGCATCAACCTTAGCATAGAATGAAGTGAGAACAAAACCTTGTGGAAAGACAAATGGCAGCACGGGGGAAGAGCCCTTCTGAGCTGTATTGCACTTTTCCCTCCCCGGACCCAAGGCTGCTCAGCTCCCCTGAGCTGCTCCCTGGCAGTCCACCACACACACTCACTTGTTGGTTCAGGATCCAAGGCCAAACCAGCCCCAACAGCTTTTCTGTACAAAGGCAAATCAGCCACAGTCCACACAAAGTGAGACTAATTTATTTTTCCTTAATTAATCACCCTCATATCCTCCCTCCTTAGGCTTAGCCAATGAGGTGTAAATTGCTGGGGCAGATGCACTTTCTGGGCTGAATTCCAAATTAATGTTGTTCAGAAAGCAGAAGGCACTTAGCACATCACACGGAGCCCACCCATCCTGGAGGCTGTGCCGGGGGCATTCTGCCCACATTCCTTACCTGAGGATGGCAGATTTTGTTCCCTGAGAGCAAAGTCCTGAGCTCAGCAAAGAGCTGAGGGGCCAGAGCACCCAGGAACACAAACCGGGGCTTCCACTGGCCCAGGCTGCTGCAAGCCCTGCCCAGCCTGGCCTTGGGCATTGCAGGGGCAGCCAGGGCTGCTCTGTGCCACGGAGGGATTTTCCTGACACAGCCTCTGAACCCTCCTTCAGCTCAAGGCTGTCCCCCCTCATCCCATCCCCTTGCGTGCTCTCCCAGGCTCCAGGGATAAATCAGTGGGGTTTTACTCCCTTCCCTAGAGAACGGAGGGGTTCCAAGCTCCTTTCCAGGATTATTTTTACAGCTGGGATCTCGGGGGGTGCAAATCAGGAGGATCAGTGTTTCAGTCACCCAGAGGAGCTCCAGGAACACACAGGGACACAGCACAAGGCTGGAGCTGTGGCCCCAAAGGGACCTCTCCTGCACAGCTTCAGCACAGGCACTGATTTCCAATGACAGCCCCAGCACCGAGGCAATTCATAGATTGTCATTAATTGCAGAAAAACAGACTCGGAAGGCGTGGAGCCAGGCCAATACTTGCAGGAGAGGCTTTTGGAGAGGCCCATCGTGCTGGAAGCTCTGTTACATTCAGCACAGCCCAGATCAATGCCATATATTTGAATTAAAAATGCGTTAATACCCTTATAAAGGACTGGGGCCATCCAGTCAATTTTTGGATTGTAAACACAGCCTTTGTTAATCTAGTAAAAAACCCCATTTCTCTGTCAGCCCTAACTCTGACGGTGAAACTGCACCAAGCACAGCTCTTCAGTCGCTGCCATCCCGTAATTATTCATCAAACTGACAGCATAAAGATCCTTTTTATCCATCTTCTATTTCATCCAGCAACATTCCAGTGGTTTGTGAGCGCAGCCTCACGCAGGCTCAGGACGTTGCTGATGATATTGGCAATAAATAAACCCCAGCAATCCTGGCTGCAGGGGAAGGCAGAGCCTGTGCCTGTGCTGTACATTACCCACTTCTGCTCATAGGGCAGGGGGGTGTCAGTGTTACATAATTCATCTTTTAAATGGATTCCCCAGCCCTACAAACTACACAGGTGAGATCCTCACACTCTACAATATTTTACTTTTACCCAGCCCTCTCTAAGTGAGAGTTCTCTCTCCAGCTGAGTTCTCAGAGTTGGGCAGGGTTTAACCAGTCCCACCCAAGATTTGCTGAGCCAAAATGCCCTGGGCCAAACCCAAACTGGGCTGGAGCTGCACTAAGGGAAGAGCAGAGCACGGGGATGAGGGATGGGGCTTACCCCCCGTGCTCTGGGTTGGTTTAAATGGGGCAGGAAGGACTGGAGGTGTTGGTCCTGCTATTGGCAGCTGAGCTGTGCCCTTGCTCTGGGAAAGGCCAGCAGCCTGGATCCGAGGCCTTGCCCTGCCAAACCTGGCCAGGTGTTCAGTATGGAGGTGGAATGGATTGCCTGGGAGAGCCTGGGGACAAAGAGAGTCAGGGAATCATGGAATGGTTTGGGTGGCAGGGACACCTTCCCCTGTCCCAGGTGCTCCCAGCCCCAGTGTCCAGCCTGGCCTTGGGCACTGCCAGGGATCCAGGGGCAGCCACAGCTGCTCTGGGCACCCTGTGCCAGGTCAGGGTGGTCGTGGGACCACCACGGGCTCCAGGGAAAACCCCGTGTGGGACCCGGAGCAGGCGGGGTGACAGCGACAGCCTGTCCTTCAGGGCAGCCCGGCTGAGCAGGGGCAGCCGAGCCCGGCTGGGCAGGAGGGAGCTCTGGGTTGATTTCCCCGTGCCCTGGGGCTGCAGGGCAGGAGCTGTGCAGGAGCAAAGAGCCAGCTCAGGCCTCAGCATCCAGCACCCCCAGCCCATCCATCTCAGTAATTGCCAAGGCCATTAGAAGCAGCAGGGGCTGCCACCTGACACAGCGCCGCTTTTATTTACCTGCATTAGAACGCCAAATTCAAATTACCTTCATTTGAATCGGAATGGGATGAGCGTGGATGGTCCGCAGCCAGCAGCAGGGATGTGTGGCTGCCGTGTAATTATCCTAATTGCTGTTTGGGAGAAATGTGATGAACTTTCAGCACTTGGGTGTAAGGGGGCTGGACAGACCCCCCAGCTAAAGCTTTTCTGACTCATTTGTCTGAGCCAGCTGGTCCAGCCTCAGCCCCAGTGTGCAATTCCCACAGTTCCCATGGGAGCATTATTCCAGCATCATTCCAGCCCTCTCCTCTCACTAGAAGTGTTTTCCTGGCCTCCAGAGGTTTTACAGGCAGCTGCAAACTCCCCCTGCACATTTCTGTTCTACCATTTCCCAGTCTCTGACCCAGCTTTGCCAGTATTATTCCCCTTACAGACTCCACTGAAATGGGTCACACCAGAACCAGCTTTATTCCCACAAACTTGGTGCATTTTAAGGACTTTGTGACGAGTTTTCCTCGCTGTGATTGTGAACTGGCAGCAAATGGTGTTCACCTAAAATTAGTGCCCCAAACCTCCCAATGGAACCCTGTTATTGCACTCAGATATCACAGGATTAAATAATTGAAAACTCTTTTCGGAACTGTTACAGTAAGGATTTCATGCTATAGAGGAAACCCAGAAACAATTGCTCTAGACCAGCTTTAAATGTCAGTACTGAGCCAAGCACAAAATTTCTGCAAGACCTCCCAGAAAAGGTGTTGGATAACTTGCAGAGCAGCTTTTTGTCAGATCACCTGGGCTGGAAATAACCTAAAACCAGGATCACCTTCACCTTATTGACTGCCACAGGTCTGGGGATTTACAAAGTGCCATTACTTGAATTTATCCCTTGGCATTGATATTTCCTTTCTATAATTTAGGGCAAGGAGAAGCAAATTTCCTACTTAAAAAACAAATTCCTCTAAGTAGAGGACACTTCTCTGCTGAAAAGTGTCCTCTGCTTAGAGGAATTTGTTTTCCTGATTTCAGCTCCAAATGTAACCATTCAGTGCACCACAATTACTTATTCGGCAGAGATATTAAATTTCGGGGTGGTTTCCACAGCCTGAACCATCATTGTTGGGATGGGGAGCAGTGACCCTGCCCAACCCCAGGTGTGTGAGGATGGAACAAGGAAAACCTACCCGGGGACATTGAAATTCCACCGGGATGGAGCAGGGAAACCTGCCCGGGACACTGACATTGCACCGGGATGGAGCGGGGAGCCCGCTCTCCCCGAGCAGCTCTCCAAGGTCCTGATCCCGGCTGTGCCGAGCCCTGATCCCGGCTGTGCCGAGCCCTGATCCCGGCTGTGCCGAGCCCTGATCCCGGCTCTCCCAATCCCTGATCCCGGCTCTCCCAATCCCTGATCCCGGCTCTCCCAATCCCTGATCCCGGCTCTCCCAATCCCTGATTCCGGCTGTGCCAAACCCTGATCCCGGCTCTCCCAGTCCCGATCCCGGCTCTCCCAGCCCTGATCCCGGCTGTGCCGAGCCCTGATCCCAGCTCTCCCAGTCCCGATCCCGGCTCTCCCAGCCCTGATCCCCGCTGTGCCGAGCCCTGATCCCGGCTCTCCCAGTCCCTGATCCCGGCTGTGCCGAGCCCTGATCCCGGCTGTGCCGAGCCCTGATCCCGGCTCTCCCAATCCCTGATCCCGGCTCTCCCAATCCCTGATCCCGGCTGTGCCAAACCCTGATCCCGGCTCTCCCAGTCCCGATCCCGGCTCTCCCAGCCCTGATCCCCGCTGTGCCGAGCCCTGATCCCGGCTCTCCCAATCCCTGATCCCGGCTGTGCCAAACCCTGATCCCGGCTCTCCCAGTCCCGATCCCGACTCTCTCAGCCCTGATCCCAGCTCTCCCAGCCCTGATCCCGACTCTCTCAATCCCTGATCCCGGCTCTCCCAGCCCTGATCCCGCCTCTCCCAGCCCTGATCCCAGCCCATCCCAGCTGCCCAGGGCTGACCGGAGCAGGAGCTGGGCTCCAGGAGCTGCCATTTCCAGCTCAGGTCACTGCTGAGGCTGTGGATAAGAATAATAATAAAAATAATGATCAATATCAGGCTAAAGGCAATGAACGCTCCGGAGAGCTGGGCTTTGGAAAATATTGTGTGGCTCGAGCCTCAAGCTAATCCCCACACAAAATTGCAGCGTTGGCTTAGGCTGAGTGTGGAACAAATGCTCTGGCTCCTGGAAAATCTCCCTACGAACGGATATTACCAATATCGATCAGCACAAATTAAATATCAAACTAAAGCCACCCAGATTACTGAGCTCAGGCTTTAGGAGGCACAGAAGGAAGAAAGGAAGAGCCAGATCTCCATCAAATCACTCTTCCCATGGCAGCTCTGGGGCTCCTGGCCCTGCACAGCCCCTGAAACCCTCAAGGGATCCAGGGCAGCCACAGCTGCTCTGGGAATTCCATCCCTGGGGACAATTCCTCATTCCCAATATCCCATCCAGCCTGTCCTCTGGCACTGGGAGCCGTTCCCTGTGCCCTGTCCCTCCATGATATAGGAATAAACTCCTTTAAATAGAAGTGGGCAGGTACACCTGAGACAACACCCTCCTTTTGGGAACAGAGCTCCCAGTGCCCCATTCCCACTCTGGGGAACCACAGCTGCTCCTCTCCCTCTTCCTTCCAGCTCTGGAGGACATCTGCACCAGACAGCTGGGGAATTTCAACCCAATTACCTCGGCAGGCAAAAGGGGCAGCTGTCATTAAGGTATTGATTAATTGCATTTAAAGTATTCCAAGTGACATTGAAAACTTCAACAGCTTTGTCACCAGCACAAACCAAAAGCAAATTCCAACCCCTCCCAAATCCCCCATGCCTGTCCTAAGTGTGCTCTGCAGACTTCAGACTGAAAAAAATTGGAGGTTTGCCTCTTTTGTTGAAGTGTTGTTTTAGTGTTGGGCTGTAATGCTGAATTTGAGACTGGGGTCAGAGTTCCATGTTCCAAATCTCAGCCCCACTGAGGGATGGGGCTCTTTATGCCTTTCCTGAGGCTCTGCCCTCCCTGTGGCACAGGGAACAGGGTGGAACTGCCCCAGCACACCCAGTCCTGTGCAAATGTGAGCACAAACAGCCCAGCCCCTCTCTGCATCCCCAGGGACCAGGACACAAACACAGCTTTGGCCCTGCTGCTTCTCCCAAACGTCCAGTCCCACAATGGATTTCAAACCAGGAGTTTTTAATTCCAATCCCATTATTTCTGTCAACAACTGTCTCATTCCAATGAGGGTTTCCCTCCCTGCCTGCTGACACCTGCCATGCCCTGCAGAGGGGTTTGGACAGACACCAGGCTGTCCCTGACTCCTCCTGCAGGTGAGCAGGAGCTGAGGGAGAAGGGGAAGCTGCTCCTCACCCTCCTGGGGGTGCAGCTCTTGAGCCCTGAACTCGGTGCCAGGGGAGAATTCCTGTTCTCCAGGGAGCACCTTTTCCTAGGACCACAGAATCCCAGATGGTTTGGGTGGGAAGGGACCTCAAAGATCACCCATTCCCACCCCAAAGATCACCCATTCCCACCCCAAAGATCACCCATTCCCACCCCTGCCATGGCAGGGACACCTTCCCCTGTCCCAGGCTGTTCCAACCCCAGTGTCCAGCCTGGCCTTGGGCACTGCCAGGGATCCAGGGGCAGCCACCACCACCCTGAAAAAGCGTTGTTGTTTGGATAAAAAATGAACTTTAGGGGCCTGTCACAGAACTGTGCTTTGTGAAGGGTTGCTGTGGCTGTGCTGAGGAGCAGTTCCCTGGGGAAATCTGTATTTCAGGAAAAATCTGCAACTCTTCCAGTGCTTTGTTCCAGGACTTGCTTTATTCCCGATATCCAAGCTCCTAGTTTGGATAAGTCACTTAAGGCAGGAGAGTTTAAAGCTGCTGGCAGCAGTTTTGTTTAATGGCCCATTGGGCAATGTCAGCTTAGCCCCTGCCGTTCATCGTTAATGAGCTGTCAGCTCCTGCTACCTCTGCCTTAAACATCTCGGGGTGAGCTCGCTGAAATCCTGCCCTGAAAGCCAGGATGAGAGTTCAGCTTCATCTTCACAGAGCTTTGGAAGGGTTTCAGTGGGAAGAGCCCTCCCAGGCCATAGATCCAGGTGTTCCCCAGCAGTGCCAAGGCAGTGCTTGTTACACCAGCAGGGTTAGCTCGTTCCAAACACAGCTCCTTGAGGAATTCTGTGCATTTCCAACATCCAAACCAAAGTGAGCGAGTCCTTCAGAGCACAGCTTCCAATCAGCACAATGCCATTCCTAATTAAACTGATGCCTGGCAAACAAATCCCAGGCTCACAATTCCTTTAAACACCACTTGTCACATATCAGGCTTCTCTGATTCTCGGTGGGGTTGGAGCGCTCAGCCAGGCAGGAGCAGCCCTTCAGGTGTCATTAAACCCATCTGGAACTGCTCAACACAAAATAGCCTTGAGCAACCCGTGCAGCCCCATCACGGGGGCCAGTGTGGGTCACACCTCAGGAGACAGCTCGGAAAAAAACTGGGGTTTTTTGTCCAGGAGGTGAATGCCAAATCTTTTCAATAAACCTGTTCTGTTTATGAGGAGATGCTGGGTCCGTGCTGTGTTTGGGTCCTCAGCAATATCTCCTATCAGCAATCACAGCCAGAACTGCAGCCAGGGGAGTCTGTGCTGACCTCAGCTGGGCACTGCCTGCCTCAGGTCAGACCTGGAAAATCCACGCGGTGCCCACTCCTGAGCTGGGAGCTCGTGGGGACAGCAGCAGGAGAGGGAGCAGAGCCAGCCAAACTGTCCTGAGGCTGGACATCCCTCCTGAGCACGGACACAGCAGCCATGGGAACACCAGGGCAGCAGGGAGGGCACAGCCTGGAGAGCCAGCCCAGCCTGGCAGCATCTCCAGACAGGTTGTGCAGGGATCAGTCCCAAATCCCTTTTTCCCAGGTGCCCGTTACCCACCCTGGGTGTGCAAACACTGTCAGAGGCACTCCAGGGCAGCGACAGAGGTCAGGCAGGTCCCTGAGCCAGCAGGAGAGGCTCTTCCAGGGCAATCTGCCATCAGGACTGAGAGCAGGGAGCAGCAGAAAATCGTGAGGAAATTCTGTTCCCATGGAATTTTCAGCTCAAGAGGGTCAGAGCACGTGGACACCTTCGTGAGCCTCGTGGGCCCTGCATGAAAAGCAGCTCAGGGCTGAGGGAAGCAGGAGCTTGAGCACTGCCACAAAGCCACTCCTGATGGAACACCCTAATGCCTGGTCTGGGGTGCTGAGGCTCCCTCAGGCTCAGCAG
Source organism: Montifringilla adamsi (assembly GCA_017590115.1). Taxonomy (NCBI): domain Eukaryota; kingdom Metazoa; phylum Chordata; class Aves; order Passeriformes; family Passeridae; genus Montifringilla; species Montifringilla adamsi. Next base: position 8,370,439 of record JAGGNK010008226.1, read on the forward strand.
AGCTGGGTGGGCACAGCCCTGAGCAGAGGCCACAGAGCCCCCCCAGCTGCCCCAACACCAGGGACAGCTGGGGCGTCCTGGGGAGCAGAGTTCAGGGTGCTGCCCACGGGGAACAGCTTCACTGGAAACACTGCTGCACTTCGGGGAATTACAAAGGGACTTCACGGACTAAAGGCAGAGGGAAGGAATGTGAAGGGCAGTCAGCACTGAAAGCTGGTGATGGCAGGAGAGCAAGGCTGGGAGGAGCAGGAATCTCAGAATTCCTGGACCAAAAAGGCTGGAGAGGATCTCTGAGACAGTCCAGCCCCAGCTGTGCCTATCCCCACCTCGTCCCCAGCCCAGAGCACCGAGTGCCACCTCCAGGGATGGGCACTCCAGCACCACGGAAGGAGAGGGAGTGTCAGAGCTGTCCAAGGACATCTGCACCTGATAAAATCCAGCATCCCAGCCTGGTTTGGGTTGGAAAGGACCTTGGAGATCACCCAGCACCATGGGCAGGGCCCCAGGGTGCTCCAAGCCCTATCCAACCTGGCCTTGGCACTGCCAGAGCTGCTTTGAGCCCCTCAAGGTCCCTCCCAGCCCACAGCAGGCTGGGATTGTGTTTCCCCTCTCCCCAGGAATGGGACACAGCCCCAGCTCTGCCAGGAAGAAATCCTGGGGGCTCTGGAGTCCACGGGCTGACTCACATCAAAGGTGAGTCACTTTCCTCTCAGGTAGGAGTTATTTTTAGGAGAATTACTCACTCCAAGTGTTGATGGTTTGCATAAAACAGTAAGACATCTAAGTTCAGAACAAAATATTGTAGAAGCCTCGCACAAATACCGTGTTTTCCTACTTGTAAGGCAATTGTCTGAAATTAATTCACATGTGCTCAAAATCTGTAAACAAAGCTTGAGAGTTACAAGAATTTAAAGCTAAATTTAAAGGCAGCATTAACAAAATCAGGGAGCATGAAGCATCCATGGGAATTTCCAGGCAACAGAAGTGATTTAATAACTGTGGCTCAAGAGGGCAGCTCTAGGGCCTCCTGTCCTCCCACTCCCCCATGGTTCTGGCCACCCAAGGATTACAATCTCCTATTTTAGCTGCAGCAGTTTCCCTGAGTTTTCATAGCTGGATCTGATTTCCATCATTTGGAGATAGCAAGGGAGTGCCCAGCCCTGGCCTTGAAACACCCTAAAAATGCATTGAAAATATCCAAAAATGCACTGAAATACCCTAAAAAATGCTTTGAAATGCCCCAATAAATGCATTATTCACATCTGGCTCTCCAGAAAAAAGCAGCCATCCCAAAAGGAATATTTCTCAGGAAATAAAGCAACAACACAAGGGATGACCTGGAGGAAGCTCCCCAGAGCAGCACATCCATTCCCAAATGCCAGTTCCCATCCCAGGGCTTGGCTCCAGCAGCTCCACCTTGCCCCTTCCAGCCAAGGGCAATGGTGCTGGATGAGCCCTCCTGCAGTGGAGAACTGGGCTTGTGCTCCTTCCTGGTGCTCCTGTGGGCATCCAACAGACTGAAACACACAAGGGATTTATTTCAAAGTGGGAAAAGGGAAAAAAAGAAGGAACCCAAGTCCTGGAGCAATTTTTGAGCAGATAGGAAATAACAAGCAGCAAAAGTCAGGCTGGAAATCCTGGGACTCAATGCCTCAAAATTAATGACTCAGGATGACTTTAAACATTTTTATCAATAATAAACTAGGGAGGAGTTAATGACATTGTTGGCCTCTTCTCCCAGGTCTAGCCAGATGAGAGCAGGAAATGGCCTCAAGCTGTGCCAGGAGAGGCTCAGGGTGGGTACTGGGGAAATTCCTTCCCTGAACAAGGGTCAAGGCCTGGCACAGTGCCCAGGGCACCCCCATCCCTGGAAGAGTTCTAGAGCCAGCAGAGGGGGAGCTCTGTGCTGGGGTTTATTGGGCATGGGGGCATTTGGGTGGAGTTTGGGATGGTGATGTGGGATGTCTTCTCCCCCCCGGTGATGCTGTGGCTTGGTGAAGCCCCCAGTGCTCAGGTGTGGTGATGGAGCTGAGGGCAGAGCTGGCTCAGCCCTGGGAACCTGCTCAGAACCTGTCCCTGTGCCCAGGGACACCCAGGGCAGGCTCAGAGCTGGCTGAAAAGGCTGGGGAAAACAGCCCCAGGTGTGGACAAGTCCCCGTGGCAGGGCTGTGTGAGGACAGCCGGCCTGGAACAAAAAAAGAAAAGCAATTGTGAAATTGTAGAACTGCCCTTGAAAAGCCTCCACACATCCCACACCTTCATTAGGGCTGCTGTTCATGGGACCTGAGGCCCCACTTCAGCTTTCAACTGCTTCAGACACAAATAATAGAAAATTTCTAACTCAAAAGGATAATCTCCTGTCAGAAAGAGAACAGCAGGCACGGTGAACACTTTAAAAGCTTTGGAGATATAAAGATTTATTGTATTTCCCAACAAGCCAGAAGCTTTGATTAAAGGTTAAAAATAGAAAATAGGGAAAGAATTAAGTTGTAAAAGATCCCCCTCAAAAAATAATTTTTATACTGTTGCTATGGTTCGAAACGTTTTCACGGTAAGTCTCATTTTTCCTTTTAAAATTGATCAGAATTAATTTTTTTAATCAACTCATTTAGAATTATTTTCTAGATTCAGGACAGAATTTGCAAAAACCAGGAGGGTTTTGCAATATGACACAGAATCACAAAATAACAGAATAGCCTGGGTGGGAAGGGACCTTAAAGCTCACCCATGGCAGGGACATCTCTGCTGTCCCAGGCTGCTCCAAGCCCCCGTGTCCAGCCTGGAGCTTTAGGAAAGCCATCCCTGGGAGGAGATGCGTGGGACTCTCCTGCTTCAGGACTGATCCGCAAGGACAGCACCTTCACTTCCACTACATTTCCCCAGAAATTGTCCATCAGTGCTGGCTGGGTGCCAGCCCCTGTGGATTTGCAGTTTTGCAATAATTGGAAATGATCAGATTTCCACAGTCCAGAAAATCCTCAATCCACGGGGCCTTGGCTAAACACAGCCGTGCACAGCTCCTGCTCTGGGGTAACCAAACACCAGAACCCTGCTGCTGCTCACCAGGAGAGCTGGGGAGCTCCCTTCCCTCAGCAGAGGGGCCAGAGCCATCCTGCGATGCCCGAGAGCTCCCTGGGGCAGGGCTGGGCAGTTACAGAATAAAGCAGGGATTGATTTATCCCAAGCCCTCTCAGGACACACCTCGGGCAGTGCAGGCCCGGCCGTGGCTCCACCCCAGACGGGCCCAGCTCAGGAGTTCTCCCACTCGGATGAGTTTGGTCCATTTCCAGGTGGCTTCCCTGGCCGATTCCAGCTCCAGGTGATGCAGTCCCACCCTCCCAGGCTGCTCTCCTCCCTCCCCTGCCGGTGGCACTTTTGGGGCCGGAGCTGCAGCGGTGTCCTTGGTTGTGGGGCTGGAAAAGGATTGTTGTGTGTGCCTGAGCTGCGAGGAGAGCTGCTGGCACTGCGTGTGGAGCTCAGAGTCAGCCTGGGGCAGGCAGAGCCTGGCAACACGAGGGCGGGAGCTGAAGGCAGCAGCAGAGTGAAGGGGAACAACAAAGGAGAGAAGGGAACCAAGGGGGAAATGGCCCCAGGGGAGGTTGAGGCTGGGTGTGAGGGAGATTTCCCCTCTGCAGGGTGGCCAGGCCTTGGAGGCACTGCCAGTCCCTGTCCCTGGAGGTGTCCAGAACAATCAGACCTGGGACTTGATGATACGGGCTGGTGGGCATGGTGGGGCTGGATTGAAGGTTGAATTTGATGATCTTAGAGGACTTTTCCCAGCTTGACATTTCCATGATTCTCTGACTCTGCCCGCCCAGCCTTTCCTGAAGGTTTGAGGCATTGAATCAGATGCTCAAACCCTGTTTGTGCACACAGGCCCTTGCTGTGCCCAGCTCACCCCTGGGTAGGAGCTCCTTTCCCTGGGATTCCTGCAGAATAAATGGGAATGAAAGCCCGTGGGTGGCCCCCGAGGGCAGCACTGCAGTGAGGATGTGTGGAGGGCCCTGTGCTGGCGGAGAACATCGCTCACAAAAGCTGCTAACACAGCCTGTTTTCTGCTCAGGCGAGCAAGATATCCTCACAGGAGAGCTTGGGTAGCTTGGAAATAGCAAATTCTTATGCATGATGTAATTCACTGGAAGCTTCACCGAGCTGGAAGTGCCTGACCTTTTGATCTTTGCCAAATAAATGAACAGCCCCGAGGAAGCTGAGGAGTTCTGTGCCCTCAGTGCAGGACGGGCACCTGAAGGGCTGAGAAGTTAAAGCATTTCTTTTTGTTATTTTCACTTTAACAAACCAAGACTTGGGGGGAAAAGCATATAAGAACATATTTTAAATATTGGTCAAAAAAAAAATCCATTTGCCCAAAGGTTCAAAGAGGTGTCTTTGCAAGGCGGGAAATTCCATATGAACTGTACTCAGCTATTAATTGAGATTGGAGAGAGGGGGAGAGGGTTTTTTAGCCATCACATCTGCTTTCATCAGCCATCTAAAAAAGGTAATTCTGCTCTCAGAGTGATGCTGTGTGAGGATCTCTCTTCTTCCCAGGAGATTTCCTCGAAAAAGGAGTTGTGTAAGTGCTCCTGCCTCCCCTCCAGGCCTATTTCAAGCTTCTAATCTGACATCTAATACTGATTGGTGCCTCTTTCCCTCTCATGCATTTGAATTTGTTCCAGATATAAAAGGAAATGGAAATTAAAAAAAAAAAAATCTGGTTCTGTTTAGTCAGTCTTAGGAAGTACCTGAAACATAATCCTGGTTGTGCCTGCAGGACTGTGTTTGAAGTGCTGGGAAAGCCATTGTCCCAAACCCAATCCCATGGGATCATCCACTCCTGTCCCACTGACAGAGTAACACCTGAAAGAGGAATTCAGAGGGAAAGCCTGGAAAAGGAATGAATGCTTTCAGAAAGTCCCAGGAAGCAGCTCAGGCTCGGATAAATAACAAACCTCAGCTTTTCTCCGCAGAGCAGGGCTGGCAGGGTCAGCAGGTGAGCTGTGCCAGCACAGGCTCCACAGCAGGCTGGGCACCACCAGGAAACCACCAGAGTCGTCCTCTCTGCTGGACACCAGGTCCTGCTCGTGGGGAAAACCCAAATTACTGGGACAGCCCAGGCTCCTGGCTTTGAAAGGAAAAGCGAGAGGGGAATGTGGGCTCAGCCCTCTGTGGGTGCTGCTGTCCCACTGTGGCACACCAAGCCTGGGGAAAAACCTCCCCCACAACAGGCATGGGCCACGGAAAAGGAGGGATGGAGGAAAAAATAAACAGATCTGAGACAAGAGGAGGGGAAACCACAGGGACAGCAAATACCACTGAGGATTTTGCCTCCTTCTGATGAAGGATCTCCTTTTGATTTTTATTTATTTACACAGTCCAATATTTCTAAACATTCAACTGAAACATACCTTTGATGAACAAATCTCTCCATGCCAATCATCTTTAAAATATCCTAGGCTCCCTAAAATCTGAGCTTCAGGGAGAACAAACAGCACTGCTGCAACCTGCAAAAAGTTCATTTTTTCCCACTGCTGCCTCTTCCATCCTCCCTTCCCCCCACCTTAGGAATACACACACAGAGCTGTTAAACACCAGCCAAGGCACTTTGGTGCTTATTACTGAATTCTTCCTATGGTTATTGAAGTTACAAACAAGGCTACTGATTCTAAACCTGAAGTGCTAAAATTATTGCAAGTAATGCATGTCCAGCTCTGAAATCCTGAAGTTAATTTTAACCATCGCTTTCAGAAATAGGCTGCCTTGTCCTGACAAATCTATGTGGGCCATATTGTGAGGAGAACTATCAATATTTGAATAAATTTTACATGCAAGCAAACTAAAATTATCTTTACATCGATTCAGCACAAGTGCTCCAGCAGGGGCTGGATGGAACGGCCAATAAATTGACAAATCTACAGAACAGAATGGGAGAAACATTAAAAAAATGGGCAGCTGGCTGCTCCCTGCCATCTCCCGTTTCCCGTTTAATGCACTCAGGCTCTGTGTGAGCAGGAGCAGCCGTGGTTCTTGCAGTCCCTGGGCTCACCCAGCCCTGCCCTGGCGCCAGGCTCAGCTCAGCCCCAGGAGCTGCTCCTGCCAGAGGGCTGCGCTGGGCGCCCCAGGCTGCTGCTCCCTGGGCACCGCACGGGCAGCGGGCTGGCAGCACTGCAGGCTGCAGCTGGGAACACTGCACACTTTCAGCTGGAATACTGCACACCTTGGGCTGGAATACTGCACACTTTCAGCTGGAATATTGCACACTTTGAGCTGGAATACTGCACACTTTGAGCTGGGAACATTGCACGTTTTGAGCTGGGAATAATTCCATGTTTTGAGCCAGGAATAATTCCACACTTTGAGCTGGGAATAATTCTGCCTTTTGAGCTGGGAATAATTCCACGCTTTGAGCTGGGAATAATTCCACACTTGGAGCCGGGAATAATTCCATGCTTTGAGCCGGGAATAATTCTGCCTTTTGAGCTGGGAATATCGCACACTTTGAGCCAGGAATATCCCACATTTGGAATATGCAGCCTAAATTTCCCCTCTTTCAGTTTGTACTCTTTCCCCCTTGTCCTGTCCCTCCATCCCTGTCCCCAGTCCCTCTGCAGCTCTCCTGGAGCCCCTCCAGGCCCTGGCAGGGCTCTGAGCTCTCCCTGGAGCTGCTCCTCTCCAGGTGAGCCCCCCCAGCCAGGCTCCCCCAGTTTGGGTTCTCCTGTGGCAGCTCCATGATTTTCTAACCTCCATAAAAAACGGAGAGCCCAAGCTCTGAGCACACCCTGGGCAAACTGAGATGTCCCACCCAGGGAACTTCATTTTGATTTTTATTTATTTACACAGTCCAATATTTCTAAACATTCAACTGAAACATACCTTTGATGAACAAGTATCTCCATGCTAATAATCTCTAAAATATCCCAGGCTCCCTGAAATCTGAGCTTCAGGGAGAACAAACAGCACTGCTGCAACCTGCAAAAAAGTTCATTTTTTCATACTGCTGCCTCTTCCATTTTCCAGCCCTATTTCTATTCCTAATTAAGCAAGCTTGAGTGTGATCCAGAAATACAAAGAGGAGGGGTTGAATTTGGAGACATTAAGAGAATTTTAAATGTTGTGCTTTTAGCCTCAAAACTGAATTCAGGTGAGGCAAAAGTAAGTAAGTAAAATATATTTTTTAATCCTCCCCGTACCCCTCTATTAACCACAATTACAACACTTCAAAGCACATTAATTTCCTGCTTTCAAGTTTTCTATAGCAACAGTTTGTTGAAAGAGTTTGATTTCATTATATTATGCCAATACTACCCCGGTAGAATTTTCAATCTTTTTAGACAGAAAGAATTGCAAAAAATTACATTAACAACGAGCATAAAGAAATTGAAGCTCTCAATGCCTCTTAATTTATGCCATTTTCCTGTGGGTTTTTTGAAACCTCTTTTTTCCCTACCGCCTCTTTAACGCAGTTTGTGCTCACAGGGGGAGCAGCTGAGCGGAGGGAAGGGAATCCAGGAGCGAGCGGAGCTTGGCTCCCACTCCTGCTGCAGCAAGGAGCCCCAGGACAGAGCCCGGGGAGGGACCGGGGGATCCAGGGCTCCCAGCCATACCGGGAGCTGCGGGGATCCAGGGCTTCAACCGCACCTGGGGGGATCCAGGTGGGATTCAGGGCTCAGAGCCACACCTGGGGAGCCAGGGATCCAGGGGGGATCCAGGAATCCAGCCACACCTGGGCTGGGGGGATCCAGGGGGGATTCAGGGCTCAGAGCCATACCTGGGGAGCCAGGGATCCAGGGGGGATCCAGGAATCCAGCCACACCTGGGCTGGGGGGATCCAGGGGGGATCCAGGGCTCAGAGCCACACCTGGGGGGATCCAGGGGGGATCCAGGGCTCAGAGCCACACCTGGGGAGCCAGGGATACAGGGGGGATCCAGGAATCCAGCAATACCTGGGCTGGGGGGATCCAGGGCTCAGAGCCATACCTGGGGAGCCAGGGATCCAGGGGGGATCCAGGGCTCCAGGCACTCCTGGGCTGGGGGGATCCAGGGGGGATCCAGGAATCCAGCCACACCTGGATCTGGTGATCCAGGGGGGATCCGGGGCTCCAGACACTCCTGGGCTGGGGGGATCCAGGGGGGATCCAGGCCCCCAGCTACTCAGGCTTTAACAAGGCTGTGTCCACCTGGACATCTCTTTGCAGGTTCTGCATCCAGCCCTGCATCCCCAAACTCAAGAAGGACCTGGAGCTGCTGGAGAGAACCCCAGAGCTCCTGCAGGGCTGGAGCCCCTCTGGAGCCAGGCTGGGACACCTGGGGGTGCTCACCTGGAGAGGAGCAGCTCCAGGGAGAGCTCAGAGCCCTGCCAGGGCCTGGAGGGGCTCCAGGAGAGCTGGAGAGGGACTGAGGACAAGGCATGGAGGGACAGGACACAGGGAATGGCTCCCACTGCCAGAGGCAGGGATGGATGGGAGATTGGGAATTGGGAATTGTTCCCTGGCAGGGTGGGCAGGCCTGGCACAGGGTGCCCAGAGCAGCTGGGGCTGCCCCTGGATCCCTGGCAGTGCCCAAGGCCAGGCTGAACACTGGGGCTGGAGCACCTGGGACAGGGGAAGGTGTCCCTGCCATGGCAGGGGTGGCACTGGCTGGGATTTGGGATCCTTTCCCACCCAGACCCTTCTGGGATTCTCTTGCCTTTCTGTCCCTCTGCAGATGCTGGCTGTGACAGGGGGACAGCAGGGACCAGGGGAGCCCTGAGCACCCAGGGGATCAACAAGGACCTGCAGCACTCAGTGTCACCCTAACTCAGCAGATTAATTGGCAATGAGTTCTGCTTAACCACTTCTCCTAAGACAAGCTGGAAAAATATTAAATAAAACTTGTGTTAAGCTGATTCCACGCTGCCGTACAAACAAAGTGTGGAGCAGCCTAATCCTCTTACACCAGGGAACAAGCTCCTAAAGTCATTATTTAATAAGATTAAATACTGCAGGTCATAAAAATTAATTTATACAGCTGCCATGGTTTAAAAACTACATGTCTGCAGAGTGGGACAGATTTCCTTCCCGTGGAGAGGCAAAGGTGAGCACGAGCTGTGGCTGCCCCTGCACCCCTGGCACTGCCCAGGGCCAGGCTGGACAGGGCTTGGCACACCTGGGACAGTGGGAGGTGTCCCTGCCATGGCACAGCAGTGAAACCTCCTCTTTGAATTCACAGCGTTCACTTAAAATTGTTCAAAAATTATTTTCAAAAATCGCTTTCAGGCACAGAGGTCGTGAACTCCCTCCCAGCCACACTGATTTCACCAAAAAAGAGGAAATGAAAGGCTTGGACTTCATGAGGCCTTTTTTCTACTTTACCCAAACCTTGCTTAATCTTTTTATTCCTTGCCCCAATTTACCACATTTTGCTCCTGAGACCAGAAAGAGGGAGGGAAGAGAGGATAAAGCACCCACCAGCACTCTGCTGCTCACTCATGAAACTTCAGCTGCTGTGTTAGAGTCTTTGAATCCAGAAAGAAAAAAAGTGCTTCTTACATTAAAAAAGGAAGCAATACAAATCCATATAAATATGACATTATATATATATATAAATATTTAATTATATAGAAATATATGTAAAAAGCCCTGGTTGCAATAGCTCTGTTTGCATTTGGAGACACTAATCCTAACCCCTAAACCCAGCCTAAGGCTGCCCCAGTGCTGCCAGGTGCTGTTACCTGGGGGAACATCCCCCAGCACAGGCAGTGCCTTGGCTGGGAATCAGGGGATTGGGAGGCTGGAAAAGCCCTCTCACACCATCAAATCCTGCCATTCCCAGCAGGGCCAAGGCCACCACTGCCCCTGTCCCCAGGTGCCACATCCACAGGGTTGTGAAATCCCCGCAGGAATGGGAATTCCAGCGCTGCCCTGGGCAGCTATGCCAGGGCTGGGCAGCCCTTCCATGGAGAAATAATTCCAAATACCCAATCCAGACCTCTCCTGGCCCAGCTTGAGGCCGTGTCCACCCTCTAACCTACCCCAAAGAGAAATCCAGCAACCTCCCCAATTAAAACAATCAATCATTGTTTGGGCACTGTACAGGAAAGAGCAGAGGCTGCAGACACAGAAAGGATTCTCACCACTGGCATTTTCTGAAGCAATATTTCAACAACAGGAAAAAGCCTTCCATCACCTCCTGGAAACGCCAGCTTGCAGAGAAATAAATATCTCTTTTGTATCAAAGCGATTCCCAATCCCTTTGATAAATCTTACCACTGTGCAGTTGAAACAACCCCATGAAGGGCTGGAAGGATCATCTAAATGCATCTGAACAACTCTGTTTATTTTGTATTCCGGAGCGCATCGCGCCAGCCCGCAGAGCTCCTCCATTAGTCTTTAAAAATAGTATTAAAGGACATTTCCGTCTATTTAAATTATGTCTATTTTCATTTAAATGAGTTGCTAAATAACAAGCTCCACACCAGAGTTATGCTGGAGTGTGTGACTGTGAGAAATACACTTCAAACAAAACAAATTAGGGAACCTGGAAATTGCTACAGCAGAGCAAAGACGTATTTTTGGGCAAAAGTAAACAGAGAACAATGGCAAGTCATCAAAAATATGGTAATAAACCCCCCGTGCTCCATGTGTGAGGAACAGCACACAAGGAGGGGCTGACTGCGCTCCTGTGAGGGCCCTATTTATAAAACAATGCACAGAAGTGGCACTTTCCTTCCTGATCTGGACAGGGACTAATTCCCTTCCCTGGCTCCTTGGCCCTGGCAGGTCACTGGGAATTCCGAGCTGTCCCACCCCCATCCATCATCCATCCTTCCATCCATCCATCCCCCAGGACAGCACTCCTGGGACAGCCCAGGGCTCAGGCTGGCTCAGCAGAGCTCCCCTGGCCAGCTCAGGGACAGGAGGGACAGCTCTCCAAGAGCTCTCCACCCCGGAGGTGTGGGATTTACAGGAGCTGAGTGGGATAAAATGGAAACAACAAACCCCAAGGAGCCTTGGCATGCAGGCTGGGACTGCCAGGGTTCACCAACTCTGCTGTCATCACTTTTCTCCAGCTGGTAAAAAATATTGGGATTGAGCTCTGTAGGACTCAAACCTCATGGGAATAAAGTCTGGCTCTGCTGGCTTAGGATCAGATTCATGGAACCACAGAGCAATGGAATCAGAACTATGGAATCAGAATTATGGAATCCCAGACTGGTTTGGGTGGGAGGGACCCCAAATCCCACCCATTCCCCCCCTGCCACGGCAGGGACACCTTCCCCTGTCCCAGGTGCTCCAGCCCCAGTGTCCAGCCTGGCCTTGGGCACTGCCAGGGATCCAGGGGCAGCCCCAGCTGCTCTGGGCACCCTGTGCCAGGCCTGCCCACCCTGCCAGGAACAATTCCTTCACTTACCAAAGTTAAAGAAGCACCAAAGTTTGCCTTAAACTAAAAACCCCCTCTATTATACATCAGGAATTTGAGCATCATCAAATACACCAAGAGCAGGTGAGAGAAGGAATGCTTCAGGTGAGGCTCAGCCCATCAAACAGCAGCTCTGGGAACCTGTCAGGGAAACGTGCCTGGAGTTTGGAGCTTCCAGAGCAGGCTGGGCACAGCCACCCCCAGCAAGGGACTCTGCTGGCTGCCACTGCCACTTGGGTTTTTAATCACTGCCAAACCAATACAGCTCCTCGTGTTTTGCAGCAAGTTGAGGCCAAGGTCTTATTCAGCCACCTACTACGTGTTGCTTGGATATGGATTATTATTTCCCAAGCAGGATGTGGAATATTTTATTTTGGTACCAGCGGATCTTGCTCACACGCAATCATTTGCATTCTTAAGAAGCCAAGCCAGTCTGCTTTGTAACTCCTGTGAGCCCAGAAAAAGCATCCCCCCACTCCCTCTGTCTTGGGAACGGAATTTTCACAGCACACTAAGTATCTTCTGATTAGAATTTTGGGGTTTTTATAAAAATACAGCTCTGGCATGCCGAGGCACATTAGGCAAGAAAGGAACAAAGTCACACAGTAACAATGAATGTCATAAATAATTAATAAATATAAATATATGAACTGAGAACGGGGATCACAGCATGAGTATTTGGGCTCAGGACAACACAAAAAATGATCCACACATAAAACCACCTTCTGCCATGGCTGTAAAGTTGCCCCTCTCCCCTGGCATTCTGGAAAGGTTTCTAAAAACCAGAAAGGTTTGGGTCTTTTTGTTGATGTATTTCCAAAGGAATAAATCCATCTTCTGTAAACAGAAAATATAGGAAGTTTTCTCAATATAGGCAATTTGCATATATATTTACCCTCCAGAATATTGCCAGCTCCAATGAGATGTAAAGACACAATTCAATGTATACATTTGGTGCTCTAGCCATGCCACAAATCATGTGCACTTAATTCAACAGGGCCATAAACCCCAGAACTACAGGAGTAATCAAGAACCTACTTAACCTTTCTCCAGCAACACTGCAAAAAGTTAGTGTGAAATATGTGACAATCCCCTGGAATTATAATGAAAGGGCAGCGAGAGAGGTGTGCTGTAAAACACAATCGGTGTGGAGGCAAGAGAAAACTGGGAAAAGAGAAGAAAAATTAGTTCTGGAGTCACGCTCAGTAATAGCTGATGTATGCTCACAATAAAATGAGATGCAGAATGCAAAACTCCTCGAAAATAAAAGCATAATTTCAACAGTATTCAGCCAGCAGGTCTAAGAGTTACGAATTCCCGTGGGTTGGAGGAAAAAAGAAATTGAACTACAACACAAAATCCCAGAACCTTTAAGGCTGGAAAAGCCCTCCCAGCCCATGGAGTCCCAGCTGTGCCCCATCCCTGCTTTTTCCCAAGCCCTGAGTGCCAGCTCCAGGTGACACCTGCAGGGATGGGCACTCCAACCCTCCCTGGGCAGTGCCAAGGCCCGAGCACCCTTTCCATGGGGAAAAAAATTCCTCCTAAAACACATAAAGGTTTTTTAAACCCAAAGTCATAAAAAAATTAAGGCTCAGGTATATTCCGTTAGATTGATGGAATTGCAAGACAGAGAAAGGAGACCCAGGGCACTTGGGAGGAGTTTTCCTGCAGAGCCCACCCTGGTTCAGTCAGACATGGAAGCTCAGATGGACACAGCTCTATTTCAATGCTTACACATATATTTATATATAATCTCTATATCTGGATCCTTGCAGAAAGCTCAGAAGTTTTAATTTCTCCAAGATAACCCGGAGCCAAGTGCAGACTTCCCCCACACAAAGTCCTGAAGGCTTTCACCAGCAGCGTGGTACTGTCCCTGCATGCACTTTTAAAATAAAGAAATAATGTAATATTTAAAACTTCAGCTCCTCAAAGTCAGACCTCAAATCTACACTTGGAAAATTAAATAGTTTGCCTGATCACAGAAGTCCCAAATGGTGAATAATTTCTGTCAGCCCACACGTCTCTTTTGTAGAGAGGAGAATTAAAACATTCATAGGTATTTGTAAAGTGAAATACAGATTTAGTTCAAGAAAATCCATGGCACAGCATGGTTGGAGGGGGCACTTTGAGGTAATTACTGCAATTTCTTCTACAGTTTCACAGCCAGGTCAGGGAACCTGTGCATTATTTGTACATTTAACGTGGGAAATGTGTCCTGCTCTCAGGGCTGTGGGGTCTCAGGACAATCCTGCAGCCGAGGCAGAGCCCAGGGCTGAGACCCCAGAGCACCCCAGCCCCACTGCCAGGAGCAGAGTGTGCCATGGGAAGAGCCACACTCAGGACAGCACCTGCCCATGGGGTTCTGCTTCCCAAGCACTTAATGATGGATCCACAGCGTGTCCTGAGCTGGCAGGACCCCCCAGGACCACCCAGGCCAGCTCCTGGCCCTGCTCCTCTCACTTATTCCAAGCCAATTCACTTTGACACGCCTGAAAGCCTTAACCTGGAATGGGCTGGGCAATGGCAGAAAACGGTGTGACAATAAATAACCCAGTCTGGTGCTTGTGTCTCATCTTCAAGATACTTCTCTTCTGAGAAGTCTTCTAATTTCCCAGCCCTTCAAATTTTATCTCTACAAATCTCTTCCAAACCTTGAACGGCAACAATTAAAATCTACTTGTTAGAAGAACATTAGCTACAAAGAGAAACAGGAGAGGTCAGGGACGAGGAACTCGTGCAGCCTCCCCCAGAGCAGGTAAGGAGCTGTTTTGACAGGAGCCTTCATTTGAACTAAATAATACATTCCATTCTGGAGTTGGGTACAAATGGAAGCATGTAGAGCTCAGAGTCTGGAGGTGGGTGGCTTTGGGCTGTAATTTTAATTAAGTGCTCATCCCTGTATGCAGTATTTGGTATTTCTGTGCTGTTTAAGGCAGATTTGGGGTGGTTTTGCTGCCATGCCAACCCTGCCGCTGGGAAGCACCAAGCAGGGCTGAACAGAAAACTGGCAGGGAGAACCTGGGAGCCAGAACTGACCTCCCGTGTCAGTGATCAGCGTGGTCTGCTGCCCCAGGGCATCATTTTGGGATGGAATTCCCTCAGGGCAGCAGAGCACACAGCCCGTGGCTCTTCAGCCCCATCCCATCCCATCCCGGGGATCCAGGGGAGCTGGCCAAGGGCTGGGGCAGGTTTGGCCTCCTTTGGTTTCCCCCAGCAGCACCCCATGGTTTGTGGTGCCTCCAAAGCCAGGAGGAGCCCCACACCTGGGCATGGCCAGGAGTGACCTCAGCCTTCCCAAAGAGCCAGAACCCAGCCCGGGCAACGTCTTACCCAGCAATCACCCACTGCCATTCCTTCACCAAAAAGGGCTCTGGTGGATCCTGAGTATGAGCCATTCCCATCCCAAATGCCCTCTTTTGCAGAGCCAAACCCTCTCCTGGGCAGAGCAGGGACAGGCAGCCTGGCTGGGGCTCCAGGAGCAGCTGTGGCACAGCCAGGTTGGGGATGCTCTGCTCTCCGTGGCTGCAGCAACACAGAGAGAGCACACGGGTCAGGGCAGAGCCAGGGCAGGCTGGGAGGCCTTGTGCAGGCTGCCCTGGTGCAGAGGCAGGGCAGAGTTCCAGAACAAAGCAGGGATCGATTCAAAGGATCTCCTCCACAGATCCACCTCAGGCAGCACAAGAGCCCAGCCAGGGCTGCACCCAGGATGAAC
This sequence comes from Montifringilla adamsi, assembly GCA_017590115.1. Taxonomy (NCBI): domain Eukaryota; kingdom Metazoa; phylum Chordata; class Aves; order Passeriformes; family Passeridae; genus Montifringilla; species Montifringilla adamsi. The sequence continues at coordinate 8,385,548 of JAGGNK010008226.1, forward strand.
CCAAATGGTCCCAAAATGCACGAGCGCTCCCGGGGTCTCTCCCTGGGGTCAGCTCTGCTCCATGTGCACATTGCAGTTCAGTGTCCAATTCCAGCTCAGCCCCTGCACTCCCATCCTGCTTGTTTTTCTCTCTGCAGCCCACGGGGTTTGTGCTCTGGGGCTGAGATTTGGATCATTTGTCCTTGGTGCCCAGCTGGAGCAGGAATTGTTTTGTCTCCCTGCTCTGTGCAGAGCTCACCATCCCCTCATGTGAGCCCAGACCCACACACTAAAGCAGCAGAGAATGTGGAAAACAGAAAAGCTAAACCTGAGGCACCACTGTCCGTGCAGTTACACCTCAGGGGGGGCAGGAGGTGCCACATGTCACTCTCCTGGCCCAGCAGCTCTCCATAACCCACAGCAGCAGAAGCGAGAGCCGCAGTCAGGGACGGGCAGAGCCAGGCTGGTGCCCCGGTGATGCAGCACACTGCACTGGCAGGAGAGCAGGAGAGCCCATAAATAAATGCATTTTATCGTCTCCTATCAGTCTCTCAGGGACACCATGGGCTATTTCAGGAATACCTTCGGCAGCAAGGATCATTCAGAGGGAAAAGGGATGGGAGCTGCTCACAGAGCAGGAGCTGCCACGCTGCTCTTCCAGTAAAGAATGAATGGATCCAAGAGCTCCCCGAGCTTCAGGGAGGGGCAGCCCAGCCCCAGGCCCATCCCGTGCCCCGAGCAATAAACTGTGACAGCAGAACAACACAAGTTATTTCTATAGTGCACACAGCCTTTCCCCTTCAAAGATAACCACAAAAAAACCCCACTTTGTTTCTCTTCTCACAGAAACAGCTCATTTTCCAGCTCCAGAGACATGAATATTCATGGATATTGTTTGCATGGGGGGGGCTCCCCTCCACTCCATCCCAATTTCTGAAGTAAAATCTAAACTTTTGCTAGATTGCAGAACTCCAATGGATACTTTGCTTTTAATTACTTTCCAAAGTGCTCGCTGTCTGACACTGAGGGATGCATTCTTCAGCTGGGTGATGCATTTATTTACTCCGCTGTGCTTTTGGAATGTGCAGAATGTTTATAATTAGGCTGTGTAGCCATGCGAGCCTTCAGCTGGTGTTTGCTGGGTTTAAAGCAGGTTTGTTCTGCATTTCCAGAGCAGGAAAAGCCACAACGCTCCGTGAACGTTCTGCACTAATCTTTGTACTTCCAGGGTAGGGGAAAAAACACTTAAAAATTCCAGTTGTGGGATTGGAATGCTGCAGAGGTGCAGGGCAGAGCAGTGATCCCTGTTCCAGCCTGGGACCTGGGGCATGGCAGAGCTGTGACAATGACACCCGAGCACGGCCTGGGAGGGTCCCCAGCAGCTCCAGCTCCTGAACTGGGACAGGAGCTGGGGCTGGGGGAAGCTCCCTGTGGCACCAGGAGCAGGACCTGGGCTGTAGAAGGTCCCTGCCGTGGCCTCTGAGGTCCCTTGCAGGGCAAACACCCTGGGATTCCAAAGGGGAGCCTTCCCTGGCTGGTGGCAGCGGTGGCCAGCGGTGACAGTGCTCCAGCCCAGCCCAAGGATAAGGCTGTCTCTGCTCCCCCCTCCAAGGGCCCCCCAGGCAAAGCCCAGCTCGGGCATTTCACAAAGCTCTGCGCCTTTCTGAGCCCCAAAAAAGCCCTTTCAGGCACCGAGGTGCCTCCTGGCTGCTGTCCTGCCCAGCAGTGGCACCGACACCCTTGGGACCAGCCTGACACCATCTGTGCAGCTCCTGGGGTCACAGCACTCCAAAACAGGCCAGTTCTTTCCAATTGGGTAATTTATAACCCAGGATAAAAGGATGGGGTCGTTTTCCTCATTATTTCACACAGCCATTATTTATAAATTGTTCTTGCTGGTTTCTGCACTAAGAAATCCACATTTGGTGTCAGGTTGAACCATCTGTTAACACACATGTGATTTCAAAATTCTCCCTCATGTCATCCTGCAGCAGAGTCCCCACCCGTATGTGATTATCTGCACCACACAAATGTTCACTTACATCTTCCCAACTCCCCACACAAGTTTCCTGGTGAGTGCTCAGACACTGTATGAGCTTCCCTTAGAACACTGGCAGAAGTTGAACGCAGGCCACAGAACACACAAATCAAAGCTTTGCCACCTTCCCCTGCTGCCGTTACACCTGGAGCCAAAGAGAGTCATGCAATATGTGACTATTCTGCTCAGGAGCTCAAAAATTAATAATGGAATACCATCTTCATTAATAATCACTTTTTCCTCCTTTTGTTTTTTTTTTCCCCAGACAACATCACAAACTCTAATTTCTTTCCCATAAAATTTCAATCATTACCAAATCAAGAGGAAATGCAGATGACACATGGCTGTCACTGCCTGTGGAAGGGGGATTGGGTCTAGAAGGGCTTGCCCAGCCCAGCCCAGGCTGTGATTCTGTGATTCTCCCAGGAGGAGAGTGGGTCCCTCCAAAACCACCCCACTCAACCCAGCAGGACCCTTCCTTTGCTGGGGCAGCAGCTTTGCCCCTCCTGGGACAGAGTCACTGCTTTGAACATCCTCCTGTAAATGTCCCACAACTGCAGAATCCCAAATGGGTTGGGTGGAAGGCACCTTAGAGGTCATCCATCCCACCCCTGCCACGGCAGGGACACCTTCCCCTGTCCCAGGTGCTCCAGCCCCAGTGTCCAGCCTGGCCTTGGGCACTGCCAGGGATCCAGGGGCAGCCACAGCTGCTCTGGGCACCCTGTGCCAGGGCCTGCCCACCCTGCCAGGGAACAATTCCTGCCCAAAATCTACTCTAAATCAGTATCCCAACATCCCATCCATCCCTCCTTTCCTGCCCCATCCCACTGCAGCTCCAATCTATTCTCAAACACAGCTCTGGAAGTCTCCAGGATTTCCCCCCATGCCAGCTGGCAGCAGATGGAGGAACTCAGAACTTAAGGACTTTGGGAAGGTGTTTGGCTCCCAGAGCTGCCCATGGCAGGAACATGGGGAGCTCAGGTCCCTGTGACAGCCCTGGGGACTCGCAGGAACAGCCCCAGCCAGGAGCAATTTCTGCAAGTCTGCAAGTTCCAGGTGCAGAGAACGACACTCCATCATTTTCTTTCTCTCCTTCTGAGATTTAAATAGGTCAAGTCACTCGCTCAGTGCAGAGCAGGAAATTGTACATTGCCACAATTGCATTTCAGAATGGATAATGGGCCCATTTAAGTGTTATCATTAGAGAAACGACAGCAAAATACAGCTGGGCGAGTCCTCCCCCTTCCCCACGCACTCCTGTACTCTGATGCCTCTAAGTTATTCCAATCTGCAGCTCTTTGCTTCCCATCACTGCCTCTCAAGCACAGAGAAGAGAAATTGGATTAAATAATGTGCTGGAGAGAACACTTGGCTGGTGCAGGCGTGCTGAGCCTGCCAGCTGAGGGCTGCACGTGCCCAGGTGAGTCACGGAGCCTCGGGTGCCCAGGGGAGAGAACCTGGCACTGCAGCAGCTTGCCAGCAGCCCCACGGTGAGCCCAAACCCCACAGAGCAGTGGGGACCCTCAGCAAAAATAACCAGGGAGAGAAGGAAAGGAGGAGACAGCAAAAGAGACGCAAAACTGCATCCACACCTCACTTGGTCTGAGGCAGTAACACCCCTCTCAAACTGCACATCTGCACCCCTGTCCAAACCAGCTGCTCACACACGGTTCTGTCACAGGTGAGGCACGAAGGGAGAGGGAGATTTCGTTACTGAGAGCTGAGAACGCTTCACCAGAAAGTGTTAAAGAGAGAAACGCAGAGCTCTGTCACCACAGGGCCTGGCAGGCAGAGAGCCACGGGCTGGGGGATGGAAAAAGCACCAAGCCACAGGGGGGTCCCCAGGATCCCTTCCATGGCTCTGTGATCCCAGCCAGTGCCACCCCTGCCATGGCAGGGACACCTTCCCCTGTCCCAGCTGCTCCAGCCCCAGTGTCCAGCCTGGCCTTGGGCACTGCCAGGGATCCAGGGGCAGCCCCAGCTGCTCTGGGCACCCTGTGCCAGGGCTGCCCACCCTGCCAGGAACATTCCCAATTCCCAATCTCCCATCCAGCCCTGCCTCTGGCAGTGGGAGCCATTCCCTGTGTCCTGTCCCTCCATCCCTTGTCCCCAGTCCCTCTCCAGCTCTCCTGGAGCCCCTCCAGGCCCTGGCAGGGCTCTGAGCTCTCCCTGGAGCTGCTCCTCTCCAGGTGAGCCCCCCCAGCTCTCCCAGCCTGGCTCCAGAGGGGCTCCAGCCTGAAGGACCGAGGTCAGCAGATGTCCAGCCCCATGGGAAACACAAAATCCACAGGACAGGAGAGCTGAGCTCGGGTCTGCTGCTCCTCCCTCAGCAGCAGGCTGCACACCTGCCCCAGGTGTCCCTTCCAGGGGGAACATCCCTGGGCAAGGAGGGGTCTGGGGGCTCCCAGCTCCCTCGGGGATGGTGCCAGTCCCTGTGGATGCTGGGGCTGGGGGGAGCTGGCACTCTCCCTGCAGCCCTGCCCCTCGGCAGATGCACACGGAGCTGCAGCAAACTGTGAAATGAACTGTCAGTCAGCAGAGCTCAGCTTTGAGCCATGGCTGCCTGCTAATACCCACTGCCACCGGCTCCCGAAAAACAAAACCCTGCTCAGAATCAATAGGGCTTTTGGAAAATTTAATTGTGGAGCAGGTTTTGAAGGCAGCAGATTTGACTTTGTCACTCCTTGCCAAAGAGAGGTGTCCGTGAGTGCTCAAGTCAAATCCTTTCCACTGATCCTAAAGGAAAATGCTAAAAAAGAGCAAAATGAGAATGTTAAACCCTACTAAAAGGATCCAGATGATTTGCCATGCAATGGGGTTTATTCTTTAGTGACATTTTTCCTGACTGAATAAAATTAGGATGCTTAAAGGCTGCATCCCAATGATCCTGATTAGTTGTGTGACTTGAGGGATGTCTGAAGGATTCTGATAACCAGCACTTGGGATTACACTGCATTTCTGGGGGAATTTTGGATTCAGGAGAAATGTAGGAGTTTCAGATGATCCCCAAAGTGGATAACAAGGTAGCACATGTTCAAGGCTTGCCTCCCTCAAGGAGCTGCCCAAGAGCCAATTCTGCATTTCTGTGCAATGCACCAAGAGCAGAGAGGAAGGGTGAGCAGGGAGTTACCAGCGCTGGAGAGGAAGCCAAGAGCAGCTGTGGGGAAGCAGCTTGTTTGCAATTCAGACCCAAGAGCAGCACCCAGCCCTGCTGGTGGGAGTGCTCCCCAAACCCCAGCTGGGGTCACACAGCACCCCAGTGCTCCACTGCACAGCTGGACCAGCAGGGAGGATGGGGAGCTGCTGGAGCTGCTGGAGCTCCTGCTCCTTCCAGAGGGTCCTGGATGCCCAGAGAGGCTCAGCCTGTCCACTGTGCTGCTCAGGGCAGCCTCACCTCGGGGCTCCACGGGAAAAGGACCCAAAAGGACTCCAAGAGCTGCTCCTGTGTGGAGAGCATCACCGAGCAGGGACCCACAGGCTGGAAAAGCCCTCTCAGCCCAGGGGGCCATCCATGGCCCAGCACTGCAGCCACTTTCTGACCTCCAAACCTTGGCATTGTGGTACAAACAACAGACAGCAGGTCCCAGAACTCCGAATCATAAACCAGGGAATTACAGAGCCATGGCAGCAAGGCCAGAGCAGAGAAGGGTGCACACAAGGTGGCAGGGACATCCCCAGGTGACACAGAACTGCCACCCCACCCAGTGTGACTCGGGCAGGGACACCCAGGAGAGCCCCCAAACCTGGGTGAGGGCCTGGGGAGCAGTTTGAATAAAACCAGCCTGGGTACAGACAAGGACAACTCATTCCCACCAGCCAAAGCCCCTGGAGCTGCTGCTGCTGCTTTTACAGAAAGGAAAACCAACCCCAGGAGAGCAACCCAGAGCAGAACTCAGATCAGTATTGATAAAAAATGCTGGCTCTTTCAGTACACCTGGGGCATTCCCCCTCACTTCCAGAGTTTCTTTTCCAAGGGGTACCAAGAGAATGCACTTCCACTGCTGGGAATCACCCCATTTCAGGGGTTAAAATGCCATCTTGCCAGCATTTACTTATGCCAAGTGGTGCCAGCTTTTGTTATTTTTATCAACTTATAATTTACATGTTTTCATCTCTCACTATCAAAGAAATGCATCATCTTCAACACCACTTCTGACTCCACCACAACACCCAAGACCCTGCAGGCCACATGGAAACCTGTTAAATCCCCTCAGGAAGGAAAGAGAGCAAAGGAGAAGGTGGTTTTAAATGGGATGAAATTATTTTCTCATTAAGCAAATAGATGGGGTGTGTGAAACCAGGAATAATCGTGGTTCCATGGGATGGAGGTTGAGCTTGAGTGGCTGAAAAATTGGCCTTGAGGAGGAGCTGAAGCCCCAGTCCCTGTTTGTTCTGCAGTCAAGGAGAACAACACTGAAGTCACACAGCAGCTGAGTCCAGGTGGGAGGGCAGGAAGAGGTGTGTGCACAGCCCAGCCTCTGCCCCCAGCCCCGAGTGGGACAGGGCCAGCCAGCCCCAAACACAGCTCCTGGCCCTAAGAACAGCCAGAGTGCCAGAACAGCCCACACTGAGCCCCAAACACAGCTCCTGGCCCTAAGAACTGCCAGAGTGCCAGAACAGCCCACAGGAGCCCCAAACACAGCTCCTGGCCCTAAAAGCAGCCAGAGTGCCAGAACAGCCCACAGGAGCCCCAAACACAGCTCCTGGCCCTAAGAACTGCCAGAGTGCCAGAACACCCCACAGGGTGCCCAGGGAGGGCACAGAGCTGATGCCAGCCCTGCCCTGGGCTCAGGGAGCCCCAGGTGCAGCCCAGCCCTGCCCTGCCCTGCTGCCACAGCACAGGGGCACCTGAGCCCCACTGAGCTCTGCTGGGACAGGGGGGCACACAGGGGCTGGGACATCACTGAGGGAGCTGGATGGACACAGGACACCACTAGATAGACACAGGACACTGCTGGATGGACACAGGGCACCGCTGGAGGGACACAGGGCACTGGGAGAGGCTCGAGCAGTGCAGGGGCTGCTCAGCTCAGGAGATTTTCCAGAGTCCTGTGGCACACAGGACAGGGAACCTGCTAGGGTTTGAAGAGCCAGGGCAATATTGAGCACAGACCTCCGGCACATGGCCAACAAGAATTAACCTGAGCAAGACAAGGGGCAGAGTCCTGGAGGATCCCAGAGCTGTCTGGAAAAGCCTCTCAGACACTGAGCCCAGCCCTGTGTCCCCAGGTGCCACCTGCACAGGGCTGTGGGATCCCCAGGGATGGGCACCAGCCCTGCCCTGGCAGAAGGGGGCACAGCCACGCTCCCCCCACACCAGGGCCCCTCCTGCACTCCCCACACCCTCAGACCAGGAAAGGCTCTGCACACAAAGGTAATTTAGGTCAGTCAGATGAATTCGTGTTGCAGCAGAGATCGGTTTCCAAAGGCTGCATCCAAAAGCCAAAGTATAAATGAAATGCTTGAAGAAATATTATTTACACATTGTGTTTTCAGAGAGCAGCAAAGCATTGTTTTAAAATGATGTTTCTAACCCCTTTTGATAAACTGTGTATACAAAGAATAAATTTAAAGTCAGGTCCGTGACGGCTGTCAAATCCACAGCATTTATTTACAGGAAAGAGGAACAGTGTTTTGACTTCTCCCGAGCAGCCTTTCAGGAAGGGCAGCTTTTTGTGACTTAAATGCACAAAGAAATGCCACATTAGTCAAAGGTCTATTTCCCCAGTACAGCAGGAGCATTATTTGGCAGTGACCTCCACACGGCCTCCATCTTTCAGTGGGGTTGCACCAAGGGCAGAGTTAAAGGCACCAGCAGCCCTCACAGTCCTGCCCAAACAGCATTTCAGAGGGGCTTTTTCTCTGCTGGAAGATGGACGAGCCACCTCTGGGCTCCTGCAAGTACAGATTTCCCTGCCCTGGGGTGGCACAGAGCCCCTCCTGTGGATGGAGAGATTTTCTCCCTGGAAAACCAGCAAGGGAGAGGACACAGAACCCAAGGGAGCGAGGCAAGAGGTGCCTGCTGCAGCCAGGGACATAACTGCACCAACAACTCCCAGAACACAGCCCCCAGAGGCCAGGAAGGGCCATTCCCATCCAACAGCACAAACCCACACTTGAGAGCAAGCAGAGCTCTCCAGAATTCATAGAGCACTTGTGCTGCCTCAGTGTTCCAGTGCTTCTCCACCAGAACACAGCTCTGCTGAGGGTCCTGCTCAGAAACCAGCAAGAAACGAAGAGCAGAGAGCACCCGCCTGCAGGGAGCCCCCTGGAAATGCAGAAATGGGGAGCAGAGAGCAAATGCAATTGGAGCTCCTGTGGCCCTTGGAATTCCCTGGAAAGTGAAGTTTCAGTTCCCTGCTGCAGGCCCAGGCTCCCCACAGCAATCCCCAGCTGGGTGCTGCTGCCACCAAGTCCCAGAAGGAATCCCGCAGACCTGACACCTTTGGGGGAAGTGGGAAGGGAGCCCACACTTGTTTCTCCCTCAGTATTTGTCAAAACTCAAAGCATCTGTCAGGAAAAGCATTGCCTAACAGACAGGGCTGGGAGTGCTGCTCTGCTCCCTGCCCTCAGCAGGAGAAGTTGTGTGAGCCAGGACCTGAGCTGCTGCTGCTCTGGCACGGGGAAGCCTCTGACGGAGGGAAAAACTTGCTGGGAGTTTCAGAGGGCTGGCAGGTTATGGAATGGGGCTGGGACAGAGGCACCCAACTCCACACTGACCCTGAGCCTGCCTCCTTTCAGGGCCTCACAGGCTCCGTGGACAGCCTGATCCCAGGACTGAGCCCTGTGGGATCATCCACAGAAATGTTATCCCAGAGTCCCTGGGGCTGGCAAAGCCCTCCCAGCCCAAGCTGTGCCAATTCCCACCTTGTCCCCAGCTCTGAGTGCCACCTGCAGGGATGGGCACTCCAACCCTCCCTGGGCAGTGCCAGTTCCTGATCCCCCTTTCCATGGGGAAATTCCTGCTGTGCCCACCCTGAGCTGCCCTGGGCATCCTGAGGCCATTCCCTCTGCTCCTGTCCCTGTCCCCTGGCAACTGCAGACTGGCACTTGCACATCTGTGGCTTTGCCCAGCAGCAATCCCACATCAGCCCCAGAGAACACAGAGAGGTGCCAGGGAATGCCAGGGAGGGAATGCCAGCAGCCAGCCTGGCACTGGCTCAGCAGGAGGCAGTCCTGGGGCTCAGGCTCTCTGGGACTCGCCCACACGTGAGCTTTGGCTACTAATCCCCTGAATAATTGAGAGGGAATGAAACATGTATTTTTTTTTTAACACAGCATGACCTCACCAGGTGATTGTACAGAATAATTCAGGCTCCATTCCCTTGTCCCCTAACACTTGATTTTGTGCTTCACAGCATGTTCTGCTCCTCACACAACCCTCACCACTGGCTGAGGCAGAAAATAAAGCAGTATAAATTAATCATTATCAGATGCCCAGAATAAGAAGATTTGCCACCTTTTTATGTCACAAATTATAAGTTTCATTGCCATAGCCACTCTTATTATTCCATCTGCTCATGCATAAAAGCCACTAAGAGGGCTCTGAGCTCTCCAGTGCAAGGACAGTAAGAAATGAACCTGAAATTACCAACAGCCTCACAATGTCTGAACCCAGGGGGGCTCTACGAGCTGCTAAACATTTGCTCCACTTCAGCAAAGACTTATTTTATGTCTTTTAGCAGGGAAGCAGCCGAATTCCCAGGGCAGTAAAACATCCAGCAGAGCCCAGCTGCAGCCCCAGGGCAGCCCAGAGCTCTGCAGGAGCGTCCTGCCCTGCTGGGGACAGGTTTGGGCTCAGGGCAGGGGCACAGAGGAGCCCAAAGAACCTTTAGCATCCCTGTGCTGGATCCCACAGGGAATGGGGGCTCTCCTGGGCTCCTCACAGCCAGGGTTTCATCCCAGAGGGCCCGGGGAGTGCCAGGGAAGGGCAGAGGAGCCACCTGGGGCCCTGAGTGTGTGCAGGGGCCAGAAATGGAATTCTCACCCGTTCAGAGGTACCTGTGAACACCCCAAAAGCAGTGCAGCAGCCAGCACCCTGCTTTCAGGACTGTTGATGTATTTTGTATGGACCCAAACCCCCGCTCCCCACTGCAGTCACATCTCTCCTCTGCTCCCCCTGAGCCCAGGGGCTCTGGCAGCGTTCCCACAGCTAGGGAGAGGGGTCCCTTGGCCAGCACCCAGGAAATCAGGCAGGCCCCAAGGGAGGGAGATGTGTTCAGCTGAAACTCCTGAGGCAGAAGAGATTTAAACCCTGCCCTTCCATGTTTCATCCCAGCAATCTGCCACCCAGCTGTTTTGCAATGAAGGGAAAGAACTGAAGGAGAAGAAGCAGCACATCCTCTGTCAGGGTCACGTTTTCTGGGTCACATCTCGCAGGTTTGATGAAATATGTTTTGAGAATAGTTCATGCTCAAGCCTGGTGGGTAAGGGGCTCGTTGCTGGGTCAGAGCGCTCAAAGTGCAGCTCAGGAGCTGGGAGAAGAAAGCCAAAGCAGCAGAGACCTCTCTGCAGTTTAATGGGGCTGGCTCCAGGCAGAGGTTTTGGAATATAAATATATAAATACATAAAATGTGCGCACTACAGCCCAGCCTGGCTGCCACAGGCTGCCTGGCCCCAAACCCCCCTGCAGGGGAGCCCAGCCCCTGGAGAGGAGCTGCCCCAGCCCACGGGGTGCTGCTGCTCACCCCAAACCCAGGAACACTTGGAGCCAGCCCAGCTTTGCACATCCCAGCAGTGTGCACTGTGCCACTGCTCTCAGCTGGCACTGGAGCCCTCCTGGGCTGCCATTCCAGCCGGGAAAAGGCACCTCCATCCTCCCAGGGCTTTGGCAGCACTCACAATTCCCTGGGGAGTCTCTCCCACAGGCTGTGTGTGAACATGGAGCCACACATTTCTACTGAAACAGTAAAACCAGAGCAGAGGAGCAGGGAGAACTGGGAGGGTTTGTCCCTCACAAGCACATGGACACTCCCAACTGATGGGAGCACAGCACCCTCATCCCACAGACCCCCCCAGCCCCTGCAGGAACAAAGGCTCTGAGCCCCCAGCCCCTGCAGGAACAAAGGCTCTGAGCCCCCAGGCAACCCAAACCAGGCTGGAGTTCTGGGATTCCTCTGCAAATGGTTTTACTGGCCAGCAGCACAGTTATTTTGCAAAGCAGAAGATCACCCTGGTGATCACTGGCTCTTAGTCATAGCTCAGAGCAGTTTCTATGCTGCTCCTCTAAAGTCTATCCCTGCAAAACAACCACGTTTAAACCCTCCTACAGTAAAGAGTAAGGGTTTGGTGTTAACCCAAAAGTGCTTTCCAGGAACTGCTGGATGGAGCTGATTTAACTCCCACTGCTCCAGTTTGTGGCTGAAAGGACACAGAGAGGTGGGTACCTGCTCCAGGGTAAAAGAAAAGGCTAAAAGAGGAGCAGACAGCTCCCACAGGAGTTGGGCAGACAGGATTTGGCCAGTTTAGGAGCTGTGAGCACAGGGGGAAGCAGGAGAGAATTTGGTGGCAGAAAATCCTGTGCTGCACACAGCCAAGAGATGGAACATCAAAGAGGGGCCTTTCCCTGTGCCCCAGGACCTGCTCACTGGGGCACCCACCTGAACACCCTCAGGAGGGCTGGAGACACCTGGGCATACAGAGAAAACAAACCAAGTTTTGCCTGAGAAGGCTGACCCAGAAGTGGAGGGAACACAAGGATTAACAGAGAAGAGCAGGAAGGTTGCAATGACATTTAGGCCTTCAAACTGCAAAATGCACTTCCAGTGAATCCACATTGGGGTTGGGATTAAAAAAAAAATAATGCAAACTGGTGGTGGCCCAGGAGCAGAGACAAGAAGTGGCAGGTTGTAGTAAAATGCTCCTGGTAATTGCAGCTGTTATTCCAGTGCAGGATCAGAGGCACCAGGAACAGGCTCCTGCCTCCACAAAGCTCATAATAAATAAATTGCAGAAATACACCCCAGCACAGAGCCAGCACTCAGACAGGGGCTGGAGGAGCTGCTCCCTGGGCAGGGGATGTGCCCTGGAGGAGCAGCTGGAGCCCGGCTTGTGTTGATCCATAAACGTGCCAGGTTTTCTGGAGGCTGGGAAATGTGAGCAAAGATGGCTCTGGAATGAATCCTGGGCACGTGGGAGACAGGGCAGCAGAGCAAAGAGTACAACAGGGAGAGGTGGAGAAAGGGCACACAGCCTGAGGAATGGCAGGGAGGGTGAGCTGGGAGAGGCAGGACGCCTGATGGATCAGAGATGGGATAAAAACAGAGCAAGGGGAAGCTTGTGACACTGGCAGGGATTTGAGACACAACCACTGGAACACCAAACAGCTGCTGTTAGCATTCCTGTAACATCCCAAAGGATGCACATCCCAAAGGATGCACATCCCAAAGGACTGCACATCCCAAAGGATTGCACATCCCAAATTATCCCTCAGCCCACGGCCACGAACTTTGTTGGGAAGGATGGAGGTAAAGAGAGGCAGGAAAAGTGAGGCCAGGAACATCTCCAGCTGCACTGCCCCTACTCTGTACCCAAACCCAGAGCTGTCCTGGCTGCCAAAATCCCTCATCCCACCTTCTGCAACCTGCCTGGAGCCCCACTTGTAATTCTGATCTGAAATCTGCTCACATTGACCCTGCAGCCTTCTGAAGCTGGAATACAAATTAATCCAGCTGCAGGGAGAGGGCAAAATCCCCTCTGCCCCAGAGACAGCTCCCACATTCAGCAGCCTGGCTATCCTGCCCTGGAAAACAGTGCTTGGCCAAGGAATTGAATTTTCCTGAAGGCCCAGGCCGAGACAGCGACAGAAGTGTGTTGGTGTCTCAGAGGGGAGCAGCACAGGCTCCCTGCAGTGAGAACAGGGCATGGGCAGCACTCACCTGAGCCTCACCTGCCCTGCCCAGGCAGCTCCCAGGGCTGAGGGAAGGTCCTGCCTGGGAGGGATGGCTGCTCACACAAGCTCTGCCAGCTCTCCTGCTCCACAGCTGGCCAAGCCTTTACAAACCCCAAGCCTGCAATAAGAACAATAAATCAGACCAGGAGCAGCCACCAAAATGATGCCAGTCTGAGAGACAACTCAAGTGAGGGACAACTCAGTTGTGTCAGGTTTCATCCCCAGCTGGCCTCAGCAGTGCCAAGGAAACCCCAGCCTTGGCTTTGGGAACAGCTTCCCAGGAGAGCAGGGTCTGCCCTGGAGCCTCCAGGACAGAGCCCAAGGGGACTGGGCTCCAAAACCTCCGGGGGTCTGAGAACATCCCTGGACACAGAGAGCAGCGTTCCCCTAGAGAGACCCAGCACCACTGCTGAGCCAGCTGGGGCTGCCTTAGGGCTAGCTGCTGCTTTTTGTGCCACCTGCACCTCTGCCGCCAAAAAACAGGCACAAAAACCCTGAGGAACGTCACACTGCAGCCCTGGGCTGAGCCTGGCTCAGCTCTGGGTTTGGGTACAGCCTGCTCTGCTGAGCCTGGCTCAGCTCTGGGTTTGGGTACAGCCTGCTCTGCTGAGCCCGGCTCAGCTCTGGGTTTGGGTAGAACCTGCTCTGCTGAGCCTGGCTCAGCTCTGGGTTTGGGTGCAGCCTACTCTGCTGAGCCTGGCTCAGCTCTGGGTTTGGGTAGAACCTGCTCTGCGGAGCCTGGCTCAGCTCTGGGTTTGCGTAGAACCTGCTCTGCGGAGCCTGGCTCAGCTCTGGGTTTGGGTACAGCCTGCTCTGCTGAGCCTGGCTCAGCTCTGGGTTTGGGTACAGCCTGCTCTGCTGAGCCCGGCTCAGCTCTGGGTTTGGGTAGAACCTGCTCTGCTGAGCCTGGCTCAGCTCTGGGTTTGGGTGCAGCCTACTCTGCTGAGCCTGGCTCAGCTCTGGGTTTGGGTCTAGCCTGCTCTGCTGAGCCTGGCTCAGCTCTGGGTTTGGGTCTAGCCTGCTCTGCTGAGCCTGGCTCAGCTCTGGGTTTGGGTCTAGCCTGCTCTGCTGAGCCTGGCTCAGCTCTGGGTTTGGGTCTAGCCTGCTCTGCTGAGCCTGGCTCAGCTCTGGGTTTGGGTCTAGCCTGCTCTGCTGAGCCTGGCTCAGCTCTGGGTTTGGGTCTAGCCTGCTCTGCTGAGCCTGGCTCAGCTCTGGGTTTGGGTCTAGCCTGCTCTGCTGAGCCTGGCTCAGCTCTGGGTTTGGGTCTAGCCTGCTCTGCTGAGCCTGGCTCAGCTCTGGGTTTGGGTCTAGCCTGCTCTGCTGAGCCTGGCTCAGCTCTGGGTTTGGGTCTAGCCTGCTCTGCTGAGCCTGGCTCAGCTCTGGGTTTGGGTCTAGCCTGCTCTGCTGAGCCTGGCTCAGCTCTGGGTTTGGGTCTAGCCTGCTCTGCTGAGCCTGGCTCAGCTCTGGGTTTGGGTCTAGCCTGCTCTGCTGAGCCTGGCTCAGCTCTGGGTTTGGGTCTAGCCTGCTCTGCTGAGCCTGGCTCAGCTCTGGGTTTGGGTCTAGCCTGCTCTGCTGAGCCTGGCTCAGCTCTGGGTTTGGGTCTAGCCTGCTCTGCTGAGCCTGGCTCAGCTCTGGGTTTGGGTCTAGCCTGCTCTGCTGAGCCTGGCTCAGCTCTGGGTTTGGGTCTAGCCTGCTCTGCTGAGCCTGGCTCAGCTCTGGGTTTGGGTCTAGCCTGCTCTGCTGAGCCTGGCTCAGCTCTGGGTTTGGGTCTAGCCTGCTCTGCTGAGCCTGGCTCAGCTCTGGGTTTGGGTCTAGCCTGCTCTGCTGAGCCTGGCTCAGCTCTGGGTTTGGGTCTAGCCTGCTCTGCTGAGCCTGGCTCAGCTCTGGGTTTGGGTCTAGCCTGCTCTGCTGAGCCTGGCTCAGCTCTGGGTTTGGGTCTAGCCTGCTCTGCTGAGCCTGGCTCAGCTCTGGGTTTGGGTCTAGCCTGCTCTGCTGAGCCTGGCTCAGCTCTGGGTTTGGGTCTAGCCTGCTCTGCTGAGCCTGGCTCAGCTCTGGGTTTGGGTCTAGCCTGCTCTGCTGAGCCTGGCTCAGCTCTGGGTTTGGGTCTAGCCTGCTCTGCTGAGCCTGGCTCAGCTCTGGGTTTGGGTCTAGCCTGCTCTGCTGAGCCTGGCTCAGCTCTGGGTTTGGGTCTAGCCTGCTCTGCTGAGCCTGGCTCAGCTCTGGGTTTGGGTCTAGCCTGCTCTGCTGAGCCTGGCTCAGCTCTGGGTTTGGGTCTAGCCTGCTCTGCTGAGCCTGGCTCAGCTCTGGGTTTGGGTCTAGCCTGCTCTGCTGAGCCTGGCTCAGCTCTGGGTTTGGGTCTAGCCTGCTCTGCTGAGCCTGGCTCAGCTCTGGGTTTGGGTCTAGCCTGCTCTGCTGAGCCTGGCTCAGCTCTGGGTTTGGGTCTAGCCTGCTCTGCTGAGCCTGGCTCAGCTCTGGGTTTGGGTCTAGCCTGCTCTGCTGAGCCTGGCTCAGCTCTGGGTTTGGGTCTAGCCTGCTCTGCTGAGCCTGGCTCAGCTCTGGGTTTGGGTCTAGCCTGCTCTGCTGAGCCTGGCTCAGCTCTGGGTTTGGGTCTAGCCTGCTCTGCTGAGCCTGGCTCAGCTCTGGGTTTGGGTAGAACCTGCTCTGCTGAGCCCGGCTCAAACACTTCCCACAGCCCCGGCTGGGGCTGAGCCAGGTGTGAGACCCAGGAGGAGAACGTGGGCTGGGATTTAAATCAGGATTTCATTTTCAGCCAGTGTGAGGCAGGTGGAGCAGGGCTTTGTCAGGGCTTCGGGGGGGCAGAGGAAAAACAGCCCCGGAACCTCTGCAGAGGCAGAGCCTGGCCAGCACCCGGCTTGTCCTTCTGTACAATTTAATGTAACCATGGATTTACTCCCTCAGGAGCAGGCCTGAGTTAAATCATGGCCTTTAATCAAGATTGCTGACTTTTCCTTGTGGGCAGCACCCCAGAGCTGCTCCCCCTGAGCTGCAGCACCCCAGCTGCAGAGCCAGCACCCTCCAGGAGCCACAGGCACTAAACTTCCCTGTTCCACTGGGACAGGTTCCCTCCTCTGCTGGCTCTGTTCTAGTGACAAACCCCAGCCAGGGCTGGCACAAACCCTTTTTTCATTTTGCCTTTGTTTCTGTGAGTGTTCAGGGGAAGTTTTCAGCCCGTTTTGTGCTGCTGAGCAGCACAGCCTGAGCCCCCAAGGCACAGGGGATTCCTTTGCTCCTCTCCTCTCCCTGTCCTGACCAGGGCACAGCTCAGGCAGTGCTGGACATGACACCTGGCTGGAACTTTCCAGCCTTTTCTTTTCCTTTGCTGCTCCATCCCTTCCAGTTCGTGCTTTCAGTTGCATTAATTGGAAGAAAAATGGGATGTCAAAGGAGCACAACCCAGAGACCCCATCCTTGCCTTGGCTACAGAGGGGGAGAGCAGAAAATAAAGAGGTGCCACTTCTTCTCTACTTCCAGCACAGCAAAAAAAAGGTTCCTGTCTCTGGAAGTCTTGCTATTTGTGCCTGACACAGATGAGAACTGATGAGCAGATAGACTGGAAACACTTCCAGCACTGGCCAAATGTTATTCAGTGATCAGCTGAATACAAACAGCCTGGCCAGGCCACGGGGAAAAAAGGCAAGAGGCACAAGGAACAGATTGAGCTCACCAAGAATGACAAGAAACAGGGATGCAGCTCACTAACAAAAAGCACAAACCCCGCTTGGAGGGCATCACTGTGATCCTGGACAGGGCTGCCCGACCCTCAGCAGCACAGATCTGAACAAAACCCTGCAAACGTTAATTTCTAATAATAACTCAGCACAGACAGCAGAGCAGAGGCACCTGCTGGGGCTTTCTGCAGCACGCACACCGAGTGTTTTTGCAATGCTAAATAAGACCTCAGAAAAATCAAGCTCCAGCTCTACAAGGCTGTTACCTGGGCTTTTCTGTGCGCCTGGGAGACCCAGGCACTTTGCGAGGAGAGGAAAATTGAGTTGACTTCCCCTTGAACAGGAACGGATTGCTGAGCCCGGGCAGTCATTTTAAATTTACAGAAATGTGAGCAAGGAGAGCTCGGGCCCAAAGCTCACCTGGGGAGCGAGCTGGTGGCAAGGGCAGGAAGGGGAAGGAACGGGAGGAATTCACCCAGCAGGAGCACCCAGGGCTGGCTCCAGCACTCTGGGGGAGCGAGAGCACAGAATTCACCCCACAAACAGCAAAATTGGCAGAGCTGCCGATAGGAACAGTCAATACCAACACGCTCACAGGCAGAATGTGCAACCCAGACCGACAAATGCACCCTAGGGCTAAAATAAGCTATAAAAACCAACTGGAGGGGGAAGGGGAACCCCAACACCTCCCCCAGCACAGCCCTTCCAGAGCCCTGCCTGGCTCCTGAAAGCTCATTAATGCAAATAACAGAAACTGGTTTGATTTTAAATTAGAAACAGAACCACAGAACATTCTCAGTCGCGGATTCTTTCATTATGCAGCTTCCCAGTGTAATTTTGGAGTAGCTGGTCAAGTGGCAATTAACGGCAAAATAAAGAGATGTTAATTCAACCGCTGGCTCGTTTTAGCTTAGCCAGACAATCCAGAGGAAATTCAACCCCTCGGGGTAAGAGGGGCCTGACAAAAACAAACACACACTGAGGAGAGGGCTGCGGGGCCAGGAGGGACAGCGGGAGCGCTGCGGGCAGAGCCAGCCCCAAACCCAGCCGGGCAGGGACTGCGCGGGCACACAGGGGCACAGCTGGCACAGGCACTGCCCGGGGAAAGAGGAGCACAGCTGGCACAGGCACTGCCCGGGCACACAGGGGCACAGCTGGCACAGGCACTGCCCGGGCACACAGGGGCACAGCTGGCACAGGCACTGCCCGGGCACACAGGGGCACAGCTGGCACAGGCACTGCCCGGGCACACAGGGGCACAGCTGGCACAGGCACACAGGCACAGCTGGCACAGGCACTGCCCGGGCACACAGGGGCACAGCTGGTACAGGCACTGCCCGGGCAGACAGGCACAGCTGGCACAGGCACACAGGCACAGCTGGCACAGGCACTGCCCGGGCACACAGGGGCACAGCTGGCACAGGCACTGCCAGGGAAAACAGCTCCCAAGGGGGGGAAAACAACACAGCTCCCGGGGCTGGCACCTGCCCCAGGGCACACCTGCCCCAGGGCACAGACCCTGCCCCGGACACAGCATCCCCTGCCCTGGCGCTTCCACAGGGGTTTTCTCCTCTTCCAGCCCGGTTTTCCCCAGCACATTCCTTCCTCCTAAACCTTACAGAGCCCCCAGCTCGGAGCCACGCAGAGAACAGGGGGATCCACCCCACACACCTGGGCCAGGGGGGTCCAGATACATTGCCAAGGACTTGGGACGGGGAAAAAAAACAAACAAAAAAACCCAAAAACAAACAAACAAACAAAAAAAACAAAAAAAAAAACCAAACCCAAAACAAAAAAAAAAACCACCAAATTTTTAAAAACTTAAAAAGCCAAAACAACAACCAAAAAAAACCCACCAAAAAATACCCCCAAAAATTAAAACAAAAAAAAAAAAAAACCACCATGAACAACAACAAAAAACAAAAAAAAAAAAAAAACCCAAAAAAACAAAAAAAAAAAAAAACCAAAAAAACCCAAAAAAAAAAAAAAAAAAAAACCCAAAAAAAAAAAAAAAAAAAAAAAACAAAAAAAACCCAAAAAAAAAAAAAAAAAAAAAAAAAAAAAAAAAAAAAAAACCAACTCCGCTTTGAGAGTGGAGCTCTCCACTCCTCCAGCATTGCTTGTCACTGCTCAGCCTTGTTAAAGAAGAGAACTGTACCTGTTGGAGCGATGCTGAGCTGCTCCTCGGGCCAGCCAGGGGCTCCACCCTGCCCAGCACAGCAGGGAAGGAGCCAAACCCTCCCAAACCCCACACGGAAAACGTTCCCTTCCCCCTCCCACCTTTAAATACTGCCTTAATTCCGATTTCCTGCACCTGGCTCTCACTGGACCCTGTCCTCCTCTAAAACCCCTCAACACAAATCCTCCTCCAGCCTCCCTGCTCGCGCTGCTCCTCGATTCTGATTTTGGGCAGCTGCCTCTCCCAGCCCAGCCCCGCTCCCGGGGTGTTTTCCCAGCAGGGTTTGGCTGCCCAGGGGGGATTTCCCCTTGAACAAAAGCACAGGGAAAACTCTGCAAGGATTCGGCCTCCTAAATTGAACATGCACGTGGAAATGATGCTGCTCCAGGCGCTGGGCTGTGCCTCCTGGAGCACAATGAGGAAATGGAGAGTTAAATCAAATGCGCTGGGGAAAGCCTTCCCCTGGCAGCGACCTTGGCGTGAGTGCTGTGATGAGCTCTGTGCGTGGAGACACGAGGCTTGACTCCATTTCAGAAGGCCGATTTATTATGTTAAATATTATACTAAAATACTACATGAAAACTATACTAAACGAACAGAGAGAACAGAAAAGATCAGAAGGTTACAAAGAACAAGAACAGAATAGAATGCATAACAAAATCCTGTGGCTGCTCACAGCCCCGGCACAGGTGGCTGTGGTTGGCCATCAATGGAAAACAATCCACGTGGAGCAATGCAAGATGCTCCTGTTGCATTCCACAGCAGCAGAGTCCTTGTTTACATTTCTTTCCTGAGGCTCCCAGCTCCTCAGGAGGGGAAAAAATCCCAGGAAAGGATTTTTAATAAAATGTCATAGCTACAGCATGAGGAGGTTTTTGGAGAAAGCCTGGTTTGGGATGAAATCTCTCCATTTACCTGCAATACAGGTGCATTTGAGTGTTGGTTCCAATAAAACCAAAATGAGATTTTGGAGTCAAAATCTGTTGAAACAAATCCTCATAAATGCCATTTAGCACTTCTATTTACAACGTTGACATGTAATGATACCCTCCAGAAAAAATGTTTTAATAGAAGAAAATTACAAATGAAGATAGATTAGAAATAATTTTCCCTCAGTTTCCTCCAACTTCTGACTTGTACCTAAAAACTTCAGAGTCTCTGTGGCCCCAGGAACCTTGGAAACCACAGAAAACTCTACCTGCAGTATTTGTAACTTCAAAAAGTAAAGGAAAAAGATCAAATCTTACCATTTGGAAGAAAATGTAACTTTTTTTTCTACATGTTTTCAGACTTTTCTAAAGGCATCGAGATATTTTGTTCTTGGGAAATTGATAAATTACTTCACAGAACTTTGTGAGGTTTGCTCAGGTACAGAAAAGACCAGGATGAGAAATTTGCTGTGCCTACACCTGTACTGAAAGGCTTTCCCCTGCAAATCCACAGACACTGGAATTGCCTGTGGCTCTGAGGGAACAGGGGTCCCGAGGCAGGAGAAGGAGACTGGGGACGATCCTGTGGATCCCAGCACTGGAACTGCCCTGCTGGGCTTTGGGGTGAGAGGAGATCCTCCTTGGGGATGGGAGGCCCCTGGGGCTGGGATCTCAGGGAAACATCCCCTGGGCTGGGATCTCAGGGATACCCTCTCCTGGGGCTGGGATCTCAGGGGGATCTCAGGGAATCCTCTCCAGGAGCTGGGATCCCAGGGAAACATCCCCTGGGGCTGGGATCTCAGGGGGATCTCAGGGAACCCTCTCCAGGAGCTGGGATCTCAGGGATACCCTCCCTTTGGGGCTGGGATCTCAGGGGATCTCAGGGATACCCTCCCTGGGCTGGGATCTCAGGGATACCCTCCCTGGGGATGACAGCAGCCACGGTGCCCCCGCAGAGGTGGCAGAGGTGGCACTGGGAGCCCCGCAGTGCCCAGCACCTCAGACCCCCTCGCTGCCGGGGCAGACCCCTCCCGGGCAGGGAAGCTCCAGTTTCTGTGCCTGTCCCTCCCAGCCCCGCGGGGGTCAGGATCCCACCCTGCATGCAGAGCCCTGAGCCCCACTGTGTTTGTACCTCGGGCTTCTGAGGGGTGTCACAGGGAGCAAGCCAAAGCCATCCTCGTTCATCTGGAGCAAACCTTTAATTTCGCCTGCCAACAGCTCCCCTCTATCCGTTCAAATTTACTTTTTAATTATGTATATTGCTTTTTTCCATGTGAAACTCCAGACTAGAAATATGTATCTCATTATGTGTTACGTTATTCAATTGACCTAAACACAAAGGCATTTTTCTTGAATACTGAGTGCTGATGTACCTTTTTAATTAAAGCTTAAAAAGCTTTTAATTAAAACAATAAATCACAGGCAGCAGGCTCTATCCACATTGTCTTCTGGCCCGGGTATATTTTTCCTTTTGTGATCCCATTGACCCAAAAGGTAAAACACAGGTGAAAGGGCTTTCACATTTAATGGCTGCAGCATAAAATACTCTGCTCTGAGGCAGGCTGAGCCCGGGAGCACTGCTGGGACCTGCCTGCAGCCTGTGGAGCTCCCTTTTCCCGTGCTCTGCCCCAGATGTGCAGCACTGAAGCCCCAGGAGCCAGGTTCATCTTCCCAGCCGTGCCTGCCCACAGCTCCCCTGCACCAGTGGAGGCACAGGCTGAACTGTTTGGTGCTGTTCTGCTGCGTCTCCCGTGCAGAGCTGAGGGTTGCCAGCCTAGCACGGAGCTGCTGCTGCCCCCAGCCCATGCCCCACTGCCCTGAGCGTCCCAAACCACAGGGGTTCAGCTGGGACAGGGATGTGCCAGCTCTGGGAGCTGCTGGCCTGAGCTCAGCACAACTTCTGTGCACCTGGGCCAGTCTGGAGAGCTGCATTCCTTTGTGAACCCTTGTTTAGTTCAGAGGCTGATTAGAAACCTTCCCTTCCCTTCCCTTCCCTTCCCTTCCCTTCCCTGTTCCCTTCCCTTCCCTGTTCCCTTTCACCTTTGGCCCCTCAGACTAACACTGGGCCATGCACTAATAAGATATTTTTGGCCCCAAGTCTACAATTACTTCTCAAAATCAGTAAATTCCATGTGTTCTAAACATCCAGAACTCCTCCCAGTCAAGGTTTGTGCTTACACAACAAAGGCCTTTTCAACCACCATTTTTAAAGTAACGAGTGGATCCAGCGCATCATTCCCTCAACTGAAGATAAAAGTTCAGTTGCCCCCACTTTTCTCATGACAATTTGCTAAAGGAGCCTGCCCTCCTCAGGCTGGAAATGGGAATATTTGTATTGCCCCCGAAGTGGGGCAGACAGAAAAGCAACTGCTTCAGAAAGCAGAGAGGGGCACAAGTTGGTGGGAGGTGGAGTTCCCTTTCTTCTTCCCCCCAGCCTCAGCAGCAATATTTAACTATATGGGCAACAGGCCCATATAGAGCCCTGCAGCTCCCTGGTTCTGGAAATCTCATTCTGTCCAAGGATAAATGAAAAGCAAAATTGCAGGGGAAAAAAAAAAAAAAAGAAAAAAAAAAAAAAAAAAAAAAGGAATGCTGGGTGACTTCAAGGAGAAACAAAATCTCCCAATAAAGTCAGCAGTAAACTCCAAGTGCTCGCCTGAAACTGCCAAGCAGTAAAAGCCCAGAGCACTTGGCTCGAGCTGCTGAGATTCCCCTCTCTGGAGGTCAAGAGCAGGGAGGCAGCAGGGCCAGGAGCCCTCCCTGCCTCCCCAGATGTCCTTGCTGGTCCACGAAGGGTCCTGAGGAGAGTCCCTGCCCACACTGGGGGATGCTCCCTGCTCCACATTCTGCACAGCAAAGCTGGAGAGGTTTTATCTCCCAAACCCTCACAATTCCCTCGTTGTTGTCCTTCCTTGAGCCTTTTCCCCTCTGTTTCAGTCCTCAGCCCAGCTCCTCTGGGTTTCTTTATCCACCCCTGCCCCTTTTCCCATCCGCAGCCTGGAGCCTCGTGTTGTCCTCCCGTGCCTGGGAGGGAGTGACAGGGACCCCGAGGGGCCAGGGGAGGGCTGGCCTGGGGCAGGCACCAGCTCATCCCAGTCCCTGCCCAGCCCAGTTCCTAGTTCCCAGTTCCCAGCCCTGTTCCCAGTACCAAGCCCAATCCCAACCCCATTCCCAGTTCCCAGCCCCATTCCCAGCCCCATTCCCAGTTCCCAGTTCCCCGTTCCCAGTTCCCAGTTCCCCGTTCCCCGTTCCCAGCCCCATTCCCAGTTCCCCATTCCCAGTTCCCCGTTCCCAGTTCCCCAGCCCCGTTCCCAGTTCCCAGCCCCGTTCCCAGTTCCCCGTTCCCAGTTTCCCATTCCCAGTTCCCAGCCCCACCACCCCCCGCAGGCCCTGGCAGTGTGCTGTGAGCAGTGACGTTCCCAGGGAGGTTGGGATCAGCCTGGAGAACAGGCAGGAGCTCTCGGGAGCACGAGGCAGCGCTGCTGGGAAAGGGGAATTAGGCAAACACAATTCCACCTCCTCCAGCCGGGGCCGTGGGGCCTCTCTCGCCTCTCTGAACACGAGAACAAAGACACTGCGTGCAAGGGCTTTGGGTTTGGGGAGAATTGCTTCATCTGGGACCCGAGGGATGGAGAGGCATTGTCAGACCAGAGGCTTTAATTAACTCTGCCACACTCAGCTCCAGAGCTCTCAGACCTTCCCGGGAAGAGAGGGGACAGCAGATGGAGAGCAGGTGTCAGCAGCAATCTGGAAGTTTCTGCAGCTGTGAGGGATGAGGGGTGCAAAGGTGGAGCATGGAACCCTGTCCCTGCCCACGTGTGGCCCCCCCATCCTCACAGGGAGCTGTGGGCACCCCAGGGTGGGCAGACACAGACACAGGAGCACCCCAGGGTGGGTAGACACAAACACAGGAGCATCCAGGGTGGGCAGACACAGACACAGGAGCACCCAGGGCTGGGCAGACACAGACACAGGAGCACCCCGGGGTGGGCAGACACAGGAGCATCCAGGGCAGACACAGACACAGGAGCACCCCGGGGTGGGCAGACACAGACACAGGAGCACCCAGGGCAGACACAGGAGCACCCAGGGTGGGCAGACACAAACACAGGAGCATCCAGGGTGGGCAGACACAGACACAGGAGCACCCAGGGCTGGGCAGACACAGACACAGAAGCACCCCAGGGTGGGCAGACACAGGAGGAAAGGGAGAGAATGATGCATCTGATCCATCATTGGAAGGCTAAATGATCACTTTATTATTCTATAGTATATACATTGCCAATTCATAAAGTGAATCTGCCTTGCACTCACCCCTGCTCACAGCTGCACAGAGCTGCACTCATCTCTGATTCTCTCACGGCCGTCTCGTGACAGTCCAGACTCACACACACCATTGGCCCTGATAGGAAAAGGGAACAAAACATCCTCACTCTGGGTAAACAATCTCCATTCTGCATTCCACCTCAGCACAGCAAGGGAGATAAGAATTATGTTTTCCTTCTTCTCTGCTTGTCTCACAGCTTCTTTCTGCTCAGAGGGAATGTGAATGCCACAGGGCACTGCTGCACCTCATCCTGCTGCGGCCGAGAGCTCCCTGGGGCAGGGCTGGCAGAGTTCCACACCAAAGCAGGGATTGATTTATCCCAAGCCCTCTCAGGACACACCCTGGGCAGTGATGCCCGAGAGCTCCCTGGGGCAGGGCTGGCAGAGTTCCACACCAAAGCAGGGATTGATTTATCCCAAGCCCTCTCAGGACACACCTTGGGCAGTGATGCCCGAGAGCTCCCTGGGGCAGGGCTGGCAGAGTTCCACACCAAAGCAGGGATTGATTTATCCCAAGCCCTCTCAGGACACACCTTGGGCAGTGATGCCCGAGAGCTCCCTGGGGCAGGGCTGGCAGAGTTCCACACCAAAGCAGGGATTGATTTATCCCAAGCCCTCTCAGGACACACCTCGGGCAGTGCAGGCCCGGCCGTGGCTCCACCCCAGACGGGCCCAGCTCAGGAGTTCTCCCACTCGGATGAGTTTGGTCCATTTCCAGGTGGCTTCCCTGGCCGATTCCAGCTCCAGGTGATGCAGTCCCACCCTCCCAGGCTGCTCTCCTCCCTCCCCTGCCGGTGGCACTTTTGGGGCCGGAGCTGCAGCGGTGTCCTTGGTTGTGGGGCTGGAAAAGGATTGTTGTGTGTGCTGAGCTGTGAGGAGAGCTGCTGGCACTGCGTGTGGAGCTCAGAGTCAGCCTGGGGCAGGCAGAGCCTGGCAACACGAGGGCGGGAGCTGAAGGCGGCACTGGCAGGGCTGTGCAGCACCCCAGGGCTCCCAAGGGTGCCCACGGCTGCTGTCAGTGTTTGGTCACAGCCAGGTGGAACCTGGGGTGGCCTGGGCAGATGTTTGAGCCCCCTCTGTCCCTGTCCCCTCCTCATTAAAGTTCCTGTGACAGCCCAGAAGTGCCTCTGGTTCTCACCTGGATGGATGATGTGCAGGACAGTTATGGATCTTGAAAACAAGTTGATTTTTCTGGCTGAACACAGCCTGATACAAAACTCACGCATTAATTGGATTATTTCCCCTGACTTCAGCACTCTCTGAGATGAGGCCTCGCCTCTGGGGAGCAGTGATTCCTGCAGGGGCCTTTTGCAGGGAATTTCTGGTGACCTTACAGTGCTTCCCAAGCAGGAGCCAGCCCCCCAGAGCAAACCCTCCGTTTCAATTCAAGATTGATTCTGTGTTATTTTAGCAAGAAGCTGCTTGACCTTTTAGGAAGAACAACACCACGTTACTACAACTGCACACGTGGTTAAAAAAATCCACTGGACAGAGCAGCAGAATATCCCTGAAACAACAAAACACCCGTGTGTCCACTGCTGAGGAAACGGGCAGCGTTTCCATGTCTGCAGAGGAAAACCCTCACCCCTGTGTCCTGCAGGAGAGGGCAGCCCGGGCCAGAGCAGGGCAGGACATCCCAGGGAGGTGCTGGAGGAGAGCCCCCCAGGCTCTGCTGGCTGGGGAGCAGCTGGAAAGCTCCGGGTGCCAGGGATGCTGCAGGGATGGAGCAGGGAGAGGAGAAGCCACTCTGCTGCCTGGGAGCAGTTCTGTGCACGGAGCAGCTTTGCTTTCCCAAACATTCCCAGCCTTTTCCAGCCCCAGAGGGGATGGGCAGAGCCTCCCCAGCACCAGGAGAGCAGGGCACGGAGAAAAAAAACATCAAGACTGTATTTCACAACAATCCATTGCTCTGTGAACACTTCTTACGCTTCCAATGCTCTACAAAACCCAGAGCTGAACCCAAAGGCTGCAGATTCCCTCACAAGTGGGGTCCTTTGTCAGTCACTGGCATTCTCTGTATTCCCACCCCCTCTTCTGCCCACAGAGATCTCTCAGGATTCTTTCTCCCCAGCTCTTTATTTGTGCTCATTTTGGTGGTCACAGATGGCTTTTTCCCTTTTACACACACGGGCTGCAAAGCAGCATTTCTCCCTCAGAATAATTTGTGAGAAATAAAAAGCCCCAATGTTTGGTTGTTTGGTAAAGGATTAGGCAGCCAATCAGGCAATTTTTTTCCACCAACAGTTTTTTCATCTATAGCACAACAGTCACAAAGAGAGAAAATAACTTGATCATATCTAAGCCCCTAAATAGCAGCGAAAGAGGGTTTGTACTGAAAATCAAAAAAATCTTGGCGGAGAGCTAATTTTTATTCAGTCCCTCGAATTGAGAAGATGTAAAAGCTTTTAAGGAATTCAGGGCCAATTTTTTCATTGGGATCTGTGGCTGGGACACAAAGCTGCATTCCCCAGCTGCAGGCATTCTGCTCCCATGACCTCCCCATCCCACTGGGCATGGCTGGGTCTGGGGCTTCCAACGTTCACCACACCTCCTAATACACCAAGAAATGGAAGATCCATCCTTCCAGAGGCTGAGAGACAGCAGATTTGTGCAGTAAACCGGTGCCCTTGACGTGCTGCAGAGTGCCTTGGCTGGGGCTGGGAGGAGGCAGCTCCCACACCAAACACACACCCTGCTCCTGCTCCTGCTCCTGCTCCTGCTCCTGCTCCTGCTCAGGGAGAAGGGAGAGACCTGCAGAGCGCCAGCAGCGCCAGGACACGGGCTCTGAGCCAGGCAGGAGATGCCATTTCCACCTGTGCTGAGCAGCTAATGGCTCTCCTCTGAGAGAAACCAAAGTGCTGGGAATTGTTTATCCCAAAGCTGCTGCGGTGGGGACACCCCGGATCCCACTGTGTGACAGGGACACCCTGGATCCCACTGGGTGTCAGAGACAGCCCAGACCCCACTGGGTGTGACAGGGACACCAGGGACACCTTCCCCTGTCCCAGGTGGCCCGGATCCCACTGTGTGACAGGAACACCCTGGATCCCACTGGGTGTCAGAGACAGCCCAGACCCCACTGGGTGTGACAGGGACACCCCAGACCCCACTGTGTGACAGGGACACCCCAGATCCCACTACTGACAGGGACACCCCAGATCCCACTGTGTGTGACAGGGACACCCCAGGCCCCACTGTGTGACATGGATCCCCCAGATCCCACTACTGACAGGGACACCCCAGATCCCACTGTGTGTGACAGGGACACCCCAGACCCCACTGTGTGACAGGGACACCCCAGATCCCACTGCTGACAGGGACACCCCAGACCCCGCAGGTGTGACAGGGACAGCCCAGACCCCACTGTGTGACAAGGACACCCCGCAGGCCCAGGGGGTGCAGGCTCATTCAGCACCCCCAGCCAGCCCCGTGAACGTGTGCAGCCTGCTGGGGGCTGAGCTGGCACGGCCCCAGCAGTGCCACGAGGAGCAGCTGCTGATGGACCTTTGAAGGATGCTGCATCACCCACGGGGCTCCCAGACCTGGCTCAGCAGCACTCCTAAATGCTTTCCCTTCCCAACCTTCCCCTGCTTCCTTGTAGTTATCCTTCTGAGAATAAAGAAGTGTGAACAAGCTGAATTTATGGAAGAAAACACGTAGCTCTATCTATGCCGTGGATAAACAAGTATTTCAAACTATCATTTTCCTGCTAACTCATAAAAGCAGCGTTACCTGCTCGGTGTGTGCCTGATTTCCACTTGGCTGAGTCCCTCACTCTGCTCCTGGAAGCAGCCTGCTCAGGGCAGGCAGGAGCCATGGATCCTCAGCCTGAGGGTCTGCAGGGGGAGGCAGGACAGCACAGCTCCCGTCCCAGCCCTGCATTCCCAGGGCATCCCTGCTGTGGGCACAGACCCCAGAGCAGCCCTGGCACCCCAGGCCCTGCGGGGCACACCCTGGTCCCTGTGCCCAGGGGTGATGGAAGAGCTTCTGTTGGGCCACCCAGAAATGAGAGGTGCTGATTTCACCCTCCCTTCACACCCCAATTCCACCTCACTGGCATTGGAACATCCCTGAGCAGGAAGGGCTTGAAAATCCTCAGCAGAAGTTGGGGCAGCCCCTGGATCCCTGGAATGTCCCAGGCCAGGCTGATGGGGCTGGCAGCACCTGGGACAGTGGGAGGTGTCCCTGCCATGGCAGGGCTGGGCTGGGACAGTCCCCAAGGTCCCTTCCAGCCCAAACCTCTCTGGGATTCTGATTCCACAACTGCTTCAGCTGTCTCTGTAACCCGAGCTGACACTGACAGCACTTAAACTGATATTCACATGCAGCATTTCATCTTTGCCAGGGAAGCAAAACTCCTCTTGTGATGCCACGTTTGTTGAAAATGCCATCAATGCAATGAAAATGCAGTCGTAGGTAATGGCAAAATATTCCTAACCTATGGAAGAAGGGGTATAACTTTCTATTGCCTTAATGACAGGCACTAAAACTCTGCCATAAAACCTTCCACGATCTCCACACCACCTCTTTTACAGCGTTGAAATGCATTAAAGCAGAGCTGTTAGCGTCCTGTAGTGCCTGCTCAGGCTGTCAGTCCTGCTCTGGTCACAGCACACAGGGGCTGGGCCAGGGCTGCACTTCTGCCCCAAGCCACCCCCATGCCAGGGTGGGCAGGGACCCAGGGGGCAAACCCCACCTCTGCCACTTCGTCTGAAAATGCTTCACTCAATTGAAACACCAGAGTAAAAATAGTTGGAATTGTTTTACTCTTTGCACCTGCCTGTATCCTTGGTTTAGTTGTGCCATTTGTCTGTTAGGCAGAGGTAATGCTTTAGGTATTTCAGTTTATTCTGGCTGGCAACAAAGCTGCAAACCCCACTGTGTGTCAGGAGAAAAAGTCATGGAAAGGGTTGTAAAGCATTAGAACAAAGTGAGGCGGGGTCCCCATCCCTGACAGCGCTCAGGAAAGGTGTGGATGTGGCACCTGGGACAGGGACAGTGCTGGTGCTGAGGGGATCCCTGCACTGGATGAACCCAAAGCCCTTTTCAGCTTTAATTATTCTGTCATCAACTGAGAGCAGTTCCTAGAAATAGCAAATCTTAGATCAGCAGCAAAGGTGACACGTAGATACTCCAGAATTTGTGCTTCCTGTGCCCCCTCAGAGGCCCTGCAGTGCCCCGAGCCCCCCACACATCCCAGCACCAACAATCCACCTGGGGAATCCTCCCAGCCAGGCTGCAGGTGCCCTCACAGCTCCACAGCACAAGATATATATTTATAAAGGCAGAGGAGTTGAAACAGCACTCATGTCTTTCCATCAGCACAAAGAGGCAGCAAACATTGCACTATTAATCTGCTTTTCCCTCTCCTGAGCAGATCAAGCACAGCACTCTGCCTCACTTAGTCTGCAAAATCTTCTGCTTCCCCTTCTGACAGGAGCAGCAGAGCATTTCATTGTCTCAGATAAATCAGGCACAGCTCTGGAGAGCAGCTGGGGCTCTCACTGCCGGGGAACCAATGCCCTCGGTGGGAATTTCAGTTCTGAGCACAAACTGCCCCAGCTGGGCTGCTCAGGGACTCAGCCTGGCTGTGCCCCGTGGCACACAGGGTTTATGGAGTCACGGCATGGTTTGGGTGGGAGGGATCCCAAATGCCATCAGTGCCACCCCTGCCATGGCAGGGACACCTTCCCCTGTCCCAGGTGCTCCCAGCCCCAGTGTCCAGCCTGGCCTTGGGCACTGCCAGGGATCCAGGGGCAGCCCCAGCTGCTCTGGGCACCCTGTGCCAGGCCTGCCCACCCTGCCAGGGAACAATTCCCAATTCCCAGTATCCCATCCAGCCCTGCCCCTGGCAGTGGAATCCATCCCCCTTGTCCCCTCCATTCTCTGTTAGCTCCTCACCACCCTCAGTCCTGCCCACACCAATGAATTTGGTGACTGGCAAAGCCAGAGGAGAGTTAAAAAGCTGTGACAGGAGTAAAGCTCGTGGCATAACAACAACAGCAAGTCTGGTGATTGTGAATAAAAATTACCCCACAAAGGGCTTGAAAAAAGGAAGATATTTATGTATCAGTTAGGATTTATCTCCCTGAAAGAAAAATAGTGTCATAATCATTAGTGGGAATGGTGCTGGAATGTAAAATAAATTTGCATCAAGCCTCCATTTCCCTCAGTGCAGATTTTCCTTCTTGCCTTCACTTCAGAGAACTTTAAAGGAAGCTCTGCGGGCGGATGAGCCGTTATTAGAGACAATTCTGCAGCAGCTCCGCTCCAGGATGCAAAAACCCCAACTCACAAATTCCACCCAGCCCAGCTCTGAGAGGAAGGAGTTTCTCAGTGCTGTTTGGAATGAACACAAAGCCACGGTGAAATTGCATTCTGAGATTTAATATTATAATTAATAATTTTAAGTAACTAAAGGGTTGGATGTTTTCCCTGCCTGGGTGCCCAGCGTTTGTGGCACCCAGGGCAGGAGGCATTCCTGACTGGCCTGATTGCCCTGCTGATCCCAGCCCGTGCTCAGGCACAGGGAGCTGTGTCCTGTGCCACAGCCCTGCAGCTGAGCTGCCAGAATTGAGGACATTGCCTCAAGCAGCTGCATCAAAGGAATGAACTTTATTGTTTATATGTCCACGTGCATTCAAATGGACATACTGTAAATATTCTCGTTTAACCTGCCAAAATGTTTGCTGTATTTCAATAAAGACATTTTCATTTACAACCCAAAGGCAAAGCTGTTCATACAGATTTTTCATTATTTCCCTTCCTTCTGCTGAGGAATAGTCAAAGCTTTATATTTTAATATTTTCCTTCACAGGCAGCCAAGTGCCAGCAATTATTGCAGATGTAGCAGGCATTTAAAAACACACACTGCAGAAATTAGCAGAACCACTACACTTTCATTAGAAATTAGCAGACCCACTACACTTTCATTAGAAACTAGCAGAACCACTACACTTTCATTAGTGAGTATCCTGGGGTGCTCTGTACTCCAGTTTTTCCACTGACATTAAATTTCTCACACTGATCCTCTGGGAGCATCCAGTCCAACCATCCCAGCCCTGCCCCTGTCCCCAGTGCCACGTCCCCAGGGCTGTGAAAGCCCCCAGGGATGGGCACTCCAGCCCTGGGCAGCTGTGCCAGGGCTGGCAGCCCTTTCCAGGGAGGAATTTTTCCTTCAGCCCCTCCCTGGACGTGCTCCAGCCCACACTCCAAATGCAGATTTTCTGCCTCCTGGGTGGATGGAGGAGATCCCTGCTGCATTTTGCTCACGGATCTTCTCACCTGGGCTCACCAGGTGTGGGAATTCTGCAAATGCTGGAATCCTGGAGCAGAGCTGCTTGTGCCCCTCTGGGCGACCCTCATGAATTGCAGGGGCAGGGTGCAATGTGCTGCTCAGCTGCAGGGCTCTCCAGTCACTCCTAAACCACTGTCTTCTTCTTCAACTTTGACAAACCCTAAAAATTCCAGTTACATCCCCTGCTTGCCATGCCCAGAGCAAACTCAGCCCAGGAGTGCCAAGCAGGGATGGCACGTGGGCACTGTGGATGACAACGTGCTGGCTTCACCTGCCATCCCAGCACACCCTGCACAGCCAGCACTGCTAATGATGGCAGTCATTTCATCCCAAGGGACATTTCCACCCAAGCACCCCAGGCTGGTGTTTATAAACCTCAGCCTGGCCTCAAAACACACCAGGGCAGCTCAGCACAGCCACGGATGGCCAGGCTTACAGATTTCCTTCCTTTATTGGGGAACTTCTGTTCCTCACTACAGCCAGGAAAACTCCTGCTCCAACTTGCTGTGCCTCCACATCTGTCCCTCCAGAGGAACACGGGGAGGAGAACATTCCCCCCAGCCTTCCTGCAGAGGGAGAGCTCCCTCCCCTGCCCCCCTTGGCCGGGACCCCTGAGCCCCCCCAGCCCCTGAACAGGCACAGGGAGGCTGGGGATCAAAGCCACGCTCCTCCAAGTCTTCTCCCATGGAAAAACACCAGCTGAGGATGTAAATTGCTGGGGAAAGCAGGGCTCCAGTCACCAGTTCCTTCCCAAAGGGTCCCTCCTGCAGCTCCTGCCCCTGGGCTGGGCTGCTCAGGGACTGTCCCTGCACAAAACCAGGAATTCTTGTTCTGGTGTGCTCTGGGGGAAGCACATCAGCCCCGTATAAAAACTTCTGGGGCTTTTCCCACGAGAAAGCCCTAACACATGGATTGCAGTATTTGTGAGGGAGGAGAGCTGTGGGGCTGAGGAATCCCAGGAGGGCAGTGCTGCAGGATGGGAGGGTCAGGGCTCACGGGGGGCTGCTGTGGATCTTTTGGTGTTTGCTGAGCCTGCCTGTGCCCACCATCTCTGGGGACAGCCCTGGGGCAGTGCCAGGGGTGATCCCCACCCCAAACAGGGATCGGACACCCAGCCAGGAGTTGGGCTCTGGGAGTTCCAGCCCAGCCCCTGCCAGGGAGGGTGGCAGTGCCCCCAGTCCCCCCCAGACCCCCCATTGCTGGGGGATGCAGAGAGATGATGTAGAAACGCAGTCACACACCTCAGGCAGAGGGAATGTTTAAACCCAGTTGTAAAAACATCTTGGTTAAGGGTCAACAATTGATTAAAAAATGGGTTACTGAGAAATAAGCATGGGAAGGCTGCAGGGGGTTTGTTGGGGTTTTTTTAATAGTTCTTAAGCTCAGAATTTCCCTGTCATTGATTTGTGTCTTTCCTCGAAATGCTGCAAAAGAGAAAAAGAGAAGGTATGACATTTGTTTGTTTCTGCAAGAGAACTCAGCCCATTTCCTCTTAGGCCAGCCTAAGCCGTGATCTAATTTCACTGGTTTGATATTTGCAGAGTGACCCAGGAACAATGCAAGTTTCTCCTGGTCTCAGGCAGGGCTGGGAGCTGTTCCTGCACCCACCAGGATGCTCCCAGGGGTTGTGGGGTCCCTGGTGCTGATCTCATTTTCCAGCAGTGCAGAAGGACCCACCCAAAGGGAATGAATGACCATCACACGAGAAACCCTGAGTCTCTTTGCTGTTTACTTTTTTCTGACTTCCTGTACCAGATACCATTTCAGGGATTGAGAGCTGAATGCAGTTCTTGTATTGTCCCCGTTCTAGAAAGCAGCAGAGAAAAAAAATATAGTTTCAATTATGAGCTTCCTCCATCTTTTTCACATGTAAATCTGTGAATTTTAAATCAAGTTTTATTTCTGTCCATTATAGACATCCAATAAATCTTTGATTTATGTAACCAAATACGTTGTGGTATAAAAACATCCATTTAATTAACATTCCACAGTCTTAGGGGCCTGCACTCTCCTCCTGTTTAGGTGAATCATTAGGGGCTCATCTGTCATTGAAACTAAAATATTCTTTAAATTGAGATACAATATTTAAGGCTGTTCACTGTAAATCCAACCGTGAAATATGTCTGTGCTCAGAAGCCTTTTGTTCACAAAGCCCTGACAATTAAAATGTGCTAATGACATGCAGATTATTACAAGCTCATCATGCAGAATTTGTGTTGATGAGAGTTTGAGCAGACACTGAGCCATCACAGAGACAGGGTGGGGATGCTCTGTGAGATTCCCAATCCCTGGGGTGCCAAAGCCCCACGGAACATGGAGCCCTGGGGGAAGGGAAACCACGAGGGCAAAACGTTTTAGGAAGAGGGCAAAGCCAAAGCCAGGAGGAAGTGCAGGAGCTGGCTGAGGCTGCACAGCATCCCTTGTCCCCAGTCCCTCTCCAGCTCTCCTGCAGCCCCTCCAGGCCCTGGCAGGGCTCTGAGCTCTGCCTGGAGCTGCTCCTGTCCAGGTGAGCACCCCCAGGTGTGCCAGGCTGTTCAGCACCCCCAGGGCACCCCGAGCTCAGGCCAGCTCAAATGAGAGCTCTGCAGCCCCGTGCTCCAGTGAAGCAGCAGCAGAACACGTCCCCTGGGCAGCACTGCCAGACCCTCTGCTGTGCCCTCATCTCTGCCCTCATCCTTCCTCTGGGAGGAAATGAGAGCAGCCCTACCAGAAATGCCAATTTTCCTCCCCATTTTTACTGCCCCAGAAATTGGTTCTGTTCTCCTGTGGGTGAGAGTGGCTCAGGAGCAGGGACAGCCGGTTCCAAACACTTCCAGGAGCTTCCTGGCACGGAACCAGCAGCTCTGGCTGAGGCTGCCCCAGCCCCAGCCCTTCCTCAGATCTCTCCTGGGCCCTGCTCCTTCCATCCCTGCGGTGAACAGAGCAGAGCAGCCCCTGGGAGCAGCCTGGGATGGAAGCTCCTGGGCAGCTCTGCAGGTCTGGGCACCTCGGCCTCACCTGTGAGAACACCCAGAACCTTCTCCTGGGCACGACCCTGGGGCTCTGCACAGCTCCTGCCAGGAGGGGACAGCCGGGGGGTTGGGCTGGGAACAGGGACAGGGACAGGGACAGGGACAGGAGCAGGAACAGGAGCAGAGGGAACAGCCTCAGGCTGGGAACAGGGACAGGGACAGGGACAGGGACAGGAGCAGAGGGAACAGCCTCAGGCTGGGAACAGGGACAGGGACAGGAACAGGGACAGGGACAAGAACAGGGACAGGAACAGGGACAGGAACAGGGACAGGGACAGGAGCAGGGACAGGAGCAGAGGGAACGGCCTCAGGCTGGGCCAGGGCAGCTCAGGGTGGGCACAGCAGGAATTTCCCCATGGAAAGGGGGATCAGGAATTGGCACTGCCCAGGCAGGGTTGGAGTGCCCGTCCCTGGGGGGATTTCCCAGCCCTGGGGATGTGGCACTTGGGGACATGGGCAGTGGTGGCCTGGGCAGGGCTGGGGTGGTTGCACTGGATGTTCCCAGAGGGCTCTTCCAGCCTAAACCATTCTGTGTTCCATGACCTTGGTGCCCCTCTGCTCCCCCAACACCCCCATTCCCGTGCCAGCACGCAGGCAGGACATTTCAGGGGAAGTCTGTAGGGCCAAGGTCCACCTCAGCTCCTCTCCCGGCCCAAGGAAGGGCCTTCCCTGCTAACTGGCTTCTTGCTCTGAGTATTAAATCCCTGCTTTCACTGTCTTTTCTCTCTACAATCCCAACTCCTGAGGCTGAGAATTTCTCAGCGTTTCTCTCGCAATTTCTCTGTGTTAACCTCCACTGCAAAGCAGACCCCCCGTCCTTCCCAGAGCTGTGACCCAGCCAGACAAACCCAAAACTGCACAGGGCTGGGTCAGAGCACAGCAGCTGAACCAGGCACGGCCTGGGGCTCTGTCTGCAGCTCTCCCAGAGCTCACAGAGCCTGACTCCTTCCCAGGCAGCACCCAGGAAATGAAAACTCTCACACAGCGTGGGAGAGGGAAAAAGTGAAAAATGTGCATGCTTCAGGCTCTGGTGGCAAAAAAAATTACTGTGAAAAGTATTTGCAGTTGAGCTGATTAAGGAGCAATTTGTTTCCCTAATTATTTGTAATTAATAAATGGTTAAATACCTAATTTTATAATAAAGCAGCTAATTTTCAGGGTTCTTTGCTCGATTTGTAGAGTAACAGATTTGTTTGAAGCAGTACACCAATGTTTTACTCTCAATAAATAACGTTACACGTTCTGTGTCCTCCAGAGGGCTGGGCTGCATTTCCAGGTGTTTGTGGGGCTGAACATCTGCACCTGACCCCGTGAGAGAGCCCAGCACCACCAGGGCAAGGGGAAACCAGGAAAACACAGGAGGCACAGCCCAGGCAGGGCCAGAGCAGCGCAGAGATTGATAGATTATAAAGAATGGATTTACCCAGGCCAGGAGCTGAGCCAGCAAAGGCACTGGTTTGTCTCTTTTCTCCAGTTTCCCTCAGATTCCTGAGGAGCTGCTCCTGAGGGCCAGGAGAGGAGCAGGGCTGGATCCAAGGAATGAGGGACAGCAGCAGAGCATTCCCTGTGTCCAGGAGCCCCCAGGCCCTGCAGGGCTCAGCAGTTCCCTCCACCTGGCCTTGCACTTTCCAGGCTCCAAGTTCCCACCAAGGCTGCTTGGCAGGAGGGCTCAGCTGTGGGGTTTGAAGGGGGAAAGCAAAGCCAAGCCCCAGATCCTGGCCTTGCTCCTGCCCAGCTGTGATGGACAGGAGTGTGGAGGGCTCTGCAGGGTCTGAGGCACTGGGAATTATAGATTTTACTCACCCTTACTGCCAGTAGTATTTCTCACTGAGTCTGTTCTAAAAGGAGACCAAATGAAGAACAACATTTGGGGTTTTTTGGGAAGCACTGACCAGAGCATATTGCAGGGATCAGGTCTTGCTCTGTGGCAGCTCAGGATGGAATCGCAGGGAACAGAGGTCTGAAAACGCAGCAGATGGAATTAAAATTGAGAAAGAACATCCAAGCGTGGCCCAGAGAGAGCAAACACGGAGTTTTCTCTCTCAGACACTTTATTTCAGCAATATTGCCTAGCAAAGAGTCTGCACTGGGAAAAATCTACCTGAGAGACTTCTAGATTTACTGGAAGGCAATCTTTGAGAACCCTGAATTTTGGTAGGCTTGTTCCTTGTTTGCTGCTAATCATCCCCTGCTGGAGAGTTGTGAGCCTGCAGCAGGGTCACCAAAACCTGCCTGAATCCCAAAACAAGAGGCTGAGTCACACCAGCAGCCTGCAAAGCAGCAACGCCCCCACAGAGATGCCAGGACGACTAACGTGGGTTTGTGTTCTCAAAAGAAACTGCTCCCAATTTGCCTCTAAATTGGCAGCATGACAGTGATGTTTGAAAACTTGAAATCTTGATATTTAAGGTGTATTTTGCTGCCATGTCTCCGTGCCAGGAGCACAATGTGTGTTGGGCTGGAACTGGATTTGAAAGGTCGAGTCAAACCCAAGCCCAAGGTTTAACTCTGGATGGGGACCCTAAATGAGTCATTCATCCTGAATTACACATTTGGCCAACATTTTATTGCATTAATCTAATGGCCACCCACTCACCCTATCACCAGCAGGACCTGCCTCTCACAGCAATCTTTCTCATGGGTCTTCCACACTAATGTACAAGTGCGTCTGCATTTTAACACTTGGGGAGGGAAAAGCCAAGCCAGACCTGCGTGGAATTCCAATTCCCTGCCAAAACCTGGTTCAGTTGGCAGCGAGCAGCTTTAATGAAGGGTTTTGTGATAGTTGGGAGCCTGGCACTCTAAGCAAGGCTGAATTTTAATTTTGAGTTATTCAACAACAGAGCCAGGCACACATTAACAAAAAAGCAATTACTCTTGACATCCCAGCACTTCCCCCATGTCATTCCAGGGCAGAAATGGGAGATGAATGGGGACTTCGAGTTACAGAATGAGAGCTGAGGAGAGTCAAAGTGCTGCTTTTCATTCCAAAAGGGTGGGTCCAAGGTTTCAAAGCACAGGAGACACAAGGACAGTTAATGTTAAGCAAAGTTTAGACTTCCACTTGTCCAATTGATGAATTTTTCAAAGGCAGAATTAATGACAAACTGTCTGGGACAGGCACTGACAGAGACCTTGGGTATGTGGAATAGTGAAAAAAATAATGTCCCTTCTCCTCCTGTGCTCTGGGCACAGAGCAGGGAAAAGGCTTGGGCAGGGACTGGGAGGTGGGGTGGGATGGGATAAGGGGATGGGATAATGGGATAGGATAACAGCATGGGATAGGATAAGGGGATGGGATAAGGGGATGGGATAATGGGATGGGATAAGGGGATGGGATAATGGGATGGGATAATGGGATGGGACAATGGGATGGGATAACAGGATGGGATAGGATAAGGGGATGGGATAATGGGATGGGATAAGGGGATGGGATAATGGGATGGGATGGGATGGGATGGGATGGGATAATGGGATGGGATGGGATGGGATAATGGGATGGATCAAGGCTGTGGTGCCAGGGAAGTGCTCATCCCCCAGTCTGCTCCCGTGCCCAGACACTCCAAAGAGTCCACACGACAAAAAGGGCAAGTAAAATTTATAATTCCCAGTGCCTCCAATCCCGTTAATTCATCCCACTGATGGCACTCAATGGGATGAATTAATGGGGTCTCCCTCTGATCTGCCACCTGGAGGAGCAAGCACCTCCCAATTACAGGTGTATTCCTTCAAAGGGCCTGCTTGGAGAAGGGAAGATCTGAGGGTTTGCAGGGCACGTCCTGAGCTGAGGAGGAGCTGGGTGCTGGCACCTCCCCACACAGCCCTCCAGAGCAGGTGCTATATTTAGATCTGCTATCTGCATGTATGCATAATCAAGTGGCTGGCTACATTATTCACAGAAATATGCAAACGAGATTTACGTGCCGTGCATTTTCCTGGCTCTAATTTGAGAAGTACGTTTGGGCAAATTCCGAGCGGGTTCTGGAAGGAAAACGAGCCAACCTGTAAACTGGAACAAACTACACAAGTAATTCTTCAGGAATTATTACAGCCTCAGACTCGCTCACAAACTGGAGCTGAGAGGCCGCGAGGGAATAACCAGCACGGTACTCACAGTCTTAATATTACTTAAAAGTTTATTCTCCTCACATTGGCCTGGCTTAGCACAGGAATCACCTAATTGTCTGATAAGTACATGCAGAATTACTTCTAGTGGGTGCCGTGTCATATGCAAATCGAGCCTGTTAGTGGCTTTTCAGTGATAGCAGTCAAAATAATTATATTTGCTGCTCACAGGAACAGCCACTGAACACCACTGGGCAAAATGAGGTTTTATGAACAAGATAAAAAAAGGCAAAAAAAAAAAAAAATCCGTGTTTTCTTTGCTGTTCAATATGCATAAAAGTACCTGCAGGAATATTGTGCTAAAAATCTGCCGAGCAGCCCCACAGAGCACACTTTTAATAACAATTGTATCGTCACCCGCTAATCCAAAACTGACACTGTTTGTCCTCAGGTATTTGCGGCATTCTGCTTTATCACTCCTGATTGGAAAAATGCAAATTATGCTTTTTTCCTTCTATTTTCTGTTCACATAGCAAGTGAGAAAGCCTTTCTAACTCATTAAAAAGCTCATTTGTCACATTCCTTTTCAATTAACGTTGCCCCTTTGTTTCCCATGTTTAATCCATTTCTGAAAGGCATTGCTTCCCACCAGCTCCAAAGCCGTGCCTGCTGCAGAAGGGACTGATCCTGATCCACTGGTGTCACAGGGAGCAAACCCTTCCTCCTCCCTCCTCCTCCATCCTGGACCACGGAGACCTTCTGGAGAGAGCCCAGAGGGGGCTCCAGGACGAGCAGGGATGAAGCAGCTGTGCTGGAGAAAGGCTGGGACAGCTGGGATTGTTCACCTGGAGAGGAAAAGATCTGGGGTGAGCTCACTGTGACTGGGGACAAGGGATGGAGGTGATGCCTCAGGTTTAGCTTTTCTGTTTTCCACATTCTGAGCTGCTTTAGTGTGTGGGTCTGGGTTCACATGAGGGGATGGTGAGCTCTGCACAGAGCAGGGAGACAAAACAATTCCTGCTCCAGCTGGGCACCAAGGACAAATGATCCAAATCTCAGCCCAGGAGCACAAACCCCGTGGGCTGGAGAGAGAAAAACAAGCAGGATGGGAGTGCAGGGCTGAGCTGGAATTGGACAATGAACTGCAATGTGCACATGGAGCAGAGCTGATCCCAGGGAGAGACCCCGGGAGCGCTCGTGCATTTTGGGACCATTTGGGTTCATCTTGGGGGCAGCCCTGGCTGGGCTCTTGTGCTGCCCGAGGTGGATCCATGGAGGAGATCCTTTCAATCAATCCCTGCTTTGTTCTTTAGCTCTGCCCAGCCTCTGCTCTGGGTCAGCCCTCTCAAGGCATCAGAGGGACAGGACCCAGGGAATGGCTCCCACTGCCAGGGGCAGGGATGGATGGGATTTTGAGAATTAGGAATTGTTCCTGGCAGGGTGGGCAGGCCCTGGCACAGGGTGCCCAGAGCAGCTGGGGCTGCCCCTGGATCCCTGCTCCGGCCAAGGTCTCCTCCTCCTCCTCCTCCTCGTTGAGGATTTTTGGCAGCAGAGACCTGTCCCACATGAACACTGCAGACAGGAAGAAATTTCTGTTTTAACACTGCTGGAAATTGGCTCTGTGCATTCCTTCCCTATTGGGCTTGTGCAGAAAAGGTCAAAGTTTCATGTGAGCATTTATGAAATATTTGGTAGCCTTGGATGGAGAATGCCCTTCACACAGAAAGCATCTGAATTAACCCCAAATCATTGAGCATACCTAGAATCTGCTCAAATGGAAATAACATCCGCAGGAAGCTGTAAATGTTTGAACTTCTGGTGTCTCCAAGCTGCTGGAGATACCAAAGGCATCGAAACCCAGGCTCAGGTTTCTAGGTAGCTCTGGTGCTAAATGAAGAAGTCTCATTGCATCCATGCTTCACTGTTACTGCTTTTAGATAACTCCTCTTTCTCCTCTCTGTTTCTTTGTCTCTCCCTGAGTGTTTGTGTGAAATTGTCTGTGAGATCAGCATGAGGGACAGTTGTGTGTCCCCTGTCAATGCACACAAAGCTCTTCACTGAAGCCACAAGTGGAAGCAGGATATATTATTATTATTATTATTATTATTATTATTATTATTATTAATTGTTATGGGACCACTCAGAAATGTTGGCTGAAATCAGGATCAGAAAATATTTTGTTCCTGTTCCTCCAGGATTTTTTTCTCCAAAAAGCTCAGTACAAAGCTGTTTATGGAAATTAATTCTAATGGCTTCATAGAATCTTCTGTTCCCTCTGTAACACTTCACATTACACAAGTCTTGCCACAAAGGAGATAATAGGCATGGGATATATTGAATTAGTAGATAAAGTTCTTATCTGTTCCTCTACATTACTTCCCTGGGTCTGAAATGACAAGTCATAGTTATTAAAACCATGGCAAATTGCCTGTGATTAACAAGGAAATAAATATATTATCCTAATAGAATTATCTCCTCCATCTGAAGCCCATGACAATTTCTGACAATGTCCCTGAAAAACGCTTTGCATCCCAGTTACCCAGAGGTCTGAGAGCGTCCTGAGCCGTTAATGAACCGACCTTGCAATTAAATACATCCTTTGAGCTGCATCCCTCCTGCTGTGGGGGCCTGGGGGAACTTCCAGGTGTGTCCTGAAGGAAAACAGTTCAGCAGGGAGGGACTGGGTATGAACAGCTGCAATTTCCCAGTAAAGGGGGCTATAAATGAAATATGAGCTGAAGGAGGGGAGATCTGGATGGGATTTTGGGCAGGAATTGTTCCTGGCAGGGTGGGCAGGCCCTGGCACAGGGTGCCCAGAGCAGCTGGGGCTGCCCCTGGATCCCTGGCAGTGCCCAAGGCCAGGCTGGACACTGGGGCTGGAGCACCTGGGACAGGGGAAGGTGTCCCTGCCATGGCAGGGGTGGCACTGGCTGGGATTTGGGGTCCCACCAACCCAAACCATGCCAGGATTGTGTGAAATACTGAGAACTCCTGGATTTTATAAAACAACAATAAACATTCCAAATTGAAAATTGTGTTTTTCTAAGTAGGGCATTTCTTAACCACGGGAGGTTTACAAACTGCTCTCCCCAACCCAAATGGTCTCTGAACCTCTTGGGCAGAGCCTCCTCCCAGCACAGAGCCGAGGGGCTCCAGCTGTGCCTGCACAGCCCAGGCCAGGCTGAGGCTCAAGCCAAGCAGCACAGGCATGTCACAGCACGTGTCACAGCTGAGACAGCCACGATACACAGCGTGTCACCAAACAGTTTCAGAAGGCTTCAAGCATTCAGCCATACAGAGTAACATCATGTCATTTCAGAAGGCTACAAAGATCTACCCTTCCTGTTCTGTACCCAGCCTTTTATCCCTGATGTTCACACACCGCCCTGGGTGCCCCCTGTTCCCTGGGTGCCCTCGGTGCCCTGGGTGCCCCCTGTTCCCTGGGTGCCCTCGGTGCCCTGGGTGCCCCCTGTTCCCTGGGTGCCCTCGGTGCCCTGGGTGCCCCCTGTTCCCTGGGTGCCCTCGGTGCCCTGGGTGCCCCCTGTTCCCTGGGTGCCCTCGGTGCCCTGGGTGCCCCCTGTTCCCTGGGTGCCCTCGGTGCCCTGGGTGCCCCCTGTTCCCTGGGTGCCCTCGGTGCCCTGGGTGCCCCCTGTTCCCTGGGTGCCCTCGGTGCCCTGGGTGCCCCCTGTTCCCTGGGTGCCCTCGGTGCCCTGGGTGCCCCCTGTTCCCTGGGTGCCCTCGGTGCCCTGGGTGCCCCCTGTTCCCTGGGTGCCCTCGGTGCCCTGGGTGCCCCCTGTTCCCTGGGTGCCCTCGGTGCCCTGGGTGCCCCCTGTTCCCTGGGTGCCCTCGGTGCCCTGGGTGCCCCCTGTTCCCTGGGTGCCCTCGGTGCCCTGGGTGCCCCCTGTTCCCTGGGTGCCCTCGGTGCCCTGGGTGCCCCCTGTTCCCTGGGTGCCCTCGGTGCCCTGGGTGCCCCCTGTTCCCTGGGTGCCCTCGGTGCCCTGGGTGCCCCCTGTTCCCTGGGTGCCCTCGGTGCCCTGGGTGCCCCCTGTTCCCTGGGTGCCCTCGGTGCCCTGGGTGCCCCCTGTTCCCTGGGTGCCCTCGGTGCCCTGGGTGCCCCCTGTTCCCTGGGTGCCCTCGGTGCCCTGGGTGCCCCCTGTTCCCTGGGTGCCCTCGGTGCCCTGGGTGCCCCCTGTTCCCTGGGTGCCCTCGGTGCCCTGGGTGCCCCCTGTTCCCTGGGTGCCCTCGGTGCCCTGGGTGCCCCCTGTTCCCTGGGTGCCCTCGGTGCCCTGGGTGCCCCCTGTTCCCTGGGTGCCCTCGGTGCCCTGGGTGCCCCCTGTTCCCTGGGTGCCCTCGGTGCCCTGGGTGCCCCCTGTTCCCTGGGTGCCCTCGGTGCCCTGGGTGCCCCCTGTTCCCTGGGTGCCCTCGGTGCCCTGGGTGCCCCCTGTTCCCTGGGTGCCCTCGGTGCCCTGGGTGCCCCCTGTTCCCTGGGTGCCCTCGGTGCCCTGGGTGCCCCCTGTTCCCTGGGTGCCCTCGGTGCCCTGGGTGCCCCCTGTTCCCTGGGTGCCCTCGGTGCCCTGGGTGCCCCCTGTTCCCTGGGTGCCCTCGGTGCCCTGGGTGCCCCCTGTTCCCTGGGTGCCCTCGGTGCCCTGGGTGCCCCCTGTTCCCTGGGTGCCCTCGGTGCCCTGGGTGCCCCCTGTTCCCTGGGTGCCCTCGGTGCCCTGGGTGCCCCCTGTTCCCTGGGTGCCCTCGGTGCCCTGGGTGCCCCCTGTTCCCTGGGTGCCCTCGGTGCCCTGGGTGCCCCCTGTTCCCTGGGTGCCCTCGGTGCCCTGGGTGCCCCCTGTTCCCTGGGTGCCCTCGGTGCCCTGGGTGCCCCCTGTTCCCTGGGTGCCCTCTGTTCCCTGGGTGCCCCTATGCCCTGGGTGCCCCCTGTGCCCTGGGTAGTTGCTCAGCACACCTGGGCACTGCCTGGCTCCCTGCTGGCACTACTGCTCACCTGTCCTGCACAACTGCACCCACAGCCACAGCCCCATCCCAGTGACCCCAAACTGTGCCACACACCATCCCAGTGACCCCAAATTGTGCCACACACAGCCCCAGTGACCCCAAACTGTGCCTGCACAGCCCGAGCTGCACCCAGCCGGTCCTGAGTGCTGGGCCCCTCTCAGAGCCAGCCCAAGCTCTGTCCAGGCTGGTCATCCCAGAGCCCTGGGCTGCCAGGATTTTGGGAGGAGACAGGCTGACAGCAGCCCAGCCTGAGCAGGCTGGACACAGCCACCAGCTGCTCCTGGTCCCTCAGAGGGAGCCCAGCACAGAGCCCAGCTCAGAGCCCAGCACAGAGCTCAGCTCAGAGCCCAGCTCAGAGCCCAGCGCAGAGCTCAGAGCCCAGCACAGAACCCAGCTCAGAGCTCAGCTCAGCGTCCAGCACAGAGCCCAGCACAGAGCCCAGCACAGAGCTCCGCTCAGAGCCCACCTCAGAGCCCAGCACAGAGCTCAGAGCCCAGCTCAGAGCCCAGCGCAGAGCTCAGAGCCCAGCACAGAACCCAGCTCAGAGCTCAGCTCAGCGTCCAGCACAGAGCCCAGCACAGAGCCCAGCACAGAGCTCCGCTCAGAGCCCACCTCAGAGCCCAGCACAGAGCTCAGAGCCCAGCTCAGAGCCCAGCGCAGAGCTCAGAGCCCAGCACAGAACCCAGCTCAGAGCTCAGCTCAGCGTCCAGCACAGAGCCCAGCACAGAGCCCAGCACAGAGCTCCGCTCAGAGCCCACCTCAGAGCCCAGCACAGAGCTCAGAGCCCAGCTCAGAGCCCAGCGCAGAGCTCAGAGCCCAGCACAGAACCCAGCTCAGAGCTCAGCTCAGCGTCCAGCACAGAGCCCAGCACAGAGCCCAGCACAGAGCTCCGCTCAGAGCCCACCTCAGAGCCCAGCACAGAGCTCAGAGCCCAGCTCAGAGCCCAGCGCAGAGCTCAGAGCCCAGCACAGAACCCAGCTCAGAGCTCAGCTCAGCGTCCAGCACAGAGCCCAGCACAGAGCCCAGCACAGAGCTCCGCTCAGAGCCCACCTCAGAGCCCAGCACAGAGCTCAGAGCCCAGCTCAGAGCCCAGCGCAGAGCTCAGAGCCCAGCACAGAACCCAGCTCAGAGCTCAGCTCAGCGTCCAGCACAG
Source organism: Montifringilla adamsi (assembly GCA_017590115.1). NCBI lineage: Eukaryota > Metazoa > Chordata > Aves > Passeriformes > Passeridae > Montifringilla > Montifringilla adamsi. The sequence continues at coordinate 8,430,109 of JAGGNK010008226.1, forward strand.
AGCCCAGCACAGAGCCCAGCACAGAGCTCCGCTCAGAGCCCACCTCAGAGCCCAGCACAGAGCTCAGAGCCCAGCTCAGAGCCCAGCTCAGAGCCCAGCTCAGAGCCCAGCTCAGAGCCCAGCTCAGAGCCCAGCTCAGAGCCCAGCTCAGAGCCCAGCTCAGAGCCCAGCACAGAGCTCAGAGCCCAGCACAGAACCCAGCTCAGAGCTCAGCTCAGAGTCCAGCACAGAGCCCAGCACAGAGCCCAGCACAGAGCACAAAGCTCAGCACAGAGCTCTCCTCCCTGGGGCACCCTCCACCCCACCCTTCTGGCACTCAGGGACTGGCATGCTCAGAGGGGCAAAGCCCACTCAGGAAGAGTCTGTGAAGTGGCATCACCCATTATTTTGGTGATGCCAGGTAAGTTTAAAAGCCAGCTCAACATTCAGGACTTGTTCCTCCAGCCTTATCAAGAGTGAAATGCTCTCCAGCACGGCTCTGGGAGAGGGGAGCCAGCATTGCTTCAGCCTGCAGCTGTTCAGAGCAGATACTCCACAGAGCATGCTGCCTCTGAGAAAGCTAAAACCAAACTGTGTTATTGCTTGGAGGGAAGTTCTTGTCTCCAGCCAGGCCTGTGGAGGGATGTTGTGAGCAGCAATAACAGCATTTGTTCCACAGAAGCATGAGGAGTATTTTGGAAATGATTGTGAGGATGGGAACGCTGGTTTTCTGGGCACCAAACAAACACACAGCAACCAGTGTTTTCCTGACAACAGGAGATTAAAGCTGGAAATGGGAACTGCAGGGAGAGATGAGCAGCGTCCAGCCCCCAATTCCAGCAGAGCCAGAGTGGCTGGGTCAGGCAGCAGCAGGAGCCAGGGCCCACCACTGTCAGCAGAGGATGTGTGGACCACTCTCCCTTCACTTTTACCACTGGCAGTGGCAGCTGGACAGGCAATTAGAAGACAATGAAGCCTGGCTGAGCCATGGCTTTGGAAAGCATGATCAGAAATCAGTGGGAAGCCACATCCCAGCACCCCAAGGTGCTGCAGCACCTTTGTCCTCCTGGCACTGCCCAGGTTTCCCGTTTGGGCTGAAAACCATCAGTGCTGTGTCACACAAACACTGCTTTGTGTTCAAACACCTCCTAAGTACAACCAAAGCCCTCACAGAAACTCCTTACCCTGACAAATTCAGCTTTCCCCCAGCCAAGCCAGCCTAAAAACAGCCTCTGCATTCCTTTCATGAGGCTTCCTTTAATATTTAGACCAAAATATTATGATTGTAGTTATTAATTAGGCATTCCCTAAGTACTGTTTATCTTTGTATTTGAGTCATTTCCTGAGAGTATCTTCATGAAAGCACCTGCCAATTCGGCTCCAGAAATCGCACACAAAACCCATCTGCATTTCCCAGTCCCACCCCTTCTGTTGTGAGTAATGACAGCTTAAATCAGTCCCCAGCAGTGAGGCTGGCTGGCACGGGCTGGGAGCACTGACATGGAAATCGATGTTCGCACTCGCCAGTCCATCAGCGTGGGGAGGGACCCTTTGAAGGCTTCACCCAGCAGCTGTGCCCTGACACAGCCACGGGCTGCAATTACAGCAACAGGCACCACAGGGCAAACAAGGCACAGAAATCCAGTACAAAAAATAAAAACACACAACAACAATTAAAAAAAAAGCCCAACACAGCTCCCTAAACTCAGCAGAGAAAGGAATAATCCTGTGTCTAATTCATCCCCTCTAAGTGCCACCCACCAGCACAAATACTGAGCCAATGCTCCAAGTAACCTCTGTAATCAAAGCTAAATCAAAGGAGAATAAATGATCTAAAGAACAGATCCAAGACTAATAAAAGAAAAAAAGCCATTCTAAGCAGAAGGTTTTATTCTTTTATTTCTGTGTGTTGCTACCAAAGCAGCTCTGAACGGGAATGTTTTCACTGGAACGCCTTCCAGATCACCTGGCACTTATGGCTTAAAAACATTCCTGTGATAACACAAGTGTAAAATGGTTGTTGTAACTGTTTAATTACCCACAAGAGAGGTTATGCTACCATACCTTTTATTTTAATTACGGCTGTTGAAGTCCTGGGCCGTGAGCCTCAGCACAGAGGTGGAGCACAGGAGGCTCAGGGGGACCTTGTGGCTCTGCACGGCTCCTGCCAGGAGGGGACAGCCAGGGGCAGGCAGGGCAGGCTCAGGGTGGATATTAGGGAAAATTTTCTGTCCAGAAGGGCTGCCCAGCCCTGGCACAGCTGCCCAGGGCAGGGCTGGAGTCCCCATCCCCGGAGGGATTTCACAGCCCTGTGCATGTGGCACCTGGGGACATGGGCAGTGGTGGCCTGGGCAGGGCTGGGAATGGTTGCACTGGATGTTCCCAGAGGGTTTTTCCTGCCCCAGTGCTTCTGCAGCTCTGTGATTTCCAGGGCTCCCAAAGCACACCAGAGTCACCCTGCAGGACACGGGCAGGAGGGGCAGGGAGGCAGATCAGAGCCACAGCAGTGTCAGGGGAAAGGGGCCTCTGGAGATCACCCTGTCCAGCCCTGGGTCTATTTACAGATGGGTTTATTTACAGATGGGTTTATTTTCAGATGGGTTTATTTACAGATGGCTCTGTGTACAGATGGCTCTGTGTACAGACAGGCTCTGTCACTGCAGCTCTCAGACACTCTGAACAGGTGAAGAGTGAGGAGTGCTGCAGGATCCCTGCATGAGCTCCCCGTGCCTGCTGAGCTCCCAGGCTCAGCTCTGGGTCCAGCCCAGCCCTGCTGGCTTTCAGGCTGGGCTGTGACCTGGCTCCCCAGGGTGGCAGAGCCCCGGGGACACCAGCTGTGCCTTCCCAGCCTCGGGACCGAGGACAGACACACCGTGGGATAAAGGGACAGTCTGAGCACATCCCAGCCAGGAGAGCACCAGCCTGGGTCAGCACCTGCTCGCCAGGGAAAGCATGAGCAAAAGCAGATTGTCCAGCAGCTAAATTTCACCTCCTTACCTCCATGCACCTGAATTCCAAACACATTTGGGATGAACTTACAAGCTGTTGAAGGGAGTGAATTCTGTCCCACTCTCAGGAGAAGGGCAGCACAGGTCAGCTGGGCCCCTGGAATGAGGAGGGGATCGTGCATCACACACACTGTGCCCGCCACAAAGAACATCCCAACCAGCTCAAGCTGGCACCTGCAGCTCTAAAACATCACATTCGTATTGGATTTGTCAGTTACCCGTCTCCCAATCAATACCTCAAACACAAGTTTACTGAAATTCATTTCTGTAGCAAATCCAAACATCATGTACACTGCAAAGTGGTTTTTTGAAACAAAACATGATGTACACTGTTTGGAAAAAATCTTTTGTTTTAGAGGAAGTTGTATTGTGTGCAAAAGGAAAATTAATATTACTGAAAACCTTTCCAGTGTGAGTTCTCTGGTTTTGAACAGCAGCTTCGAGCAAGGTGCCAAGGGAACACTCACAGAACTCAAAGTATTGTTTCAGCTCTGGGTGTGACTCAGTTTCTCCCCAAACCAAAATGACACTGGATGCAACCTTGGCCATGGACATCCCACCTGCATATCCAACCCCTCAATGGCTGAAAAAATCCAGGTATCAGCATAAAGTGGTATTTTAAATTCCCGTCTGCATGAAGGAGAGCTCATTTAGGGGTAAAGGACAGCTGTGTGCACAGGCTGGGGCAGGGCTGAGGCAGCATCAGGTGAGAGCTGGAGGAGAAAACCTTTGGGTTAACCACCATCAGTGCTTTGGCAGAATTAAGCTCTGCAAGAGGCCAGATCTTCTTTAGAAAGGGGAATTGAGACTTCAAACTGCCAGAGGGCAGGGCTGGATGGGATATTGGGAATTGGGAATTGTTCCCTGGCAGGGTGGGGAGGGGCTGGGATGGAATTCCCAGAGCAGCTGTGGCTGCCCCTGGATCCCTGGCAGTGCCCAAGGCCAGGCTGGACACTGGGGCTGGAGCACCTGGGACAGGGGAAGGTGTCCCTGCCGTGGCAAGGGTGGCACTGGGTGGACTTTGGGATCCCTCTCAGCCCAACCCACTCTGGGACTCTGTAGTTCTTGGAATTTTCCAGAATTCCAGTAATGTGTTTTCTAATCCTGTTTCCACAACACCAAAGCCATGGAGGATTTGGGAGCCTGGTGATGTCTCAGCCCCAAAGCTGTGGCCGCCACAGGAGCTGAGGAGCTCTGCCCAGGCAGGACAGGTCCCACCCCATGTCCTTCCAGCAGCAAACCAGAGCCAGCCCTGGAGCAGCAGGGGCTGAGGGCTCTCCAAGGCTATGCCAGTCCTCCTGTTACCATAGAAACGGGACAGAAAAGCTGCCAGAAGCAGGGGGATGAAGGGGTCTTTTTGGTCCTTCGTCGTCTGCCCAGTCATGTGAAATCTGTGTCATGGGCTCACAGAATCATCTAGGCTGGAAAATCCCTCTGAGCCCATCGAGTCCAAACATTCCCAGAACTGCCCAGGCCACCACTGCCCATGTCCCCAAGTGCCACATCCTCCAGCGATGGGAGCTCCACCACTGCCCTGGGCAGCTGTGCCAGAGCTGGGCAACCCTTCTGGACAGAAAACTTTCCCTCATATCCACCCTGAGCTGCCCTGGCCCAGCCTGAGGCCGTTCCCTCTGCTCCTGTCCCTGTTCCCTGGAGCACAGCCCGACCCCCCCGGCTGTCCCCTCCTGGCAGGAGCTGTGCAGAGCCACAAGGGCCCCCTGAGCCTCCTGTGCTCCAGGCTCAGCCCCTTCCCAGCTCCTCAGGAATTCTCCAGCCCCTTCCCAGCTCCCTCAGCCCCTCCTGGGGCTTGGATTGGGACATTCCCAGGATCCCAGACTGGTCTGGGTTGGGAGGGACCTTAAACCCCATCTCACTCCAACACCTCCCACTAGCCCAGGTTGCTCAGAGAAGAACTTAACTTCATTTTCATGAGCACTTATCTTTCAATTTATCACCCAGACTTCCTTATTATGGCCTATTATGAGCTGAGCTTTATATAATTACCAATTTTTGCGCACAGTTCCGTCTCTTTCCCCCTGGGCTCAGATAAGGACTTATCTCCCCCAAGCAGGCAGGGAACATCCCTGGCCAGCAGAGCCCACGGCCCGAGCTGCCCAGCCCAGGTAGACCTGGCTGCTGCAGGGGCTCAGCCTCCAGCCCTGCTCCCCTCCCACAAACAGCATTTCCTCCACTGGAGCTGCTTTCTCCTTCTTCCCTCCCTGTGTGTCTCCATCTCCTCCCAGCCCTGCTCCTTCCACTTGTTTCTCCTCTGTGATCCAGCTTTTCACCCCTCCTGACAGCCTGCAGCTCCTTCCCCTCCTCCTGTTGTCCCCCTGCATCCACACACACCCCTCCAGGAGGCTGCAAAAGCAGCAGGTCCAGCCCCCCCTGAGCCACAGGTACCCCCAGCTCCCTCACCTGAGCCTGGCCATCTGTCTGGGGCCTCAGAACCCTGCAGCACCATCCTCAGCTCCTGCCCCACATCTGCCAGCCACGGCAGCCACTGCAGGGGCTGAGTCCTGCCCTGCCAAATTAGTTCTGTTTGTTAAATGAATTATTTTCTTCAGAAGAACACACCTCTCAATCCCACTGTCGCTGTGCTGCTTTGCGCACCCCCCTCCAGTGCTTTTTAAGTGGTGTAACAGATTAATCAGTTCATAGCTTATTCCCTGGTCTGATTTTCTGGATTTTTAAGGACTTTTATCAATGTTTAAGGTTGGATTGCGCAGAGGTACAAAGCACACAACACAGCAATAAGAAAACCTGTGAAAATAGTAGTTCACACAAGTCAAACAAATACAGCATGGCGAGAGCAAGGTTAGAATTAGCACTTTGGGTAAACCTAGGAAAAGATGAGATTTTAGATGGATTTTTGAAAAGGGCAAATTTTGAAATGGCAGCGTGGCAGAGGGAGGAAATTGTTGTGCTGGCTGCAAGTGTCACCTTGCAAAGGCAAACAGGGATGGTTCACTTTCCTTTAACCACAGAAATGTCCCCTCCATTCAGCAATTTAATGCCAGCCATGAAGGCACAAAGTCAGGGTTTTTACAAGTTGTTACTGTAAAAGGGCAATTGCTATCACAGCACTGCTGGGTGTTGTCTCAGGATGCAGATTTCAACATCCAGGGGCAGAAACAGCGAGGAAGGAATTGAGGAATTGAGACTTTAAACTGCCAGAGGGCAGGGATGGATGGGAGATTGGGAATTGGGAATTGTTCCCTGGCAGGGTGGGCAGGCCTGGCACAGGGTGCCCAGAGCAGCTGGGGCTGCCCCTGGATCCCTGGCAGTGCCCAAGGCCAGGCTGGACACTGGGGCTGGAGCAGCTGGGACAGGGGAAGGTGTCCCTGCCGTGGCAGGGGTGGCACTGGGGGGGATTTGGGGTCCCAAGCCAGGCTGGAGCTGTGGCACCACACCAGGGGCACGGCAGCTCCTCAGGGCCAGGCAGGCTGGGCTCCACACAGAGCTCTGCCCTCCCTCCAGAAAATATCCCTGGAATTCCTCAGAGATCACTTCCTGAAATGTCACCAATTCAGCCTCTGATCCACTGCTGGTTGTACACTGAGTCAAAATGCTTTTTTCCTGTTGTCAGAACTGCATTGGTTAAAAGCAGCTCTGAGTTTTATCCCACTATTGAAACTGTTTGATAGGATCAGCTTTATTGGCTTGTCTTTGCTGTTTCAAATTAGATTTGTTTTCCACACACTCTCTGATCCCTCAGAGTTTGCTCAGAGTGTTCCAAGTTAAACCTTTAAAGAGACATTTTTTGTGTAACCCAATCCTGTTACCTCTTGGTGCTTTGGTGTTTGGGCACTTTTAACCCCCAAATGAAGCATCTTAACTCAAATATTCTCCCTTTTCCTTGAATTAATCCTGTTAGCCAGCATGAAGGTAGGAGCATCAGGTTTCCACATGACCCTCCAAATCAAGGCACCAGCTGGGCAGAAATCCATTTTTGAAAAGCCACATGAGCATCCCAGGCTGGGTTCCATTTAATCTCCCATGCTTGCCACAGATAACAGCTCCCTCCACAGCCATCACAGCACTCCTGGCCACTTCTCCCTCTCGTTTTTCACTGTGCAAACTGAAATTCCCCTTCTAATCTCCTCTGATGAACCAACGGTCTTTGGTAATATTTCTCCGCGAGTTATTTTTGCTGCAAGTTTAAAGACATCTTTTATTTTTAATGCCTCTGCAATTCTCAATATGTTCACTGGCATTTAAACTCCCAAAAGCCGGTGGGAAAATGAGATGTGCTTTAAATGAGGCAGCGCTGGCCATCTGTGTGTGAGGGGCTTGTTTTGAAACAGCAGCTCCGGGTGCTTCAACAACTGCTCAGAGCCAAGGGTGCCTCAGCTGCCAGCGTGGTGCTGCCAGCCTGGATCCTGACAACCGCAGGCACTTGGAGATAAGCTCAGCTTTAACCCAGGCCTGGCTGGGCTCTGCAGCCAAGCCACGGCCCCTGGATGCTCTCTGGGCTCAGGAGCCATCCCCACACCCTCGGGCTGCAGGGGTTTTCCAGGGTCTCTCCTGTTGTTTTCACACCACACCTGTGTTTTTGTGGGTTTTTCCCCCAAGTGAATCCCTAATGACATGAAGCAAAGCCAGGAGCATCACCTTGAGGATTCTAAAATAAGTCAGATACCTGCATTTGTTGGTAAAAGGAGTAACCATCCCTTTCTCCGTCCTGCTGGGCTGACCAGCTACAACAGTTGAGTGGCAGCTGGTCTGAGTTTTGCTCCCACCAGAACCAAAAAAAGATGAATTTTTGAAGAAGTGGCTCTGGCTCCACTCCACTGACACCTGAAGGCTGCAGAGTTTGGCTGAAACAGGAGCCACGGGAGCGCTGGAATCAAACCAATTTGGGAAAATGAGGAAATTAAGGGGGAAAAGGTCAAACTCCCCTTAAGAGGTTATTAACTTGTAGCAGTTGTACTGGCAGGGCTACAAATCCAGGCTGCAGGAGCACCTGGGATCACGCTCCAAGCCCGCCTGTGCTGCTGCAGAGATGGAGATTTGTCGGCCCAGTGAAGCGTTAGCGCTCAAATAAATGAGCAGTTTATTGACCTTTGGGTGGCTGAGACCAAAGTGAAAGGCAGAAGCATTCCTGGAGCAGGCAGGCCCTGGGGCTGTGCTGGGAACGAGCCCTGAAGGGCACGGGGAGCACGGGCACCTGCTCACAGCTCCTGCCAAGCCCCCACAGGCACTGCCCTCTGCTCACCTGGCTCCTCACCCGCCCTGCTCTGCTCCCCTGTCTGCTCTGCGGTGCAAGGGCTGCCACAATTCTGGGGGAAACAGGCAGGGCTGTTATCTTCCCACCCTGAAAGCGTTTCTGACCTCCCAGTGCAGTTCCCATCTCTGGAATGCCCCAACATGCGTGGAGGTGGCACTGGGGATGGGGCTGCAGCTGACCATGGCCATTAAAGGTCTCTTCCAACCTCAGTGGTCCAGGTGCCCCGAGCAGAGATGAGGAAAACACCATCAGGCAGCACCTTTGGAACTCCCAAATCCATATTGTGAGTTAATAGGACCCAGGGGAAATGACTCCTTCCAAACAGTCTGTGTCCCCAGGGTACAGCTGGTACCAGGCCAGTAAGGCTGGACTCCTGCAATGCTGGATTAATTCAGCAGCTAAACGTGTACGAATGAGGGAATACAATATATTGCACAATATATAGGAACTAGGCTTCCCGGGTATTGTGGGATATAGATGAGGAATTTAAGGCTGATTCAGAAAGCTGGACTAAGAAACCAGCTGCTGCTGTGTCTGATGGACAACAACAAAGAGCAAAATGCTTCGTAATTTCCAAATTAAAAGTGGAGATATAAGGGGGAGCTTAAGGAAAGTCAGCATGCTTGATGGAAGTAGCACAGAAAGGGAGCTGGAACAAGGATCCTGATTGCATTCAGGAGCAGAGGGCACTGTCCTGCAGGTTAAGCACATTAAATCCTGTAAATGACCTTGCCCACAGCTTGGGACCCAGCACCTGTTCTCACCCCACTCCCACGGAACCCAGGCTTTGCAGGAGGGATGGAAATCTGTGTCCTCTGCCATGAAAATCCCACCTGAGGACTCCAGGAAGTGCTCACCTGGCGACTCAGGTACCTGCAGCTGAGCCTGGCTTAGGTCCTGATCCACTGCCAGCCACAGAGAGGCAGAAATTCTCAGTTTTGTGGTTTTCCAGAGTGCAAGAGCTGAACCCAGAGTCACAGCCAGGTCACCTGGCACAGACAGCACAGCACAGCTGAGGTTTGGGGAAGGAGGAGTCGCAGGAATGCCCTGCTTGGCCTGGGGAGGCCGGGAATGGCCAGGGAAGGGCCAGGGAAGGGCCAAGGAAGAGGCAGGGAATGGCCAGGGAATGGCCAGGAAAGAGGCAGGGAATGGCCAGGGAATGGCTATGGAATGGCCAGAAAATGGCCAGGGAATTGCAAGGAGAGAGGCAGGGAATGGCCAGGGAAGAAGCAGGGAGCACAGCAGGAGAAGCTGTTCCATTCAATGTCTTATACTGCCACCACCTGAGGACTTCCCACTCACTCCAGGCTCCTCCAGGATCCCTGCACCCCCGGTCCCTCCCTGCTCGGGAGAACTGGGGCTGGGCCACAGAGGGGCACGGGCAGCAGGAGATCGGCCCAGGGCCAGCTCGGGGAGGTTGAACCCGAGCTGAGAGTCACAGCCCGTCCTGGCAGGGGACAGAAGGGACAGATGTCCCTGTGCCCAGTGCTGGCTCCGAGTGGCTCAGGGTAATTGCTGATAAAAGCCCGGCAGGGCTCCCCCCACTCACAGGCCTGAGGCCCCTCGGGCCAGGGCTGCTGGGGGACACAGTTCAGCTTTTCCTCGGAACAGGGTTCCAGCAGCCTGTGGCAGGCTGTGGACACCTGAGCCCCCCACAAGGAGCAGCACACAGGGGGAGCTGCAGCCCGGGGGCCCAGGCCCTGCTTCTCTGCTCCCCAGCAGTGCCCGGCCTGCCTCAGCCCCTGTGCGTCCCGGGCCGGGCTCTGCTCCCAGAAACGCCGCCAGGCTGGGCTGAGCTGCACCCTGGCTGGGAATGACCGTTCGTGAGTGTGCTGCACGAGTACCCCAGCGACTGAGCCGTGAGGAGGGGTCTGCCCAGCTGAGACAAGCCCCCCACCCGTCACAGGGCAGCAGCGAGGTCAGACGCCCGTCCCCACCGAGGGGGTGTCCAGCCTGCCCCTGTCCCTGCCCCTGTCCCTGCCCCTGCCCCTGCCCCTGTCCCTGTCCCTGTCCCAGCAGCCTCGCTGGGTTCATGGAACCACTGACTGGGATGGGCTGGAGGGGACCCCAAATCCCACCCACTCCCCCCCTGCCATGGCAGGGACACCTTCCCCTGTCCCAGGTGCTCCAGCCCCAGTGTCCAGCCTGGCCTTGGGCACTGCCAGGGATCCAGGGGCAGCCCCAGCTGCTCTGGGCACCCTGTGCCAGGGCCTGCCCACCCTGCCAGGGAAGGATTTTTTCCCAAAATCCAACCCAAATCAACCCTCCTCCAGTTAAAACTATAACTCCTGGCACTGTTTTGGACAGAAACTGCTCAGAAGTTCCTGGGTTTGCCCCCAGCTGTGACACTTCCCATCCCACAGCCACTGCTCTGATTACCAATGTCACCTTAATTTCTCTTTCAAAACACAAGTCTCTCTTGCTTGGGGATATTTCAAGATTGCCTTCAATAAATATGAATGCAAATTTATTCCTTCATGATTTGTCATTCACTGCATTACCACTGCCATGGAGCAAGAGAGACCTTCATCTCCAAACTCCTTGATAGGGATTTCTCCAAAGACAGATTCTTGATCTCCCGGTACATCTTTTTGGCTTTTATAAAATAAATACATCAAAGAAGATATTATTCGGGCTTGTTTGATGTTCAGTGAGAAGTCATCCCCATCATGGGATGACACGAGCTACCAACCTGCCTCCTCAGTCAAAAAGAGGAATTCAACCCTCCTTCCTGGCAATCCTTTAAAAATGGATTTTCAGAGCAGCAAAGGCCAGCAGGACCCTGTGCAGCACTCAGGGACTTCACCACAGGGGCTCCCTGCTCGCAGCTGGCAGAGCCCTGCACCTGGAGACTCCTTCCTTCCCTTGACTCCCTGCTCCTGTCCAAGGCACCTGCCAAGCCCTGCCCTGCCAGGGAGGGAGGTGCCACTGCAGCCACCCCTGGCATCGCTCTTCTCCCCAGCCAAGCCCCTCTGACAGTGAACACAGCCCCAAAACAGCCCAGGGCAGGGGCCAGCCTTGCCTGCCCTTACCTACAGCACTGATTCTCCGGTTTGCCCAAGCTGAAGGAAATGTCAGGATTTTTGTTATCTGATCCAGCTGAAGCTGTGTGCTGAGATCCAGGATAACGCTGACATTCAGGATGCCATGAGATGTCACTTCTGCTCGTGTTCAACAGGCTTTCTGAAGATAATCTGCTGTTTCTAAGGGGCTGAGGAGGGTTTGCCTTTTGGCTGGAGACAAGGCTGGAGGGAACCCCTGAAGAAAGGCACACTTCTGCACTAAAGCCCTCATGAATATTAATGGGGCCAACACAAAAGGAGCTGCAGCATTAATATGAGCAGCATGATAAAACAGACTTGAGCTTGTGACATGTTCAATCTCTCATTTAATTTTTATAGGAGTTGATTAAGATGCCTTTGCTTGAATTTTTATACTGTTTACTATAAAACATTATCATTTTCTTCAAAATCTATCGAGACAGACAAACCACACATTTGCCAAGCTGTTAAATAAATAGTATTAAATCAACAATACCCAGGGTCCCCAAATGCAAGTCATTTCCATGTATATTGATTTTTGTTCCATTTGCTGCAATAAAAGTTTTGTCTCTAAGCAGAAGGCAAAAAAGCCAACTATTTTATCAGATTGTTCTGGTTTTAATTCTTGAAATAAAGTTGCTTTGCAGTCCCTGTGTGGGGCAAACTGGCCCTAAGTGCTCTGAGAGAGCTGGGGGATTCAGAGCTGGACAGCACCCAGCCCAGAGACAGCAGGGCAGGCCAGGAAGGCAAAAAGGACCAAATCCCCCAAGAAACAGGCAGGGAGAGCTGGGGGGGCTCACCTGGAGAGGAGAAGGTGTGGGGAGCCCTTCCAGAACTTTCCAGGGCCTGGGGGATCACAGGGACCTTCACAGGAACTGATGGGACGAGGAGCAAAGGGCACAGAGGGAAAGGGGGGAGATTTAGCTGGACATTGGGAATGGTTCCCTGGCAGGGTGGGCAGCCCTGGCACAGGGTGCCCAGAGCAGCTGGGGCTGCCCCTGGATCCCTGGCAGTGCCCAAGGCCAGGCTGGACACTGGGGCTGGAGCACCTGGGACAGGGGAAGGTGTCCCTGCCATGGCAGGGGGGGAATGGGTGGGATTTGGGGTCCTTCCAGCCCAAACCATGCCACGGTGATTCGCTGGCCCCCAGCAGAAGCTGCTGCTCGAGCAGCTGACAGGGATCTCCAGTGTTTGCCACACTCAGTGACATCCCAAACTCCACATTTTAGCAGTCTAATTCTGGCACAGCAGATCTGCAGCACATTTTACAAGAGGCACAGAGTGTAACTCAGCACAGGAAGCAGCACCAAAGCTGTGAAAGAGGAAGGAAAGCACAAACTCTGGGAGGACAAACTGGGAATTAGCTCCCAGGGCCAAGGAGTGGGCAAGTGGCAGCAGGGGCGAGCTCGCCCTGCCCAGCAGGAAGCACAGCAGCTGCTCTGCACCAGCCAGAGCTGTTATTTTGTATAATTTTTCCTAACAAAATAATTCCACCAAAATACAGGTTCAACATAAATCAGATAAATCAGCACAAAATAAGATTACACAGAAAGCACAGAGTCTGTTCTAAATACAAAGAAATTACCAAAAAAAAAATTTACTCAGGTGTATAAAAGGTATTTTTATACCTCCAAAAGCCAAGTTTTCAAAACACATTTTTGTCTGGGAAAGAAGTGCAATCCCCACTTCTTTCAGATTTATACCTGATGGAGAACAAACCCCCACTCCCAGAGCTGGGCTTGCCACAGAGCTTCTCTTTAAATGGGTTAAAGCCCTGGGGTGCTCTCAGACACTCGTGTGTGACTGTGACACATGAAAGCTGCTGAACACGGAATGGGAAGAGAGTTTTAGAGCAACAAAGTTCACCTTGTTAAAAATGCACTCCCTGCAGAGGCTTCCACACCCCCCATCCATCACCACGTCAGGCCCTGGCAGTCTGGGACTGCTCAGTCAGGAGCAGGGGGAACGGGGGGGAACAGGAGCCCAGACTGCTCCTCAGAGCAAAAACAACTCCAACAGCCTCAGCAGCCAGCGAGGCTCTGGGAACAGCCCCAGGAACGGGCTCCCACAGAGTTCTCCAAAGCATGGCTTTGTGTCTGTGTCCACAGCCACGTCACCCACATCCACATTATCCACATCACCCACATCCACACCACAGCCACATCATCCACACCCACATCATCCGTGTCCACATCCACATCCACAGCCACATCATCCACATCCACATCCATATCCACATCATCTACACCCACATCATCCACATCCACATCCATGTCCACATCCACATCCACAGCCACATCCACAGCCACATCATCCACATCATCCACACCCACATCATCCATGTCCACATCCATATCCACATCATCTACACCCACATCATCCACATCCACATCCATGTCCACATCCACATCCACAGCCACATCATCCACATCCACATCCATATCCACATCATCTACACCCACATCATCCATGTCCACATCCACACCCACATCACCCACAGCCACCTTATCCACATCATCTACACCTACGCTCACATCACATCCACATCCACAGCCACATCATCCACATCCATATCCATATCCACATCCACACCACATCATCCACACCCACACCACACCCACATCAAACCATCCACCCCCACACACCCCCACCCCTGCCCCTCTCACCCAGCTGCTCCCAGCTCCCTTGCCCAGAGCATCACTGAGCGCTCCCAAAGGCTCCAGCAGCTCTCAGACTTGATCCAAACCCACTGCAGCTGCTTCCTGCCAGCTCATCCCACTGCACCACCCCTCAGGCAGCCCGAGCTGAGGCCCTGACCCCAGCACCCCTCACTGCTTCCAGCCTGCAGGCAGAGCTGAGCAGAGCCCACCCCCCTGCAGCTGAACCCCTCCAGCAGCACTGCAGGTACAGCCCCGCTGCAGCCCCACTTAGCCTGAGGACTGCACAGGCCTTGAAGAGGTCTCATGGTGGGGAATAACCAGATTAGGGCAGGGTGATTGACAGCACAGCAGCAGGAGCAAAGGGACCACTGAGAAATTTCTAACTCCTTACCTGCTTAGAGCCCTGTGCAGGAAAGTGTGCTAAATCCAGAGAGAATGTCAGTGATTACTGCTGGCTCCAACCAAACCCTCTCTAAATCCAGGGCAGAAAACTGCCTCACCTGAACCTGGCAGCAGGGTGGTGCCTCTCCTCTGGCCCCTGCGGTGAATTGCTGATATTTTCTGTACCACAGATGGGTTTCCTGCCTGTTCTCACCCTGTGTGCGAGCGTTCCACGTTTCAGGAATAGCCTGCTTGGAAAAGGTGCCAGAAAGTTCCCTGCTCCTCACTGTGACAGCACCAGGAAGCATCACAAGGCTCAGTTCTGTTCTGTTTGCCTGGGTTCATTTCACAGATTGTCAGGGGACCTGCAAGAGCTGAGCTGCTGCAGGAAAGAGCTCCCGGCCAGAGGGACAAAGGGACAGCCCCAAAATCCCCCCGTGACAGCCCTAAAGCTGCACAGCCCGCCCCAAAACGTCCTGGGGGGCTTTGGGCAGGGGCAGGTGCTGGGGTGTGTGAGGAAGAGCGAGAGGAAGAGCAGGGGGCTGTGGAGGGGTGGCTGTGCCAGGGGCCTGTGCCCGTGACAGCCATGAATCATTCCCTGCGCTGGCAGCAGGGATGGCAAAGCTGATTTAAAATCTGGGGGAAACGGCCAAAAAGCAGCAAAGTGTAAATGAACAGAAGGTGCCCGGCGTGTGAGCTGTGCCAGGGCCCCACAGGCTGTGCAGGGATGGAGCTGAGCCAGGCTGGGCTGCACACCCTGCCCTGGGTGCCCACCCCTCTGATCCCTCCCAGTCCTGACCCTCCCGGGGGCTCGGGGGGCTCGGACCCCAAATTCTCCAGCTGTGGCATGGGGCAGCTCCAGACCCCCCTGGCTGCTCAGGCCTGTGTGGTTTTCAAACTGCATTTCACAGAACCCCAGTCACAGAACTGTTCAGGCTGGAAAAGGCTCTGAGCCCATCAGGTCCAACCACCCCAGCCCTGCCACGGCCACCACTGCCCCCTGTCCCCAGGTGCCACCTCCACAGGGCTGTGAAACCCCCCAGGGATGGGCACTCCAGCCCTTTCCATGGGGAATTTTCCCTAAACCTCCCCTGGCACGCTTTGAGGCTGTTTCTCTTGTCCTGTCACTATTTCCCTGTTACCTGGCAGAGACCCCAGCCCCACCTGGCTGCACCCCCTGCCACTGCTCCTTCCTCACCCCAGATCCAGAGGCACCAGCTGGGATGCCAAGGTGTCAGAGGAGAAGGACCAGCCCCTTCCCCTCTCCCCACAGGCACTAAAGCTCATGTGCAGCTTTTCAGGGCAAGAACAGCATGGGGATAATGAGGTTTTAAGTAGGCACCGTGGTTTATTACAAATTTATCTTTACTCATAAAATGTCCCACTAGTAATATTCCTGTCTGAAGCAGAGAATGAAATATCAAATTAAGATCCAAATACTTCAGTACAGCCTAACCACTTTGACAAAGGGATCTGATATAATTCATTCCTCTTTTAATAAAATGAAGTGAGTCTTTTAATAACACTGGATCATTCCATCAGACAGGCTGGATATCCTGAGGTGTTGTGACAGGCTTTGATGTCTGTCACCACTAGAACTTCACTTGTAATACATGAAGTTTGGGGATTGATTTGAAGCTGGGGGGTGAGCAGGGGAGGAGGCAGGGATGGGAAACACCTCTGGGTGGGCTGCCCAGGGCCTCCCACTCGGGCACAGGAGCACCAGAAAAGGTGAACAGAAATGCCATTAATTCACAGTGATGTCCCACGGCCCTTGTGACATCACGGTGGGAGCCCAGCAGGATCAGAGGATGAGGCAGGGATGAGCTCACCAGCAGTGATAAAGTCCAGAAAGAATCAAAACCTGCTCCTTCCCTTGGCTGGGGAAACGAGCACGTCGTGTGTGAGCAGCTGTGGGGGCTCTCAGGAACATGCACCAGCGGAGCCTTCTGACCTGCCCCGTGCCTGTGCCTCCTCCACACAGCTCTGAGCCCCCAGGAGCTGAAGGTCTCTGCAGAGATGGGAGCTGGTGCCCTGCAGGCAGGTGAGCTGCTGTGCTCCCCCTCCACAAGTACAAACACCTTTAACGAGGGAAACCCTCTCAGTTACTCCACAGCAGCTTCGTGTGGAGAGAAGGAATTGTGGTTTAGGACCTGTCAGCTCCTGTCAGACACTGTCAGCTCCTCATCTGACTCCTTTCCTCCCTCCTTTGTGAAGAAGCCCCTAGGCTGGGAGCTGAACCCCTGCCAGCAGCCCCGGAGGAGGAGCAGAGGCTGGGGAATCCTGTGTGACACCACTTACTCCACAGAAAGCAGCAGTAATTACCCAGAGGACACAGCCACCTCGTTACTCACCCGACTCTCTCTCTATTTGCCATTGCACAGTTCCCCTGCTTCATTTTGTCATGTACAATAATTGCAGAGGAGTGGGAAATGGCCCTTCCATCCCCCTGGCACTCTCAGCCCCTGCTGATGCCTCTCATGAGGCTGCTCAAGGAGAATGAGGATTCAGGCCCAGGCTGCAAATTCACCTGTGGGCAGAGGGGCCACCTGAGACCAGCTGTGACTGCAGCTTTTTATTATACTCCATACTTTTTTAATAGTTCATCATGCATGAGATAAAAAATTATTGTTATTTTCATGTGCAGCCCAAAGAGCAAGGGGAGAAGGGCTGTTGGCCTCTGCAGCAGCTGTTCCCAGGGAGGAATAAAACCCTGATTTGCCTCCTGGGAACACTTCCAAGAGCAACAGCAGCTCAGAGAAAGCACTGAGCTGAGCCCAGGAGGGTGAGCACGCCAACCACAGCTGGGACAGAGGTTTTATTTTACTGCTCTCATTTTCCAAGGCATGGAAGGATCACACCTGAAGGGACACCCTGCCAAGAACAGTGCCACATCCCTTTTTTCCTGGGGTTTCATTGGTTCTTCCCCTTGCTGGGTTTCACAGGAGTTTTTCACTGCTCCCCTCTCTGCTGAGCCTCATCCTTCCCACCAGGTGCATTTGGTCACTGATGAGCCCTGCCCAGACTGGATCATTCCACTCCATCACCCCAGGGAGGAGAAAGCCCCTCCTGGACAGCAAGGAAGGGACTGTTCTGCAGAGGCAGTAACAGGACAATCCATGTGTGTGGCTGTAGGGCAGGGACAGGCAGAGCAGCCAGCACTCCTGGCTCGATGGGAAGCTCACCCTGCAGCCCTGAGCCTTCACCTGCCCTGCCCAGCTCCCTCCTCTAACAGGGGCAGTGGCTCACAGCCTGTCCTGAGCCTGCATTCAGTAATCCTGACCCGAGTAAGGATGTCTGCCTCGCAGGTCACTGGAAATCCCCAAGCACACTCAGTGCTCCCAGCGGCACCAGGAGGCTCAGGTGGGATTTTGGGAGAGTTTCCTCCCCACTCCCAGCGGCACCAGGAGGCTCAGGTGGGATTTTGGGAGTTTCCTCCCCACAGGGTGGTCAGGCGTGCAGGGGAGGTGCTGAGTGCCCAGCCTGGAGCTGCTCAGGAAATGAGCAGGTGCTCTCACACCTGGCAGGAAACATTTCCCCCTCACAGCTCCAATCCTGTGCAGTGGATTTTAGAGAATTCCAGCCTCTCCTGCCCCTCCTGGGGGCTCTCCCCGGCAGCCTGCACTCCCTTGCCCCCATTAGCACATGCAGGCACTTTCCTGGGGCTGCCTGCAGTAATCCTGCTCTTCTGCACGGCTGCCTGCCTTATTGAGGAAGTGTGAGAGGAGAATTACTCTCCTAGCACTCCACAGAGTCTGCAGGGTTAAGCCCTCCCCTGGGTAAATGCTCTTATGAGATGCAGAGTAAATACTGTGAGGATTAGACACAAAATGCCTCTCAGCTTTGAAAACCAACACGAGCCCAGATCAGCCATAACCACGCTGGGCCGGGGAGTCCCCAGGTTTAACCAAGCACTCTCCCACAGGAAATGATTTCTAGGAATGAGGCTTTGTCCAAATGTTCCTTGCTTATGAGAGGAATGAGCTTTACATCTGAATAAGCAGCCTTGGTGCTGCTCAGGTGAGATCACCTCGTGCCCTGGGAGTGCCCAGGGACTGGGGCTCGGCACAGACTGGGGGGTGGGAGATGATTCCAGTAATGGAAAAGGATGAGGGGGAGTTTTGTTCCTGTGCTGAGCTCCTGCTTTTTTTCCTTGGCTAGAAACCTCTCTGAGCAAATCCAACACTTATCCAACCATGGAATCACAGAATCCTGGCATGGTTTGGGTTGGAAGGGACCTGAAATCCCACCCAGTGCCACCCCTGCCATGGCAGGGACACCTTCCCCTGTCCCAGGTGCTCCCAGCCCCAGTGTCCAGCCTGGCCTTGGGCACTGCCAGGGATCCAGGGGCAGCCCCAGCTGCTCTGGGCACCCTGTGCCAGGCCTGCCCACCCTGCCAGGGAACAATTCCCAATTCCCAATCTCCCATCCATCCCTGCCCTCTGGCAGTGGGAGCCATTCCCTGTGTCTGTCCCTCCATCCCTGTCCCCAGCCCCTCTCCAGCTCTCCTGTGGCTCCTTCAGGCGCTGTGAGGCCACTCTGGGGTCACCCCAACCTTCTCCTGTGCAGGTGAGCCCCCCCAGCTCTCCCAGCAGAGCTGCTCCATCCTCTGATCATTTGGTGCCTCCTGTGCCTGGCTCCAGCAGCTCCAGGTCCCTCCTGTGCTGGCCCAGGGCTGGACTCCATCGGCCAAGCTCTCAAAAGAGAACACAGGAACATTTAAAGTCCTCTTCTCAAAACACCATTTCCCTTCCCTGCCTATGGGCTGCCCAAAGGGGACAATCCCCAGATGTGAACGAGGGTTCTGAGGTACCAACCACAAACGCTGCTCACAACCAGCTCCCACAGGGCTGAGGAGGGGGAGGCAGAGCCTCTGCACAGCCCCAGGCTTTGATTTCCTTCCCTGCCATAAATGCCTTTGGTCCCTTTTAAAGCCACGTCCTTATGGCTGTCCAAGTGCACGTGGGGACATCCAGAACAGCAGGAACTGGCCTCAGCTGCTCCATGGCCTGAAATCCCTGACATTTATGAACTCTTTGGTTTCTCTTCGGCTTTTTAAAATCCTGGGACTAAATTGCCAGCAAGGCAGTGCTGAGCAATCAGCAGCAGCAAGAACCCTTGACTTTCAGAGCAGAGATTAATGTATGTGCCCCTTAGCTGGAAATTGCCCTTCTGACCAATTTTCTGTGGCTATTTTTTCACTGCTATATTGTCTTTTTCTGAGGATGTAGGAGTCTTTCCTCATTATTTTAAGAACTCTTATAATAAATTGATCTGGAGTCACAAGGAATAAAACCTTACTTGAACGAAAGCCTGCTCCCCTGGGACAGCAGCAAAGGGGAGGCTTTGCCATCTAACAAATGGGAGAATAAAGGCAGATTTTACATTCTGATTGAGCACATGTTGCTGGAAGGGGGCTCAGTGTTATCTTCTTTCTACAGTATTTGTGGTTTTTGTTTAGTTTGAGAATAAGAAACGAAAAATGGAATGTATGCAATAGAATTTGATATTAAGCTAAACACAGGTACCATGCATTTATTTGCATAATTACTATTCTGTGTAGTAAAACATCTAATCAGCAGAATTTTTCTAAATAAAATGGCAAAAGCACTCCTACAAAGAGCAGAAAGGAAAAGTTCCAAAGGCCGGTTTCTAAAATCAGCTGAAACTCAGCTTTTCTTTAAGTTTCCAAAGGCACTTTGGCATTTGTCATTGTTTTCCTGTGGAGGGGTTTGAGGCACCGAGCCAGAGCAGCCGGACCCTGCAGCCCGGGGCGTGGGGAGCCCACTGCTCCCCGCCCTGCACCCACTTCAGAGCCCCTGGAGCCCGAGGGACCGAGGGAGTGTCCCCGAGGAAATGGCCCCGAGGAAATGTCCCCGAGGAAATGTCCCTGAGGAAATGTCCCTGGGGAAATGACCCTGGGGGAATGACCCTGAGAAAATGTCCCCAAGGAAATGTCCCTGGGGAAATGTCCCCGAGGAAATGTCCCTGAGGAAATGTGCCTGAAGAAATGACCCTGAGGAAATGTCCCCGAGGAAATGTCCCTGGGGAAATGTCCCCGAGGAAATGTCCCTGAGGAAATGTCCCTGAGGAAATGCCCCCAAGGAAATGTCCCCAAAGAAATGCCCCCGAGGAAATGTCCCCGAGGAAATGTCCCCAAGGAAATGTCCCCAAAGAAATGTCCCCGAGGAAATGCCCCCGAGGAAATGTCCCTGAGGAAATGGCCCCGAGGAAATGTCCCTGAGGAAATGCCCCCGAGGAAATGTCCCCAAAGAAATGTCCCCGAGGAAATGCCCCCAAGGAAATGTCCCCAGCCCGGAGCTGGGGCTGGGGCTCCTCTGGAGCTGCCCCTCAGCTTCACCTGGCCGTGCCTGAGCCCCCAGGGCTGCTGGTGCTGTTCCCGTGGCACTGGACAGAAAGGAATTCTCCACTGGGGCTTTTTGGTTCATTGGTTCGTTGGTTAGGGTTTTTGTTTCTTTGTTTTTCTGGGTTTTTTTTGTTTGGGTGGGATTTTTTCGGTTGTTGTTTTTGTTTTGGGAGGGTTTTTTTGTTTGTTTGTTTTTGTTTGTTGCTATTGTTTGAATTTGTGAGGTTTTTTCTTTGTTTTGTGTTTTGTTTGTGTTTTTTGTTTGTTTATTTTCTTGCCAGGCCCTTGCAGTGTGTGCATCACTGTCAAACCCATCCCACCGGGGTGACCCAGCACTGGGCAGAGCCCCGGCACAGGAGGGGCTGGGAGCTGCTCCCAGCCTCCTGGGATCCCTCTGAGATGCAAACAGAGCTGAAGGACCATCTGCAGCACCAACTGCTCGGGAGGGAAACTCGAGCGAGCTCCCTGACAGCAAATCTGCAATAAATCTGCAATAAATGTGTAACAAATCTGTGAGAGATTTCCAGTGCTCCGTCGGGCTGGGTCAGCTCAGGACCCCGGGGCTGAGGGTCCCCAGGTGCCCCTGGCTGGGGGCAGAGCCAGGTTTCATTGCCAGGGTGTGTGGAGCAGTTCTGGAGCATCCTGCACCCCACACCAGGAGGGGGCCGCATGGAGAGCCCCCCTGCTCTGCAGGGCCTGGGGAATTCTGCAGGGAATCCTGCACCCTACAGGGAATCCTGCACCCCAAACAGGGAATCCTGCACCCCAAACAGGGAATCCTGCACCCTACAGGGAATCCTGCACCCCACAGGGGGAATACAGCACCCTACAGGGAATCCTGCACCCCAAACAGGGAATCCTGCACCCCACAGGGAATCCTGCACCCTACAGGGAGAATACAGCACCCTACAGGGAATCCTGCACCCCAAACAGGGAATTCTGCACCCCACAGAGGGAATCCTGCACCCCACAGGGAATCCTGTACCCCACAGGGAATCCTGCACCCCAAACAGGGAATCCTGCACCCCACAGGGAATCCTGCACCCCAAACAGGGAATCCTGCATCCTACAGGGAATCCTGCACCCCAAACAGGGAATCCTGTACCCTACAGGGAATCCTGCACCCCAAACAGGGAATCCTGCACCCCACAGGGAATCCTGCACCCCAAACAGGGAATCCTGTACCCTACAGGGAATCCTGCACCCCAAACAGGGAATCCTGCACCCCACAGGGAATCCTGCACCCCAAACAGGGAATCCTGCATCCTACAGGGAATCCTGCACCCCAAACAGGGAATCCTGCATCCTACAGGGAATCCTGCACCCCAAACAGGGAATCCTGCATCCTACAGGGAATCCTGCACCCCACAGGGAATCCTGCACCCCGCACGGGGAGCTCTGGCTGCTCCCAAAGCCCTGCTGGGAGCTGGTTGCTGGCTGCTGGCTGCTGGCGCAGGGCTGGCACCGGGGCAGGCCAGGGGGCTCCCAGGGTCAGGACAGGTCCTGGGGTGACCCCGGTGGGTCAGGGACCCCAGCTCGGCCAGCCCCAGCTGCCAGGGCTCTGGAAGAGGGGGTGCTGAGGTTTTCCTGGCTCAGGGTCCCATTCCAGGACAAACTCGTGAGTTGAACCACAAGTTCAGTGTTCTGGGAGAGAAGAAACAAAACCACCGAGGGCTCGAGATGGAGGAAACATCCTCACTTTAATTAACCCAAAAAATAGGGCAGCCACACTCCCACTGACATTCCTTTTTCAGATCTTTTATCCACCAGCATTGCTCAGCTATTTTTATCCTCAGGATGCAAAGGCAACACTGGAGGTGCAGAGTGGATGGGCAAGGATGGATAATTTATACAAATAGCAGGGAAACAAGAGCGAGTGCTCACACCGGGGAGAAAAATCTGCCGTGCTCCTCTCACAATCACCTCCTTGCCTTCTCCCCACTGCCACGGAGCCCCTGCATCCTCGGCAGAGAGTGGCAGGAAGGAGAAGGATGGACGTGTCACTGCAGGAGAGGCTCTGCACGGGGACAGAGGCAGCATGAAGAACAGCCCGGCAGCCACAGGAGACGGCTTGCTCGGCCTGCAGAAGGGATCGGGCAAGGAAGGATAAACCAAGAGTCTTGTGGTGGTTTTTTTTGTTAAGTTGATGGAAGAGGTGACAAAAATATTTGTGTGATGTTGAAGGGGGATGCTGGGAAGCAGGCCCTGAGTGGGAGCAGGTCCAGAGCTCTGGGAAGGGTGAAATGTGGGAACGTTACAGCTGAGCACTGCTGCAGCACATCCTCCTTCCCCGGAGCTCCGCGGGCTGGAGAGGAGCCTGTCCTGCAGGGGCTTGTCCTGCACAGGTGTCTGTCCGTCCCTCGGGGTGGCTGTCTGTCCGTCCCTCGGGGTGGCTGTCCGTCCCTCTGGGTGGCTGTCTGTCCCTCCCTCTGGGTGGCTGTCTGTCCATCCCTCTGGGTGGCTGTCTGTCCCTCTGGGTGGCTGTCTGTCCCTCCCTCTGGGTGGCTGTCTGTCCCTCCCTCTGGGTGGGTGTCTGTCCATCCCCCTGGGTGGCTGTCTGTCCCTCCCTCTGGGTGGGTGTCTGTCCATCCCTCTGGGTGGCTGTCTGTCCGTCCCTCCGGGTGGCTGTCTGTCCGTCCCTCTGGGTGGCTGTCTGTCCCTCCCTCTGGGTGGCTGTCTGTCCCTCTGGGTGGCTGTCTGTCCATCCCCCTGGGTGGGTGTCTGTCCCTCCCTCTGGGTGGCTGTCTGTCCCTCCGGGTGGGTGTCTGTCCGTCCCTCTGGGTGGCTGTCTGTCCCTCCCTCTGGGTGGCTGTCTGTCCATCCCTCTGGGTGGCTGTCTGTCCCTCCCTCTGGGTGGCTGTCTGTCCATCCCCCTGGGTGGCTGTCTGTCCGTCCCTCTGGGTGGGTGTCTGTCTGTCCCTCTGGGTGGCTGTCTGTCCCTCTGGGTGGCTGTCTGTCCATCCCCGCTCGAGCTGCCTGATTTTCTGCCTCATCTGGTGCTCCCTTTCAGAGCCACACACCTGATGCCAAAACACTGAACCTGAAAGGCTTGTCGCTGAAATCGATTGTCCTCAAGTTACAAATTACACCAAGCATGGTTTTTAATTGGATGTACAAGAGAACCTTTGCAACAACAACAGGAATTAATAGTGTTTAAAAATAACTTTCGTACGTGGAGCAGCTCCTCTGAAGCAAATCACCGGAGTGACACGGGCTCTGCACTTACACATTTCTTTTTTGAGTTTTTATTTGGATCACAGGCAGTGTCCCAGGCAGGGCTGGACAGGGTGGGTGGCAGCTGGGGACCGTGGGCACACAGCACAGGATAAGGGCTGGGGAGGAACCAAAACATCCTCTCACAGCTAAAACCATTAACATTTGTTAATTAACCACTGAACTCTCCACCCTGAAGCTCTGTGAGGTTAAGTGCAATCAATGTTTATCTGATTACACTAAGCAGGGTCGGAGGCTCCGTGCACAGAGTGTTTGAGGAATTGCCTTGGAAAGAGAAATAAATGCGGGGGGCAGGATGGGGAGGGGCACGGGAGGGGGAATCACCTTTTAAAAACAAACAAAACCATCCCACATTCAAGCCTCAAACGGCCCTGGACACTGTTCTTACCTCCCATCCAGACACCCGGTGAGCGTTCAGTGTCTCTGAGTGTGCTCAGCAGAGATGCTTTCCTCTAAATCAAACCCAACAAAGCCAAACCCAACAAAAGCAGCCTGGAAGGGCCCTGCTCCACCAGCCCTGGGGCCAGCAGCCTTCAGCTGGATCAAGCTGGGAGAAGTGATCAGATAATATTGCTTTTCTTTTCCTCTGAGGCTTCTCATCTTCCCAGGAGAAGAATCCTGGGCAAAGAGGATTTTTCAGAAAATATCGTGGTGACAGGTAGGAGCCATCCTCCAGGAAAAATACAGTTTTATTTTGCAAAGCCCAACCTATGGTCCTGCAGCCCTCCATCTGCCAGGGCTGTAAAGCTGCTCGAAAACACAAATGTGATTTGGGTTTGAAACACAAGTGAGTGAGGAATTGCAATGTTTGTGGTATGGGAGCTGGAAGCACGGTCACATCCAAATCAATCCTGGAGCAATCAGACAGCACCAATGCAGGTGCTGATCAGCCCTGCAAGGGGAGCTGTGTAAACTGGCCAGGGGTGATCCCATATCCATCCCACACGGCAGCTCCAGAGAGCCCCTGAGGATCCCAGGCCTGCCCCGAGCCCTCAGCAGGTCCTGCACCAGGCAGGGCTTTGCTTTTAACAGGTGCCAAACACACCCTGGGCAGCAGGAGCGAGCAAACATCCTTCACAAAGCAAAGAGGCCTTGGCTCCAGTGCCTCCAGCCCCTTCTGAACCCGCTGCTTCCTGTGGTTTGCTCCATTCCCCTCTCTGCCATGCACTGCTGGCACACAGGGGTTAAACTCTGGGGCTCTTTACATGGATTTATTTATAAGAATCCAGACATTTAGTGAAAATCAGAACATCTGTACCCTTCAGAACTCATGGCAACCCCTTCACTGCCGTTCTGCTATCACTTAAACTTTCACCGCCTTGCAGAGAACAGCTTGGCAGCCAACATTTCGTGGTGTGTTCCCTTCGTGATGCTCAGGGTCCAAAATGTGACCCCCCGCCCTTCTCCATCAGCCTGGGAGCAGCAGGAGCCATGCCCTGCTCCACCTCCCTGGGAGCTTCCCCCAGCATCCCGTCCATCCCTGCCCTCTGGCAGGAGAAGCCATTCCCCCCTCCCCATGCCCGGGGCAGTTTCTGCACTAATTACTCATTAATAATGTCAGGAATTCCGTGCTCTCTTGGCCTTAAGCTCCCAACGCTGTCAGCACACAGAAGGCTTCGTTCCAGCTCTGGTGGCTGTGCTTGCTGAGCTGCCTGTGGCTGTGTCACACAGCTCTCAGCACAGCCCAGCAGGGACAGCAGGGACAGCAAACACCTGCAGCTCTCTGTCCCCACGGCGCCCTGGCCACGGCAGAGCCAGCTGGTCAACAGCTCTGTGTCCTGGGGGGACAGGGCCACCACGCTGGCAGGCTCCAGGAAATGGGGGACAACTGGGGGCTCCAGCCAGCCCGGAGCCAGCCAGGCTGGGCTCCAGCAGGGGCTCTCCAAGTTAAGACAGAAGTGTGAGTTTTCTGTTTATCAAAAGAGCTGATGTCGTCCTGCAAGACAAAGCAGCTCCTGGAAAGTGCTATTGTTTGTCTTTCTTAACCATTTATCAGCAGAGAACAGTTTAATGTTCTGGTAGAAGGCACAAGTGAGTATCTCTTCAGTGATGAAGGAAAATAAGCTTAGTGCTAAGGCAAATAGAAAATATTGATCTATCTTCAGGTACTGCAGCTGAAAATCTTTTGTGAAATTTATCTTCCCTACCCCTCCTGAGCAGTGCTCTTTGTCTCTTACCAGCTAATTCTCTGTAGTGAAAGTTTAACCTTGAACACAGAGAAGGGAAAAAACTCAAGCCCAAAGCAAACTGGCTCTGTGAAGGGTTTGGGTCCATGAAGGCACAGCTGGGGTCAGCATCCCCATCCCCTCACCCATCCTGGGAACCTCCTTGGGAAAACCACATTCTGAGCTTCTTGGGAAAATCTCCAAGGCAGGAAAGGAATGAGGAGAAAAATTACCTATTAGGTGAAGCTGGGAGGCTCATAAATCTGAATCTCTGGGCTGTGATTAGCTGCAGTCCCCGGCTGAGCTGTGTCCCTGTCCTTCCCCTCAGCTCAGCCAGCAGCACTGGCCCAGCTCCTAACCTGCACTGGAGAGCTGCCACCATAACATTTTATGAAAAATCCTCTGCTAGGATTTTTCCCCTCCTGAGGAGCTGAGGGCCTCAGGAGAGAAGTGCAAACAATGACTGTGTGCTGCTGTGGAATGCTACAGGTGCAGCTGGGACTGGGGCACGTTGGTTGTTTCTGATTAATGCCCAATCGCAGGTGCAGCTGCGTCGGACTCTGAGAGTCACAAGATTTTGTTATTCTATTCTGTTCCTGTTCTTTGTAGCCTTCTGATCATCTTTTCTCTCTGTTTTTTTTAGTATAGTTTTAATGTAGCATTTTAATATAATATATATCATAAGATAATAAATCGGCCTTCTGAGAAATGGAGTCAAGCCTCGCGTCTCCACACATGGAGTGTTGGCCTCAACAGAGAGCAGAGGCTGGGACATTCCCCAGTGTGGCTCAGGCCCCTTCCCTGCCCTGCCTGCAGCTCAGAGGGCAGGGACAGCTCCTGGGCACTGCCCAAAGGCAGCCCAGGGAGCTGGGGACATGGGCAGTGGTGGCCTTGGCACAGCTGGGAATGGTTGGGTGCGCTGGGCTCAGGGGCTCTCCCAGCCTAAAGACATCCAGGATTTTGGTTCTGTTGAGCCAGATTTCCCTTATCAGTGTGAAATAAACCTGTGAATCATGGAAGCACAGAATTTTTGAGGAGCCCTTCAAGTCCAACATTCCCAGCACTGCCCAGGCCAGCACTGCCACTTGTCCCCAAGTGCCACATCCACAGGGCTGGGAAATCCCCCCAGGGATGGGGACTCTGGCCCTGCCCTGGGCAGCCTGTCCTTTCCATGAGGATATTTTTCCTAATCTCCCACCTGAACCTCCCCTGACCCAACCTGAGGTCATTTCCTCTGTCCTGTCCCTGTCACCTGAGAAAGAGCAGCGTGGGGAGCATGGCCTGTCACAGGGGGACAGTGCCGTAACCCCCCGTCACCTGGCATTAAGACAAGACTAAAACGGAAGGAAAAGGGAAGAACGTGAAGGAACTGGCTGTCCTGGCAGCAGGAGCTGCTCCCCAGGCAGGCTGGAGGTGGTGGAGACATGCAGAGCCACACGTGACACCCATGTGTGACACCCCCATGTGACACCCCCGTGTGACATCCCCGGGATTGTCACCACAACAAACCCAAAGGGGCACAGACAGCCCGAGCAAACTCAATTCCTATTTAGGCAAATGTTCAGTCCCTGCCCAAAGCAGGCAATCAACTCCAATTTAAAGCAGCCCTTGACAAGCTTGCTGTTTATTGCAGCTCTGGGCTGGGGTTTGCAGGCCAGCCTGTTTGTGTCTCCTCTCTGCTTCTGTTAAGCACAGGCTGTGCTGTAATATCATTTTTCCGACTCTCATGCCACTGACAGCGCATCCATCATTCTTCATAATTGCATCTAACAAATATTGATTTTGTCTCCAAAAGAGTAAACAGAAATATTAAAGTTCTTTTGCAGAAGGCAAAAACACTCATGGAAAGCGCATTTAAACGGGTGGAGGAGGATGAAGCCTGGACAGAACATATGGCTGTGAAAAGGCAGCACCAATTTGAACTGGCTTCAAAATGCAGCGAAACTGCGCAGAACTGGGCAGCCAGCTGCGTGCCAAGGAAATGCCAAGGGGACAAGTGGCAGCTTCCATCGCTCTGTGTCCAACAGGGTGGCTCCAAACACATCCCCCTCCTCCCTGGAGAGAGGGAATGGCTGAGGCTGCCCTCAGAGCAGTTAGTGCTGATTAATGAATGGTTAATGCTGATTAATGAACAGTTAATGCTGATTACAGGCACTGCTGGCTGCCTTACTGCGGGCCACAGCACTGCCACCCCGGGCCTGCACGGCTGGGGACAGCACAGCTGGGGACAGCACAGCTGGCACTGCCACCCCAGCCCTGCACGGCTGGGGACAGCACAGCTGGCACTGCCACCCCAGGCCTGCACTGCTGGGGACAGCACAGCTGGGGACAGCACAGCTGGCACTGCCACCCCAGCCCTGCATGGCTGGGGACAGCACAGCTGGCACAGCTGGGGACAGCACAGCTGGCACGGGGCTCTGAGCAGAGCCTGGGCAAACAGCCCTGACGGTGGGATGGGCTTTAGGGCCCTTCCAACCCGAACCATGGGGTTCCATGATGATGTTTGGCTCTTCTATTCCATGCCTTTAATCTTCCCCCCGGAGAGGCTCTGGGAAGGCAGAGATCAGCCCCACCTGTGTGTGCAGGAGCCCGAGCAGCCAAAGGCAGTGCCAGAGCAAACCCAGCAGGGTGAGGGAGAGCTCCTGGGGCTCAGGATGGGGGGGATGCTCCCAAGGATGAGGAGATGCTCCCAGGGATGAGGGGGATGCTCCCAGGGATGGGGTGATGCTCCCAAGGATGAGGGGGATGCTCCCAGGGATGGGGGGGATGCTCCCAGGAATGGGGTGATGCTCCCAGGGATGAGGGGGATGCTCCCAGCTCAGGCCAGCCACAGGGGAGCAGCTGTGGGAGCAGCACCTCAGCCCCATCCACAGCCGGCTGGGGCACTGGGCAACATCCCTAGGGCAAGGGAGCCACAAGGTCCTGTGGGGAGCTGGCAGTCGGGACACCACAGCAGGACTGCCCAAAAATGGGCTGCTGGCCAGCAGGGAAAGGCAGCTTGGGAGGGTGGGTCAGGGGCTACTGTTCAGGGCACAGGCTGCACACGCCAGTGACACGCCAGGGACACGCCAGGACCAGGGACTGACACACCGGGGGACACCCCAGGGACACGTCTGTGTGAACAGCACTGCCCAGGGCACCTGCCCCCGGGCTCCCTGGGAAAGCCCAGCTGGCATCACCTGGGAGGCTCCAGGGGATTCCTCACCTGGGCTCTCCCCTGCCCTGCACAGACCAGAACTGATATTCCCGACCTGGCCAAAGGGCAGTGCAGGTTTCAAGAGATGATTATCAGAAATACCGAGGCCACCTTGGAACAGCTTCATTAGGGACAAATACAAGAAGGAAATCACCACCTCTTACACTCTCAGGAGCTGAACCCACAGCAGCAGCCCGTGCTTGTCCCAGCTACGCCCAAGCTCTCCCCTCCCCAGAGAAAACTCAGGTTATGTCCAAAGCCTCTCCTCTCACTCATGAAATTGCCACAGAGCAAAAGATTGTTCTAATAAGCCAACAGTTTCTTTTCTCAAGGATTTTTCCACAGCTCTGCTTAAATTCCCCAGGAGCAGCTCTTCCAGCACCAGCCCTGTGGGCAGCACGCTCAAATGTTTATTTCAGCAGGGGACGCTCCGTTTGGAGACAACTCTGAGAGGAGAAAAACCACTAATCTCTCAAATCAATCAAGCAGTGCCTTGGCATGCAATAAACACCAATTTCTGAAGGAGAAATCTTTCTAGAGAAACTTGATCGACTCTCTGACAGTGTTACAGAGTTGGAAGATGAAAAGTTATAAATTGGAGTTGCAGTAAAATATTGGGTTTCATGTTTTGCTACATCTTGATTGTTCATATGCTTTGAGTTGTGTGTGGAAAATACCCCCACACTGGAAATGAGAGGGCAGTGAAACAGGCAGGGATCAAGGATGAGGAGCAGTCCCCAGCTCGTGGGTTCCCTGCCACCTGCAATGCCAGCAGCAGGAAACAGCCCCCACTGAGGCCACCCAGACCTCTGCCCCCAGCAGCCACAGAAAAAGCACAGTCAGAGCAGCTGCCGTGGGGAATTGAGCACAAAATCAACTGAGGCCAGGCTGGACAGGGCTGGGAGCACCTGGGACAGGGGAAGGTGTCCCTGCCATGGCAGGGGTGGCACTGGGTGGGCTTAAGGTCACTTCCAAGCCAAACCAGGCTGGGATGATTGTGTGATCCAGCTCTGGGCCAGCCCAGTGGAAAGCCAGGGCTGTCTGAGCAGGGATCCAGCAGGGATCCAGAAGAGCCCACATGGAAAGCCAGGGCTGTTTGAGCAGGGATCCAGCAGGGATCCAGCAGAGCCCACGTGCAAAGCCAGGGCTGTTTGAGCAGGGATCCAGCAGAGCCCACGTGGAAAGCCAGGGCTGTTTGAGCAGGGATCCAGCAGAGCCAGAGGCCAGAGTGTGTTTCTGTGCTGAAAAACTCAGGAGTGAATTGATGCATTCTTCTGTCTAGAACAGAGGGGACAAAATCCTCCCCAGTTCATTTCCTCGGCTGACACCTCTATCACACCCAACCTCTCACTGTTTGGTGTCTCTCCTCCAATCTGTCCTTTGTATTTCCTCTCCTGTTCCACTCCTAATTCTTTCTTAATTCCTCCTATAAAAAAATGACAGAGGAACCAGTAGGAAATGTCCACAGTGGCAGAGAGTCAGGTTCTCATCTGCTCTTACAGCAGCAATGAGAGCAGTTTCCAGCTATAATATGTTACATCGAAAGGAAAAAAAGCTGCTTTAAAAATCTATATTAAAGCTTTTATCCAATTAATATTTCATCACAGCTGCCTGGGAGAGACTCGTCACTCCTCAGTCGTTTCATTCTAAGCAGCTAAAACCCATTTGTGCAGTTGTAAATCCTTACTTTCTAATATGCATTTTTTTGTAAGGTACTAATTAAAAAAAATAATTTAAGGAAATGTTTTTTCCTCGATTGGCTTCTCCCTCTGATTGCTTTTTGCAGCGTGAGGAGCAAACATTAAACCCGTCCCAGCCCCTGGCAGTGGCTCTGCCCAGAGCTGAGCATTTCTCCTGGCCCGAGCATGGAGCAGTTAACAGAACACGGTCTGTGCGCCTTTGCTAAACCCCGGCAAGCTCCTGCGTGACAACGAGCCCGGCGGGACACGGGCAGCGGGATCCGGGATGGGGGATCCTGGATGGGGGATACCGGCTGCGAGATGCAGGATATGGGGTGCGGGATACCGGGTGGGGGATGTGGAATACCGGGTGTGGGATATGAGATGTGGGATACCGGGTGTGGGGTGTGGGATACCGGGTGTGGGATATGGGATGTGGGATACCGGGTGTGGGATGTGGGATACCGGGTGTGGGATGTGGGATATGGGATGTGGGATGTGGGATACCGGGTGTGGGATGTGGGATATGGGATGTGGGATACCGGGTGTGGGATGTGGGATATGGGATGTGGGATACCAGGTGTGGGATGTGGGATATGGGATGTGGGATACTGGGTGTGGGATACTGGATCCGGGATGCGGGATCTGGGATGTCCGACCTGGAAGGGGGATCCGGGATGCGGGATGCCGGATCTGGGATGCGGGATGTGGGATGCAGGATGCGGGATGGGGATCCGGGATGCGGTATCTGGAAGGGGATCCGGGATGCGGGATGCACGCTCCATCGGTGCGGGAGCACTGCCCTCTGTTGCCCGCGGCGCTGGCACCGCCCGGAGCCGGGGACCATCGAGTGCCCCAAGGAAATCCCTTCACTGGATTCATTCACCGCTTTTGCCCTGCACACACTCAGCTGCGTTTCCATGACTTCCACGTTTCCCCACGCCGGAGCTGTGTTAGGAATGAACCCCCAGGACTCATCGAGCCCAAGTCCCCTCTCCTTGCAGAACTCTCCTGAAGTAAAGCACACCTGGGAGCTCCCAGCTGCTCCCTGTCCCAGATGGGAGCACAGAGCTGCTTCCAGATCTCTCTGCAGCCAGATCCATCATTTGTTCACCTGTGGATTCTCCCAGAACAGATCTCCCAGGTAAGCCAGGGAGCTCCAGGACACCTGGAGCTGGAGAGACAGATGCACTGGGATGGGGCATTCCCAGCTCACTGGGATGGGGCATTCCCAGTCACTGATCCGTGTGGCCGTGTCCAGTGCTGAAGGGTCCATGGGCAGCTCCTGGGCTGTCTCTGGAAGGAATCACCCAGTGCTGAACTCATCGCTCAGCTCGGCAGGAGCAACAAGTGCTCTGTATCTCTGCAGATCAGACCCTTCCCATTCAATAGTTAATTAGGGGAGTGAGTGTCCAATTTACTCCGGCCAGCCCAGAAGGAAAATGTTAACCTGATGCAGTTTAAGCACAATTAACACGGGCACCTGCAGCCACCTGCTCGGGATCACGGGAGGAAGCTGCTCCCCAGGAACAGGTTCCAAGAGAAGGAATCAGTGATTCCCCTCTGCTGCTGATCCTGACCCTGACAACCCCCCAAAGATCCTCCACTGCCCTTCTGGGGCTGTGCACCCCAACTCAGCCCCCCAGCAGGAATGGGGAATGGGAAAGAATCCTGGCATGGTTTGGGTTGAGAGGGACCCCAAATCCCCTCCAGTGCCACCCCAGCCATGGCAGGGACACCTTCCCCTGTCCCAGGTGCTCCAGCCCCAGTGTCCAGCCTGGCCTTGGGCACTGCCAGGGATCCAGGGGCAGCCCCAGCTGCTCTGGGCACCCTGTGCCAGGGCTGCCCACTCCCAGTGAGAGCTCCCAACCCATCACAGGTGAAATGCTGAAGCACAGAGCTCTGCCAGTGCCTGCCCTGCAGAGCCACAAGCTCACACCCAGCTGCTTGAGCAGGGAAAGAAAAGGTGCTGGCCTCAATGGCAGCCCCAGAGCTGCCTCTGCTCAGCCCCACGAGGGCCAGCCAAGGGCAGCCAATGTCCCCAGGGGAAGTGAATTTCCCCAGGTGAAGCCAATGTCCCCAGGTGATGTGAATGTTCCCAGGTGAAGTGAATTTCTCCAGGTGAAGTGAATTTCCCCAGGTGAAGCCAATGTCCCCAGGTGAAGCCAATGCCCCCAGGTGATGTGAATGTCCCCAGGTGAAGCCAATGTCCCCAGGTGATGTGAATGCCCCCAGGTGAAGCAGATGTCCCCAGGTGAAGCCAATGTCCCCAGGTGAAGCAAACCAGCCCACGTGAAGCCCCTGTGTGTTCCTCCAGCCCGGGGCTCGGGCAGCATTGATCAGAGTTCAGTTAGAAGGTGTGAAGGCGAAGCAGGAGGTTATCAAGAATTGTATTTATGGAAAAGCAGGAGGTAATCAAGAATTGTATTTATGGAAAAGCAGGAGGTTATCAAGAATTGTATTTATGGCACATTTACAGGATTGCTCTGTGTGCCTCAGCCTGCAGCCAGCCCCAGGGAAGGGGTGGGGACCATGCCACGCCAGGAAACCTCCCATGTGCTCCGAATATTCCTCACAGCAATATTATCAGCTGCTGTCTAGAGAAAGGTAGACCCCTCCACTGTGCCATAAAATAAGTCTTGAGGTCTTAGTCCCCTCACAACCTAAAATATTCCTCAACATTCCCCTGCAATTCTTCCACCGACTTTATTTTACAATTGCCCGTGCAATAAAAAACCCTTGTCTCATTTAAAAACAAGCAATATCTCTGCTGGATTGAGGATCTTCTGATACTTCCTAGAGACAACATTTGAGGGCATGGGGGGGGGGGGGGGTTTGGTTTGGGGGTTTTATCTTGACAATAAAACAGAAGAATATAATTTTAAAATAAGTTACCTGGGAGGGTGGGCAGGCCCTGGCACAAGGTGGGCTTTGGGCTCCCTTCCCACCCAAACCAGTCTGGGAGGAGGCGTCAGACCAACCTGATGCCAGGTCCCTGCTGGACCTGGGCTGGGACTTGGCTCTCCTCTGCAGCATCAGCCAGAAGTGTTTTTATCATGTTCTGAGCCATGAGATAAAGCCCAAGAGGATTTGAGACAGAGATGTCAGAGAGAGACAACGTCCCCAGTGTCACAACTCTCAGCACTTCTGTTATTGCTTTAATTCCTGTGCTGTGACCTGCAGCTCCTCAGGAAGCTGCTCCAGTGCACTGTGCTGCACCTTCACTTTAACACCTCCTGCAGAGAAAATGCCTTCCCAACTCTCAATGCTGAGCAGTAACCAGAGCTCAGACAGAGCCTGCAGTGAGAGCTGGGGCTGGGCAGGAGCTGGGGCTGGGCAGGAGCTGGGGATGTGCAGGAATTGGGGATGTGCTGGAATTGGGGATGTGCTGGAATTTGGGACGTGCAGGAATTGGGGATGTGCAGGAACTGGGGATGTGCAGAAACTGGGGATGTGCAGGAACTAGGGCTGGGCAGGAACTGGGGATGGGCAGGAATTGGGGATGGGCAGGACCTGGGGCTGTGCAGGAATTGGGGCTGTGCAGGAACTGGGGATGGGCAGGAATTGGGGCTGTGCAGGAATTGGGGATGTGCAGGAACTGGGGATGTGCAGAAACTGGGGCTGTGCAGGAATTGGGGCTGTGCAGGAACTGGGGATGGGCAGGAATTGGGGCTGTGCAGGAATTGGGGATGTGCAGGAACTGGGGATGTGCAGAAACTGGGGCTGTGCAGGAATTGGGGCTGTGCAGGAACTGGGGATGGGCAGGAATTGGGGCTGTGCAGGAATTGGGGATGTGCAGGAACTGGGGATGTGCAGAAACTGGGGCTGTGCAGGAATTGGGGATGTGCAGGAATTGGGGCTGTGCAGGAATTTGGGACGTGCAGGAACTGGGGCTGTGCAGGAATTGGGGCTGTGCAGGAACTGGGGATGGGCAGGAATTGGGGCTGTGCAGGAATTGGGGATGTGCAGGAACTGGGGATGTGCAGGAATTGGGGCTGTGCAGGAATTGGGGCTGTGCAGGAATTGGGGATGTGCAGGAATTGGGGCTGTGCAGGAATTTGGGACGTGCAGGAATTGGGGCTGTGCAGGAATTGGGGCTGTGCAGGAATTGGGGATGTGCAGGAATTGGGGCTGTGCAGGAGCTGGGGATGTGCAGGAACTGGGGATGTGCAGGAATTGGGGCTGTGCAGGAATTGGGGATGTGCTG
Organism: Montifringilla adamsi; assembly: GCA_017590115.1. Taxonomy (NCBI): domain Eukaryota; kingdom Metazoa; phylum Chordata; class Aves; order Passeriformes; family Passeridae; genus Montifringilla; species Montifringilla adamsi. Next base: position 8,465,256 of record JAGGNK010008226.1, read on the forward strand.
GAATTGGGGATGTGCTGGAATTGGGGCTGTGCAGGAGCTGGGGATGTGCAGGAACTGGGGATGTGCTGGAATTGGGGATGTGCAGGAATTTGGGGATGTGCAGGAATTTGGGGATGCACTGGAATTGGGGATGTGCAGGAGCTGGGGATGTGCAGGAATTGGGGCTGTGCAGAGCTGCGGATGTCCAGGAGCTGGGGATGTGCAGGAATTTGGGGATGTGCAGGAGCTGGGGATGTGCAGGCTCCTCCAGCCTGGAGCTGGTGCCTGGAGCTGCAGCTGGAGCTGCTCTGTGCCCTCAGCACTGGGGAGCAGCCCTTGCCCAGCCACAGGGAACAAGGGCACAGGGAAGTGTCAGGAAGGACAAACAGAACATGAATGGAAGCTATCCCAGGGAATTCCTGTTCTAAACCAACCCTGCTGCCCATCTTCTCTGCCGTGCCCTCTGCTCCTGTGGTTATTAATCCATCCCTGGACTTTCTGAATTAGCAGATGGCAATTATGCATTCACTCTTACAGGGTATAAACGTGAATCCTCGAATTTTACCTTGTGACAGAGCATTTCCATACAAAACACTCCTCCTTTATCAGTATTCTACCCACAGACTCAGAGTGTGTGAATGTTGGAAATGGGTTCAGAATCATTTCCTTGTGTTTTACACATTTTTCACTTTAAAGAAAGATGAAAAACCACGACCCAGAGAAACCAGTCCATTAAGATAAATCTCCATAATTTTGTAGTCATTAAACAAAAAAATCCTACTTGTCTCTCTTTTCATTCACGTGTAGAAGCTGTGTCAGAAAACCCCAAAAGTTCGAGTGGTTTTTAGTAAAACTGCAGTTGCAAGCGTGGTGTAATAAGGACCAATGGTGCCACCAAGTGGGGACGTGTTGAAATGAAAAAAATCGCCATTTCTGTGGCTCCTCGGTGGGACGGAAAGTCAAGAAAAGCAGCAATAGCCACTTCAATGAAGGCCATTACACTGCCTGTGCCCTCAGATCCAGGCTTCCACGTCTGTTATTTACATTTATAAGCACCATAGGGTTGAAAAAATCGGAAAAAATCAAAAGCTGTGGGAAAAGTCTTTCCCATTCCGAACGTTTTCTTTTTTCACACACTGAGAAGCTGGGGCTGCCCCTGGATCCCTGGCAGTGCCCAAGGCCAGGCTGGACACTGGGGCTGGAGCACCTGGGACAGGGGAAGGTGTCCCTGCCATGGCAGGGGTGGCACTGGGTGCGATTTGGGGTCCCTTCCAGCCCAATCCAGTCTGGAATTGTGTAACCACGAGCAGCAGCTGGGAGAACTCAGCAGAGAACCCAAAAGCCCTGGGGCTGAAGGCAGGAGCAGAGGGAGGCTCAGCTGAGCGATGTCCCTGCTGCAGCACTGCTGCCCATGGAAAACACCCCCAGACATTCCCAGGATTTCCAGCCAGCCAGGGGTTAGCAAGGCAGCAAACAGGAGAAATCACCTCCAGCTCTTACCAAAAAGAAAAAAAAAAAAAAAGTGAAGTAGGCAATAGTTGAGCACCAAAAGACCGTGTCACGTAATAAACCAAATATTTGCAACACATTAAAATGTTCTACTTAGAGAAAAGCAGGAATATTTTAAAATTCCAAAGCCTGACTCCTCCCAGGAACTTTGTTTGGTGTTTGGAATTGTTGTAATGTTTAGTTCTGAAGATGGGGAGCAGCTTGGGTACAGGAGGCTTTGCTGTAACAAATGTCCAGCAGTGCTAAGGGAACCTGAGAGACCCCAGCCAAATGGGCACAGTCAGCAACTTGTAAATTAAAATACAGCAGAAAAGGGAAATTAAAAATGCCAAAAGTTTTTAAAGTACTAGTGTTAAGTTTGCTGTATGGGTAACAGAATATTTCTGTAAGTCTCTAACTGCAGAGTGCTAACCAGCTCAAAAGAAATCAAAATACAATTCTCACAACTTCCATCAGTACTGAAAACTCCCTGGTCACAGCTGAAGACAACACCTCGTGCCAGCTTCCCAAACCCAGGAGCAGCCAGATCTCCTTATCCATGCAAACATTGAACCTGAGAGCCATAAAATCACAGACTTGTTCAGGCTGGAAAACCCCTCTCAGCCCATGGAGCCCAACCATTCCCAGCCCTGCCCAGGCCACCACTGCCCATGTCCCCAAGTGCCACATCCACAGGGCTGGGAAATCCCCCCAGGGACGGGCACTCCAACCCTCCCTGGGCAGTGCCAGTTCCTGATCCCCCTTTCCATGGGGAAATTCCTGCTGTGCCCACCCTGAGCTGCCCTGGCCCAGCCTGAGGCCGTTCCCTCTGCTCCTGTCCCTGTTCCCTGGAGCACAGCCCGACCCCCCCGGCTGTCCCCTCCTGGCAGGAGCTGTGCAGAGCCACAAGGGCCCCCTGAGCCTCCTGTGCTCCAGGCTCAGCCCCTTCCCAGCTCCCTCAGCCTCTCCTGGGGCTCCAGCCCCTTCCCAGCTCTGTTCCCTTCCCTGCCCCAGCCCCTCCAGAGCTCTCCAGAGCTGCCCCAGGATCTCAGGAGATCCTTCAGAAGGGCCAGCACAGGTGACAATCCCTGCCCTGGGTGACAATCCCTGTTGTGGGGGGACAAACCCTGCCCTGGGGGACAATCCTTGCCCCTGGGGACAATCCCCGCCCCTGGGGACAATCCCTGCCCTGGGGGACAGTCCCTGCCCTGGGGCTGTGCCCACACTGGGGCTGGCACAGCCCAGGGCCCATTGCTCTCTTGTCCCCTGGGCACCCTGGGCTGGTGTCCAGCCCCCAGGGCCCTTCCCAGCTGCCCAGCCCCTCTGCCCCGGCCCGGGGTGTTCAGGGTGTGACCACAGGCAGGACCTGGCACTCGGCCTTGCTGAGCCTCACCCGCTGGCCTCTGCCCGTGCAGCCACCAGTGTGACACATCATTGCCACTGCCAAGGCTCCTGCCCCTGTGCACTGGGAGACAACACCTGAGAACTGCTGCCCAGAGTTCAGGCAGCATTAGCCTCTTATAAAGTGCCCAAACAAGGGCCCAGACGAGGAGGGATCTGGTGGGTCACAGCCTCTTTCCCAGCAGCCAGCTGCATTTTCTGTCTGACTGCACGGGAGTGTCGGGATGCAGCACCCGTCCGTGTTCCTGGCAGTTTACACAGCAGTTTGAGTCTCACCACCAAAGTCTCCAGGCAAGGACAAGCATTACTATCTCCATGAGCAGAACCCATGAGGCAGCCGGGGGAGCCAGCAGCAGGGTGGGACACGTGCAGGGACAAGGTCAGCCTGCTGAGCAGCAGCTGCAGACCCCCCAGACCCCCAGCAGCAGCACATCTGGGGGTCTCACAGCAGCACATCCCAGCCCTCTCAGAGCTCACCCCACCATCCCAGGTGCCATTCCAGTCCTGGCCACCCTGCTGTACCTGGCACTGCTCCCTGGCTCACCCGTTGCTTTATCCAGGACTCTCGCCCTGCTGAAGGACTGGCAGATACTCTGTTCCCCAGCTCCACATCTCCAGACCCCAGCTCACTTGTGCTGGCCCTCAGGGAGGAGCTCGGGTGGGAGCAGCACCCCCTCCATGGAGCTGCTCAGGCAGTGCCAGCAGGAGGAGGCTGCACAGAGACATCAAACTCACCCAGTTCCTCAGACACGAGGAGCTCTCAGCAGCCAGGGTGGGAGACAGCAGCTTTTCCAGCCCCAGCAGCTCTCCTCTCAGCAGAAACTGTAATTCCCTTCTGATTTCACAGGCAGAAGGGCACTTCTGAGTTTCTGGAGAAAACCCTCTCATTGGTGCAGCTGCTTCTGCAAGGTGTGCACACCTTCTTCCCCAGATCAGCACCTAGTCTGAAATGCTTCCTTCTTCAAAATAAGTTTCCTTTCTTTAACTTTAAGCAGCTCAACTTCCTATTTAAAAACCCTCTGCCATAAAAGAGCCTTTGGTGTAGGGCTCATTAGTAAGCTCAACTCTCCCCCACTGCTTCCCACGTCTTTGGGATCCCTGGAGAGAACAGCTTTGCTTTGATTAGAGGGGAAAACATCTTCTCTTTCAGTTTATATCAGAGTGCCTGAAACGCAACACTGAATTTGGGATGGGGACGGGGTACTTGTGCATGCAAGTAATGGAGAGTTTTGTGCAGAATGGAGTGAAAGCAGAGAACAGCTCCAAATAAGCTGGCTGACAGACAGCACTCAGCAGCACGGCTCAGGGCAGGGCTTCCAGCTCTCCAGGGGAAGGTGTTCTGCTTCTAGGACCTTCTGGCTGACAAGATTTCCCTGTTCATCACTCACATCTGGGGAACCCAGAGCTCCCTGCTCCCTGTGGCTGCACTGGAGCCCTCCAGAGGGATTTGGGGTTTGCCTGGGATGATTCAAGAAGTCATATGTATAACATGCCTCAGACAAAAGGTTTGAACACAGAAATCTGTAAAATGAGTAGTGCAGTGCCTGGTTTTGGTGTGCTGAGTGCACAGAGCCTGTGCAGGCACCTGCACACCTTTGTCAGGGAGCTCACCTGAGCCACAGCCAGCAGCAGGACAGGGGCTTTGACATGGGCACAGCTCATCCCCTCACACTGATGGTGTCTCACAACACCAAACCAGCCCCACATCCCCCTCAGAACCTGAACCTGGGGTGTTTTCTTGCCCTGCTCACCACCAAGGGGAAGCCCCAATAGGACCGACAAGAGAGAATGCTGACAAAAATATCAGTGTGAGGATAAAGAGGAAAGGTTCAACCTTGGAAACACTGGAGAAAAATCAGGAAAGCTCAAAATGATGTGTGCTACAACACTGGAATGAGTTGAAGGTACAGTTAAATTGTACCCCCCATCTGGAGTGTAATTGGGTGACAGCAAAGCAAAGCAGCAAAGAGAGAGGAACTGGAGCCCAGAGACCCAGCCACAGCCAAGCTCCCTGGCAGTACCTGCCCAGGTAACCAGCCAGGGCTTGTAATACAACTCAACAACCAGCCTCATAGGCGTTTTTTATAGGTGTGGCCTGGTCGGTAACTTCTATGACATTGAGATGGAAATGAATCAATGGAAAAGGATTCACTTCAGAGTTATGACTTTAAAGAGTTCAACAGTTGAGACAAGCCGCACTGCTAATAATATTTGCATTCTTTATGAGTAGGATATTCTCCTTCCCAAGTGGCTGCAAACACTTCCTAAGGCTGTGGTGAGCAAACAGGGCAGCTCAAATCACTGAAAGCAGCAGCTGGCAGCAGCTGAGCTGTGTTGTGCTGGTGCTGTTTGCCCTGGCCCGGGCCCGGTGCCAGCCTGTGTTTCACAGCTCGTGCCGTTCCCCGAGCACACAGCTCCAGGACAGGGGCCAAGGGACGCTTCCTCAGCTGACCAGGGGCAGGACAGCACCACAGGGACACGCTGCAGCTCTGCTGAGTGTCTGTGGCACTGCACGTTCTGGCACAGGAATATTTTGGGGCTCCTCTGTGCAGCTCAGGAGTGTGACGGGCTGTGGCGTCCCGGGCTGTAACCACTGCTCCTGCCCCCATCCCTGAGTGTGTCCCTGAGCACAACACCACACCTCCACACCCCAGGGACACTGGGGAGCCACAGCACCCCGGGAGCAGAGCACTCAGAGGCCTGGACAGCTAAAGGCTCCTGAGTCTATTTCCTCCCATGTTTTACAGCTCCAGCTGTAACTATCCTAAGCAACAACATTCCTGTTCTCTTTTTTATAGAACCATGTCTCACATTCTGGAAGACCTGCAGCACGTGGGTGGTGCTCTTAGCACACTGCAGCCTGACTGGCACTGGCAGTATTTGGGATAAGAGGGGCTGGTGGGGGCTGTGGGAGCGTGCACAGCCGTGCCCTGGCATCGGGGGAGCCCCCACGGCCTCAGCCTGAGGGGCACAGCTGGCACTCAGGGAACAGCAGCTCCCTGGGGGACACGGGGCTGTCCCTCTGTCCCCAGGGCTGGAGCACAAAGCACCTTCAGTGCCACAGCTCTGGGAGTCACAGAGAGAAGGGCCCTGTCTCCACAACTCTCCTGGGGCAATAAAAGTACCCAAACCCGCTGTCCCTGGTTTGGAACTCCCTCCCCTTCACACACCATTGCCACTACGAGGTGCACAGGGCACACAGGCTGGAGACAGAGGAGTTTGAACAATTTCACTCCATGGAGCCCATAGTAACATATTCTGTTACCAACATCCACCAACTCCTCAAGGATTCTTCCTGAGACTTCCAACCCAATTTAGCTCCACCATATGTCAGTGCTACTTGCTTCAGCATTGAATTTTCTTCAGTATTTCACTACAGCTAAGCTACTCCTCTGTTATTCTGAATAAAACGAATAAAGGAAATAACTGAACAACTGAAAAAAACCCACCAGTTTAAGAGGATAATGGGTCTGGAAGCCAACCAAACTTACCATCACCCTGTTGGGCAGAGTGTAGGGAGCACCTGTTCAGTCCCACCTCCCTTAAAAGCCCCCTCATTTTTAAAGAGTTTTGCTGAGCATTTTCCCATGCCAAAGCCTGGCAAGCAGAGCACCCCAAGGGTTTTCTAAGGCACTGCTGCTGGGATGTGCATTTCCTGTGGCAGCCAACAAGGAACGTAGAAGGGCTTGCTAATCCTGTTCATTTTCAACTCCTGAGTTTGGCCCATATGGCCCTTTGATGCTTTGACCCTCTTGAAATCACGGCCTGCCATCAGCAAGGTAAGAGGGGAAAAGGAGTCTTAATCCAAGCCCTCAGTATCTCACACTAGAGAAGCTGCATCAAGGAAAAATGCCATTTCCTACATGTATGTCATCCCACCTAAGTGATTTGGGGGCTTCTCCTTGCAGCCGACCCAAAGTGAGGGGACACTCACTGGGGTCTGCAGCTCCTCTCGAGGGGCAGCTCCAATCTTTGCTCCCTGGGATAGAGACAGGACCCAGGGAACGGCTGGAGCTGGGCCAGGACAGGCTCAGGCTCATCCCCAGAGGCTGCTGGCACTGCCCAGGCTCCCCAGGGAATGGGCACGGCCCTGAGGCTGCCAGAGCTCCAAGAGCCTTTGGCCAGCGCTGCAGGGATGCCAGGGTAGGGATGTTGGGGACAGGGGCTGGACTCGATGATCTCTGGGTCCCTTCCAGCTCAAGATATTCCCTGTATCTATTAAATAAATGGGTGTTTCCCCAACAGGAGTGCTCACAGTGGAATTCAGACATTTTCTTTTCAAAGGGAAGCGTTTTTCTTTTCACCCTGCCTTAAGCATCCACACTAGTTTCATGCAGGAAGAAACGCTTGAGGAATGAGTGCTGGCAGTGTCCTGTCCATGCTGGCAGTTCCCCCGTGGGGAAGGACTGAGAGCCCAGGAGCACAGGACCTGCAGCCACACCTTGCCAGGCAGTGACGCACAGCTCCGCTGGGACACGTTCAGAACTTCTCCGAGGAAAACGCACAGGTAGCAATTAAAATCTGGGTGAGGCTGGACAAACCCATAAATGTTTGGAATTATTCCGAAGTTTTAATTGAAGTTGGAGAGCGGAGCACCTCCAGTGGAATAGGAATGAGATTTTGACATTTAAAGAAGTGTCACTGAGAGAAATCTTGCTGTCACAGATATGACTCACCCACTGCTGTGCCTGACAGGTGCCTTCTCTGACTCCTGAGATGAAGATAATTTCACTTTAATCTGAGAGAAGCAGAGGGATGAGCAATTCCATTTATTTATAATACAAGCTCCCTTCAAAGGTAACTTGGAAATGACGATTTTGGGAGGACGTTCACAGTTCGTTGCTGCCAAGGTGTGAAAGCAGCACAGAGCCCTCTCTGGATGGACAGCACGGCACAGAGAAGAAACACCAATGTCCCCAGAGCAAAGCCTGACTAGGGAAGAGACACTCTGTGGTGGGGGAAGCTGGGAGACATTGGGAGAGACCAACATCAGACAATGCAGCACATGGCAAGGCAGAGATTTATTTGGTTTTCATTAGAGTAACAAGGTGGCAAACATTTGGCTCCCAATTTAACCTGAAAGACTACACAGTGGCACACCTGGTTGCTTCCAACAGTGCCCAGGACCTCTGCAATGCCGTGACCCAGCCCTGAAGCACACTGGCAGGGACTGGGCAGAGCAACCAACCACTTGTGTCAAAGGCAGCGATAACCTGAAAGGCTGGCTGCCATAATTCTGACTGGAAACGAGATGGAATTCCCAGCTCTCAGGTGAATAACCAGGAGGTGATCCCCAAAGTCACCCTCAGCTGCTCCCAGCTCCTGCTCTACGGAACAGGAGTCAGGCACCAAACGAGATGTGATCCCTGGCTTGGGCCCCAGTAACAGGCAAAGCCTTTTCCAAATTCACACCACAGCCACTGTGGCTCCTCAGCCCAAGGCATGGAGCACCCATTCCCAAGATCCTCTTCAGGCAGCAACACTTCTGACACGACTCCAAAAGTGATTCCTGCAGAAGAGCTCCCAGAGTGCGGAGAAGCTGCATGAAGCATTGGGTTAGCTCTAGATCTTTCCTTATAAAACCAGAGAGCAATTACTGGATCACAGCACGAAGAACACAATAGAACAGACACTTTCTTCAGTCAGGAGGTGATTCAGCTATCAAAGAGATTCTTTTGTTTCTATTTTGGGGGAAAAAACCCATCACTGCTTTCAGATGTCTAAAGCTGACGTTGCCAGGGCTCTTCAGGGCTGTCAGCAGCTGAGAAGGGCTCTGTGATCCCTCCCTTCTCCTCACACTCCAGCCTCTCTGACAGCCCCGTGGAACACCTGGAAACGCTACCTGAGGGTGAGCAGGACACAAACAGTGACTCACAGGGCAGCCAGAAATAGAGAGCACAGCACACAGCCTTGTCCCTTCCGTCCCCTCACCCGAGGCAGCCAGGACACACACACAGCGCCAGGAAAACGCTGTGCTGCTCCTTCCTGGAAGAGCTCCCCTCTCCAGGGCTCAGCTGGTGCCAGGGCAGAGGGACACTGCAGCCACAGGAGCTCTGCACGGGACAGGCTGGTGACAGCGAGGAAGGTGATGGCACTGCCAGAGCTGGTGCCTGGGAGAGCAGGGAGGGAAAAGCTGAACCACGAGGTTTAGGACATTTGTCTGGATGTGGCAAAGGGACTGTCCTGAGGGGCGCGGATGCAAGGACCTATCTGCTGTCTTTCTTTGGAGCAGATAGAGTCTGAATGCCGTGCACACCCCACACGACGCCAGTATTTCAGGGACAGCGGGGTCTGTGCTCAGCTGTGGGAGCAGGGACCTGGGCAGCAGCCACCAGAGGGTAACAAGGACTGAAGTCCAGGGTATCTTCATATACCACAGGGGTAAATACAATGTAAAAAACACAGGTAAAATTACTGAACACAGGGCTCATAAGGCAAACCACCAGCTGCCAAACCACAGGTTTGCTCCAAAATTTGGAACACTGACAAAAATTCCATGGGAAAAAAATCTGTTGCGCTTCTCACCTAAGAATAATCAGGTGTTTTGCTGTCAATTAGCACGTGATATGCGTGTGGTTTCTATCTGTTAATGAAATCTGACTCTGTGCGCCCACCAGCCGTACTTCCCTTTAGGATAAACACTCTTTCCATGGCTTGCCCCGTGTTTTTTGAAATTACCCTTCCAGCAGCCTCTGTTTTCAGAGCAGTAGCAGTGAGAGCTCCCTGGCAGAGCTCAGGGCTCTGTTAGTCCTACCCAGAGGATGGAAAACGGGCTGAGGGACAGGGCTGCAGCGCTGGCAGCACCTCCCACAGCACACGTGAGGGGCACGGAGCAGCTGGCCCCGCAGGATCTATTTCCAGAGCACATTTGGAAACTTTGCTCTCAGGAGCTTTTCTTGCTCAGAGTGGCCAGGGCAGAACGTCACCTTCTTGCGAGTGCAAGCCCTGAGTACACAACAGTGACCCAGTGACTGGGAACAGCCGCTGCTGACACCCTGTGCCTTAGTTCTGGGAATTCTGCAAAGGCACCAGACCCAGCCCTGTCCCCAGCTTGTGCAACTCCTCTGCCCAGGCCTCACACACACCCCGAGCTCAGCTGAGCTGAGCAGGGAAAGCTGTCCCAGCACTCCCACCCCAGAACCACCCCTGTCCCCCACGTGGGCAGCAGGAAAGGGGGGATTCTGCCCCTCTGCCCCGTGCCCAGGGGAGCCCCACCTGCAGAGCCCAGCACAGGAGGGACCTGGAGCTGCTGCAGCCAGGCACAGGAGGCACCAAATGATCAGAGGATGGAGCAGCTCTGCTGGGAGAGCTGGGGGGGCTCACCTGCACAGGAGAAGGTTGGGGTGACCCCAGAGTGGCCTCACAGCACCTGAAGGAGCCAACAAGAGACTGGAGAGAGATGATTGAGAAGGGCCTGAAGTGCCAGGACACGGGGGAAGGACTTCCCTCTGCCAAAGGGCAGGGTTTAAAGGCATTCTTTGCCCTTCAGGATGACTTTCCTACAGCTACAGAGGAGACTGCCAAGAGACTAAGTAAAAATTATTTTATTTAAACACTTGATACACAACACCCTGCATAAGGAATAAACACAAATCAAGTAATGAATTTATAAATGGGTACAGATGTCATAGCAAGAAATTAAATATGGAAAACTTGAGTCAAAGACATTTCTGTATCTACATTACCAAGAACAGGCTGCAAGCCCATAGCAGAAATGTCTCTGAGAGGAATCATCCTGAACTCAGGCAAGTGCTAGACTTTAGTCCTTCCACCGGAAAATCCCAAAGAACTTCCAGGTAAAATTCCATTTAGTAAGATAAAGACTCCCAGCAGAGAGATTTACTTGTCCCTAACAAGACTCTTACTCTGTAAGAGGATGTTCTTCACTCATCTGGGTTCAAGATCACAATTAACCATGTCTGTTCATCAACCACTTTCCTTGAGTTTCCTACAACCAACAGGATTTAGGAAACCACCTCAGACTGAGACACAACAGTGCAGACCTGTCACCTTTCCTTCCAAGCACTTAGCCCTTCCCTAGAAGCAGCTGGGCTTTAAAGTTCTTAAGTTGTACCACTTTCCAAGGGACTTAGAGACCAGGAATACATGAACAGAGAGGTTTGGGAGCAAATGCAGAACTCATTTTCATTTCTTTCTGCTCTCTCGGACTTAGGGGCAGAAATTGCATCTTCACAACTTCCAGAATCCGTGCTTGGAAAAGAAGCAGCCAGTGTGAGAGGCCCGAACTCAACGGGGCACCAGGAATATTCAGTTTGTGAGGCAGGAGACCCAGGAAGAGGCAGCCCCGCAGCCGGGGCTCCAGAGCAGCTCCTGAGGGATCCCCGGCCGCGTTCCCTGCTCCCAGCCCTGCCCCGTGCCCCAAACCCGGCCAGACACAGCCCCAGGGCCCAGCTCGGGGCTGGATCCTGGATCCGCCTGCCGCAGCTCCCAGGCCAGGCCGGGCCTCTGCCCTGCCCGCAGCCAGGGAACTGCCTCGGGTGGGACACCGGGCTGAGCCGGGCCTAGGGAATGCTGCCACTGAGACACCGAGCTGAGCCGGGCCTAGGGAATGCTGCCACTGAGACACCGGGCTGAGCCGGGCCTAGGGAATGCTGCCACTGAGACACCGGGCTGAGCCGGGCCTAGGGGAATGCTGTCACTGAGACACCAGGGTTGAGCCGGGCTTAGGAAATGCTGTCACTGAGACACCAGAGCAGAGCCAGGCTTAGAGAATGCTGTCACTGAGACACCAGAGCAGAGCCAGGCTTAGAGAATGCTGTCACTGAGACACCAGAGCAGAGCCAGGCTTAGAGAATGCTGTCACTGAGACACCAGAGCAGAGCCAGGCTTAGAGAATGCTGTCACTGAGTGCCACTGAGACACGAGGGTTGAGCCGGGCTTAGGGAATGCTGTCACTGAGACACCAGGGTTGAACCGGGCTTAGGGAATGCTGTCACTGAGACACCAGGGTTGAGCCGGGCTTAGGAAATGCTGTCACTGAGACACCAGAGCAGAGCCAGGCTTAGAGAATGCTGTCACTGAGACACCAGAGCAAAGCAGGGCTTAGGAAATGCTGTCACTGACACCAGGGTTGAGCCGGGCTTAGGGAATGCTGTCGCTGGGAGGGCGGTCGGGCCTTAGCAGGCGCTGCCCAGGGAGGGCTGGAGTGCCCATCCCTGGAGGTGTCCCGGGAATTGCTGGAGGTGGCACTCAGAGCTCTGGGCTGGGGACAAGGTGGGCACCGGGCACAGCTGGGACTCGTGATCCCGGAGGGCTTTTCCAGCCCCAGTGACTCTGGGATTCTGTGATAAATCTGTCCCAGAGCAGCGCTGACCCCCGAGCCCCCGCTTCCCTCCCTCCCCTCAGCCCGGCTCTGGCGCTCGCTGAAGGCGGAAACGAGTCAGAGGCACGTTTGGGTTTTTTGTTGCTTTAGTTTTTTGGGTTTTATTCCCTCATCACAAGTAACTCTTCAGGGAGCGAGCAGAAATAAATCGGGAGGCACAGCGTTATCTCCCCGCCCCGTCCCGTCACGTAAAGCCGCGTTTGGAGCGGCGCTCGTGGAGCCCCCGCTGCCGCCTGGGGAGCGCCTCCACAGCACCAAGACCACCACTTCTTCCTCATGCTCATGCTCATGCTCATCCACCCGCTCCCGCCGCCCTGGTCGCCCCGCGTGCGGTGCCGGTGCCGGTGCCGGTGCCGGTATCGGGATCACCGCCCCGCTCGCTGCCCGGCCCGCCCTCCCTGAGGGGAGCCGGCGGTGACGTCACGGCCGGGCCGCCCGGCAATGGGCGCCATTTTGAAACCGCGAACCCTCCCGCGGCTCCGGGCGGCTCCGTCCCGCTCCCGGCCCCGCTCCCGGCCCCGCTCCCGCGGCTCCCCCCGCCATGGCAGGTCTGTGTCCGCGCTCCGCGCTCGGCTCCGCGTTCGCGCCGGGATGGGCCGCGGGTCGGCTCCGTGTGGCCGCGGCAGCCGGCCGCAGGCCTGGCCGCGCCGGGCGGTACCGGCGGGTGATGCGGGAGCGCGGCGGCCCCGAGGGGTCCGGGCCGGGGGCGGCGCGGGGTCTCCTCTCTCCTCCTTCTCTCACCGCCCTTTCTCCCTCCGCAGTAGTGGCGAGAGCTGGAGGCGACGGCGGCGGCAGCAACAACGAGGTGCAGTGGTGCTTCTTGCAGGTGAAGGGGGCGATCGACGAGGACGTGGCGGAAGGTGAGGGAGCCCCTGCGCGCTGAGCCCTCCCGGGCGGCCGCGGGGCAGCGCCGCAGCATCCCCGGCCGTGCCGGGGGGTGTGTGCCATGACTAAGCGTGCTCCCACCCGTAGAGCATCACAGAGCAGTCACGGTGCCTTCCTTCAGGTCTTTGGTGTGAATCCCTGAATCCCTAGGTGGCTGGGGTTGGAGGGGATCTCTGGGCCCAGGCAGGGTCCCCTGCAGCAGCAGGACACAGGAACTGCCCAGGAGGGTTTGCAATGGCTCTGCAGAGGGAGACCCCAGCCCCTCCCTGGGCAGCTGTTGCAGGGCTCTGCCCCTCCAGGGAAAGAAGTTCTTCCTCGTGTTGGGTGGAACTTGCTGTGGTTCGGTTCCTGGCCAGTGCTCCTTGTCCTGGCTCTGGCACCGGCCTCTGGCAGCCCTGGGGGAGCTTTGCACGGGTTGATGGGGTCCCCTCTCAGCCTTCCCTTGTCCGGCCTGAGCAGGCCCAGCTCCCGCAGTCTCTCCTCATCTCAGAGATGCTCCAGTCCCAAAATGACCTCTGTGGCCTCTGCTGGACCCTCTCCAGTGGCTCCTGGACTTTCTTGTCCTCAGGAGCCCAGAACTGGGCACACTTCTGGGCTTAGGATAACTGTCTGCAGTTCTGGGCTTAGGATAAAAGGTAACAACAGTGATACGATACAGGGAGAGGAAAAAAAGAAACACCAGTGGAGTCTGTCAGGCTTGTCAAGTTTCGCTCTGACGCACAGAGAGTGCAGCTCTGTCATTTGTGCTGCATTGAAAAGTGCAGTTTAAAGGGATCCTGCAGCTGTGGAGAGATTTGATTCCCACTTGTTAACGTTTGGGAGCTATAAATAGGGATATTAAGCAGGGAAAAAGGGCACACCTTCACATTTCTCTGAAACTTTCCAGGCGCTTCATGTTTTGGACAGAGTAGAAAACAAGAAATGTTTTAACTGGGAAAAGTGTTTTCTGTAGAGTGCAGAACCTGGGTGGAGTTTTGCTTGACTCTGATGAGAAAGTTCTTTTTTTGCCCCTAAGTTTTCTGTGTTCTAACTGTCCAGGCTGGCAGTGCTCCTTTCCAAAGTGTGAATTAACTTGCAGGGCCATGTGTGCTCAGCTTGGGTTTGGGATTTTATTTTTGTTACTGGATGCAGTAAATATTTTTCCTTGCTGCCTGCTATGGGGAAATTGTGCTGACAGTGTTTTCATTTTCATGCCACTTGTTTGGCATTCCATTTAAAATGATGGCCATTGGAGGGATTGACTGGAAACTGCTCGAAACTGGACTCACTCAGTTGTTTTCTTCCTTTATCTCCCCTCTGTATGTTTTGTAGCTTGCTCTGAAGTTCCCAGAAATCTTGCAGAAATGTATATAAGTAGCTTGTATGTTTTTTAAATGGTTCTTTTTTCTCAGACCTGGCTCCTAGGGACATCTTGCTTCCCAGGTAACTCCTGAGCAGTCTGGATTTGCACAGAGCAGGAAAGCTCCATGAATCATTCAGCACCTGGTTTTGCAAAACTACCATTAAAGTTTCATTTTCCTGTGGGAATACCAGAACTACTTACAGGCTTTGTGACTTCTTGATTTTTTGTTTTGATTTGTGGCCTTTCCCCTCCTGTTACATTTTGCCTTGAAATTGGAATTAAATATAAAAAATAAGCTATTTATTTGCTGATAACTGCCCAAATTTAATTTCCTAGTACAAATACATGGCTAGATTTTGGGCCTCATTTAGGGACATATTTACTCATTACCATCTTTTAAATCCTCTCTTACCAAACTGCACATCTAAACCTGCTTGATGGACAACTGTTGCCTTGAAATAGCCTTTGAATTGCACATACATTTTGTGACAGTGCAAACTTGCTACTGCTGTCAATTTTTAGTCCATTTTGTGAAAAATCAGCTCTCTGCAGGAGGAGGACACCATGAAGTTGCTCTCCAGCCTATTCCATGCAGAGTGTTTTGCTGGATTTTCTTAGAAGTTTATTCAGGAGTTGAAACTGCTCAGCCAGGCAACTTTACCAGAAAATCCTTTCTTTTACAGTGCACTTCTAACATACATTTTATATTCTATAGCTGTTTCTCAGGTGTCTGGCTTCATCACAAACACTGGGACAAGTGGCTGTGTTAGATTGGCAGCTGGATTTTCCTAACTGGGTCATTAATACAGAAAATCACTGTCTCCTCTTTGTCTTGTCCGTGCCTTGCCTTTCCTCGGTGACTAATCCCTGACCTCTGTTCAGTCTCTGTGTCAGAAAGAGAAGGGCTCTGTTCAGTCTGACCGTTTCTGAAAGACCAGGATAATCCATCACTTATTGAATATGGATTTTCTAAGGGGTTGGACAGGACTTTTCTAAACGGAAAAGTTCAGTTGGATTCAGGGAGGAGGACTGGAGGATAAAACAGAGATTGAGTGAAAGATTTAATATTAGGGATGGCAACAATCACAATTTGAAAACAAAGCTAATTAAAGATTGTGTTATAATTTTGCTGTTAGTGTTAACCACATGACTCCAAAACTTGCACTGATTGCTCATGGAACTTGTAATTCTTGGGCTGCTTTTTTTGTAGAAAGACCTTTCTTTCTTTCTAAATAGAGACTACAAATGCTGTCAGAGACTTTATCACTTCCATGATTTCAGTGTTGAATTGGTTTTGCATGTTCAAAATTGTCCATTTTAGGAGGCTGGGTTTTTTTTTGGGGGGGGGGGGGGAAGTAAAGGGAAAATCTGTTTATTAAATAATGTACAGATATGCCCAAATTCCCGTGGGCCAGATGTTCTGCATCTAATCCATGACCACTTGTAGATGCAGTGTTTTTGTGTTTAAAATTTTCCATTTTTGGGGGGTGGGTTTTTTTTTGGGGGGGGGGGGGCAAGTAAAGTGTAAATCTGTTTATTAAATAATGTACAGATATGCCCAAATTCCCGTGGGCCAGATGTTCTGCATCTAATCCATGACCACTTGTAGATGCAGTGCTGTATCTCCAGTTAATGATCCAAGAAATAAACTTTTTTTTTTGTTCTAAATTCTCCAGATAGTGACTGGTATTGATTGACTGTCCTGCCAAACTGAGACATCCCTTGTTACCATCACTTCAGCCAGCTCTCTTTCTGCTTTTGCTGCCTGTTAGGTGCTGGGTCAGACACCTCAGCAGTTTGCCAGGAAGCAGAACACAAGGAGCAGAAACAACCACCATCTGATAAAAATATATTAGTCTGTAATCCTGAGTACAGCTACAAGTGATTTAGAAATGTTCTTTAGAAGTTGTTGCAAATCAGTGGTTTAAGACATTCTCATGTGAGGTTCAGGAATTCACTTTGGCTATTCCCCTGTTCTTAAAGGAAATTCAGACATTGTTTTGCACTTTAAAAAAACTCTTGCAGTAGAAGTACAGCTCTGATGTCTGGTTCAGTTGCATGAAAGGAGGTGCAGGATTGGTTGCAAGCTTTAATAATGTCTTTTTTCTGTAAGAACTAGAAGGTAGGGGACTAGTGATTACAGAGCTGTTTGCTGTCACCCTAAGTCACTGGTCATGCCTGGAGGTGACGCTTGTGCTGCAGAGGGGCAGAAGGTGGGCTGCGGGCTGGGTTTGTCCTTGAAAGCCAGTGCTTTGCTGTGAGCAGGACCTCAGATGCCTCTTTGCCCTCCCTGAAGCCTTAGGGTTACCCAGGGCAGCTGTGGCTACCCCTGGATCCCTGGAAGTGTCCAAGGCCAGGCTGGAGCAGCCTGGGACAGGGGAAGGTGTCCCTCCCATGGCAGGGGTGGAATGGGTGGGCTTTGGGGTTCCTTCCAACCCAAACCAGGCTGGGATTCCATCATTATATTTTGATGAAATATGAAGCTTTGGTAAGATGTAGCTTGTGAATGGTGAAGAGTTTGAATAAGCAGTGAATATCAATTGCAGAGTTGTAAGTGGGAATGCACAACAAAGCAATTTGAGTAGTGGGAATACAGGAATTAGTGCAAGTCTTCCTGTGTGAGCAGTGGGAGCCACTGGATTTGTCCCTGCAGACGGGCAGGCTGCGTGCAGAGGGAAAAGCCTAATGAAAAATGACAAAACCCACTATTTTTTTGAAGGATGAGAAGGTGTGAAAGCTTCAACTGAAAGAAAAATTTTATTTTCTTATAATGTTAAGACTTTTATGAACTCCTGATAGAACTACACCCAAAACCATCACAAAGATCTACTTAATAAAAACTAACAATAGCATGAATTAATTAAATACACTTCCAGTAGGAGAGGGCTTATTGGAATTAGTCTTCCAAAGGTTAAAAAATAATACCGAGGCAGTAGATTTGCACAAAGAGTACTGGATTATGTCACGAATCTGAGAAACAGCCTCCAGAATTTCTCATGGCTTGTAGGGAAGGCAGGGCAAGCTCTGCAGGCAGGAAAGGAGCACATCTGTGGAGCTGAGCTCTGGCTTTGCTGCTTCTCTTTGTGCCATGCTGGTCTGGCTTTCCCTGCACTGGCACAGACAGCTCTGTGCACCCCAAAGCAGAAGACAGCTTTTTTGGGATGTCATTCAGAGACTGGACTCCGAGTGTCAGCTCACGGTCCGGTTCCATTGCTAGAAAGCAGGCTGAGCTGCGCGAGGGAGCGGCACTCGCTGTGTGCCGTGAGCCGCAGCTCTGGGGTGCTGTGCCGTCCCTGAGGCTGGCTGGGGGTGCTGCTGGCTGGCTGTCTGTCTGTCCACACCGCTGGGCGCTCCCGGCGGAGCAGCCTGCGCGCTCCTCCAGGAGCCAGGTGGCTCAGCTCCAGGCATCCAGGACACACAGGAGCTGGCAGGCTTTCCCACACAACTCCAGACAAGATGTTTGGAGTCTGCCATGGCCTGTCAGCAGCAGCACTGACCTCAGAGAGCTTCTGCTATCCGGCTGGCCGGTGCCCTGCTCTTGCTTTACCTTAAATCTGTTCAAGGACTTCAGTTAGTCCCAAAAGCAGAGTTATTTTTGACTAAGTTAAACCTTGCCAGGTGCCTAAAGGCAGTTGAAGCCAACTTCACAAGTGATTTGAGTATTAGGGCCTAAAAAATGGTTACACCTTACAAATACTTTAGGTTGGCAGAGTGTTTAGTGGTGTAAGCTGAGTGAAGTTTGGTGTGAGCAGGACTATACCCCTTTGCCTTATTCTCCTGATTTCTGGTACAACTCACTCCTGTGGTAACTCTTCAAAGAAATCCTAAAAGTGGAAGTGTACAAATTGAGTATATAAGTAGGCATATTCTGAAAAATAGGTGATTGAGTAACTTGGATGTGTATGTATATTGTCAGGTGGTTATTGGCAGCTGTAAAATTTGGCTCATGTTTCAGTACAATTGTGATTTCTATCAGCTGTTAAGAGACAGCACTTTAGGAGCACTGACAGCAAGAGCAGTCGGTCCCTCCCCACTGCAGGGTGGGCCCCCTCTGTTCCACTGACTGTCCTGGCAGCTGTAGGGGACAGCCCTCCTTCACCTGGAAGCAAGTCAGTGACACGGACAGGGAGGGGGAGAGGCTGAGGGGCAGAAGTGGCAGCTGGAGTCAGAGTCCTGCAATGGCAGCACTGCCTGCCTGCCCAGCGCGAGGAGGGTGGAGCAGGGTGCTGCCAGCAGCCATCCCAGCTGGAGAGCTGACTGACTTCACACCCTGCTTCCCTTTGCCCACCCCAGAACCTTCCGTGCAGCTGCATATCCGTGGGGGTGTTGGGGAAGTGCAGTTACTGCAGGTCAGTGACAAGCAGTTCTGAGGCCCTGTGCGTCTGGAACTTGTTAAGCTCCAATAGGATTTTGGTTTTTAAACATTTTTTCTATGATTTGCTCTTTAGCAGGTGCTGGTCTCTAAATTGCTTCTTTTTTTTTTTTTTTTTTTTTATAATCTCTTCCTTCTAAAGGGGCTCTCTGTTTTTTTGACTGATCTTATTTGCTCCTATTATATTTTTTATTTGAGGAGTCTTTCCTGAGTTGCTCTGAAGTGATGGCTCCTTGCTGTTCTCACTGCCCACGTTTGTCACCTGTGGTCCCTCAGAATGGTCTGTTGTCCCTGTCTACTGCAAAGAGAGTTGTGTTCCTTCTGATGTCGTGTCACACAGTTCAGCACAGCATTCCAGGGAGATCCCAGTGTCTGCTCTCTGAGTTGATGTAGGAGCACATAACCTGTGCTGATCCCTTCTGCACTCTCTGATTGCTTCCCAGCCGCTGTGGGAGACCACACAGTGCCTCCCACGGCTTTGTCCAGCCGCGGGATAACTCCAGCTTGTTAGGATAACAGTGTTGGAGGGAAAGGTGTGTCAGCTCTGTACTTGATCACAGCCACAGAAGTACTCCCTGTGCTCAGCTCCCCCTGGCAGTCTCCCTACAGTCCATGCCATCCATCTGCCTGCAGGCCAGTCCAGCCATTTCTTCTCAGAGCAGGAGCCTCTGCACAGGTTTCCCTAGGCCTTAAGAAGTTCCTGCTTTGGTTCCAGGATGGGTCATGGGAAATGGGGCTGTGCATTCAGACACAGGGAGCAGGACAAGAGCCATGTTTGCAGGCAAGCATTGTTCAGGCTGTGTGCTGAAGTGTTACAATGTCCATTACATATTTGGAAAATTCTAGGTTAAAATGCCCTGGAAGCTGGGACAGCCTCCTTTTTAGGTGCTGTTAGAGAGCTGTGAGTGTTTGGTTCCTTTTCACTATATGTCTGAAGAGTGAGTTTGTGACAAAAGGCCCTGAGCAGCTCAGGAGGATGAGAGGCCCTGGTGCTGACCATGTCTCATTAGTGTTGGTCCTGAATGCGAGCTGCAGCTGCAAATTCCTTCTCTCCTGGGTGAGCCATCAGGTAATTCCATGTTTTCAGCTTTGGGTTTTAACCAGAGCAGCAATGCACAGCCAGCTTAGGGAGGAAAAGTTCACAGGAGCTAATTTTAGGCACCTGATGTAGATGTTGTGGATCTCTTTGCATTCTCCATTACCTCAGCTGAGAGCCCGGGCGTTGATACTGGTATCAGAAATACTCAGGATGAATCCTGGGGGGATTAAGTTAGTTTGCAGGTATAAGCTTGCTGTCGTCTCCAAATCCTAACAAAAGCTGGTCTTTGCCACCCCAGCTCCCTTCACTCCAGCAGAGCTTGCCCAGGAGGCTGTGGAGGCTGTGAACTTCCCAGAACTCTGGCAGGAGTTGTTTGTAGGAAGGTTCGCACTCAGCAGAGATGGTGAAAGGCTGGGAGCGCTCAAACTGAGCTTTGACACATCTGTCAGGGCTTACAGGGCTGTCCTGAGGCAGGCAGTGGGCTCCACCACATCACTGCAGAGCTGGATTTGTGCCCTCTGATGTGTTGGGATGATGTTTCCTACCCATGGAAGTGATCAGTGCTCTTAAATTTGGGGCTACTACAGAATCACAGTGCAGTTGCCAGCAATCCTTTTAATACACCAGCTGTGGAAACAGCTCGGAGTTTCTCCTCTGAATGCAGTGTAACCAAGTTGGAAGTCATTTCCAGAAGTGAGGCTAAACATGAATTCTTCTTGTCTGGAAAGAAATATTGCCAGCCTTGTATGTTACTGTGAAGTCCCAGGGATTGCTGCCCTCCCTGGGTGCAGGAGGGGGATTTACATGAATGCAGAGCAAGTCCCAGCCCCACAGGGACAGCTGGACAAACCTCTGTTTCTAGAAAAGCAGTACCTGAGAAGAGAGCCTTGGGGTGCTGTCCATGAGCAGATATCACACTGGTTTGGCTTTGCTCACCCTTCCCCACATTCCATTGGGATTTACTCTGCTGGCATGGAGAAGAGGCTTAAAGTAAGGCAGGGGGGATAAGACTGGTGCTTGTATACCTGAGAAGCAGTTATGACATCTAACAAAAAAGCCTAGAAATCCCAGAGTTAATGCAATGATGAAGAGCCTGCAGAGGTTTGCTTTGTTCTTTCCTAAAAGTTTTAAGCTGACTTGGAAGTGAAGAGCAAATGTAGGTGGGTGAAGTGTTGAGCAGAACAGGGATGGTTTGGAACTCATTCTGTGCTTTACTTGGAGTCTTGGAATATTTTTTTTTTATTTCACCTGCTTAGAGATGGTAGAGTGCTGAGGATAGTGGGTGGAATGATTTGGGGGATTGATCTGCTTCAATTAAACATGCCTGTAGGGAAAACTTCATAATTCATACTTTTATGGATAAAACAAGTACAAGGCTGTTAAAGCAGGTATTTGCTCATATTCCAAATTTCGTAACTTAGAAAATATTTGAAGGAAGCTTCTCTATTTTTGTCCTGCTGTGCCCCCCTAGTTCCCTGTTTCCTAGAGCATGTTGGTGACAGACTGTTTCAGTGCATCTTCTTTCCCCTCCTCTCCCTGCATTTCTCATTTGAAGCCATGGAATTTGGATAGTGTCTGTGTTTTGGTGCGTTTCCACCCAAGATCCTGTTTGTCTGGGTAGCACTGCTGGGGAATAATGGCTGTGTCAGCGGCTGTTTTGGGCATTTTTGGGAAACAAAAATGATACACAACTTATTTTGAGCAAATAATTGTGTGAATACTCCAGTAGAAAATGGCAGAAGCTAATAACAACTTGTTCCTTTTCTAAAACAAAATGGAAAAGTAGCTTTTGTGACTTTGAAAGAATTGTATGTGCTAAGGAGGCATTTATTCCTGCTGCTATTCCTGAGTCTCCAAGGGTGAAAGGGATCTTTGCTAGAAGGGCTTGCAGGTGGAGGTGGTAGTGGAATATTAGTTTTACTACTAATAAACTTTCATAACTCAAGGGCTTCTTCCTATCTGAGTACTGAAAACGTCATAAAATTCTCAGTGAAGTCGCTTCACTGATTGCTTACCTTCTCAGTTTGTTTCTTTTTCCTTGGTTTACTGCTTCTCCAGAGTGTCTTCTAAAATCCCTGTGTATAATTAATAATAACTGATAATTGACTAGTAATTCCCTTTAAAGAAAGGTGACTGTAAAATTGGATCTGTCCGAAAGCTGGTTAGTAATGTCATATTGAAGGCTGGCATAAATCTGTAGAAAGATTATATTTACTCACTTATTTAGTTGTTCTAAATAATAATTTTTTTTTAATCCAAGAAGGTAAATCATTATCTCTCCATACTAGGAAACAACTTTTAAGGGCATCATTGATGAAAGATGAAAAATGAATTTATATTGAGAAAACTGGTTAGTGTTTCTAATCACCTTCCTCATGAGAGTGGGGCATTATTGAAAGGAATTTCAAAGATAGCACATCAAGATCAATACAGGAAAGGAGTTTCCAGGGAGTCTCCAATTGCACACTCTGGAACTAATTGATATGATACACTTCAAACCTCAGAATTTTGCTATCTGCATCATAAATGCAATATTTGATGTGAGCAGGCCCAGCAGGAGCAGTGTTTGCTGAGTGCTTTGTTTGTTACCATCTGCCCCAGCCCCGGGACAGACATTTCCAGCTCCTTATCTCACCTCCCGTGGCTGGGGTTGTTCAGTGGCAATTATTTCTTTATTGCCACCTCCCAGAGGGACTGGGGCTGCTCTGGGGGATAAGCACTGGCCTCTCTCCAG
This sequence comes from Montifringilla adamsi, assembly GCA_017590115.1. Classification (NCBI taxonomy): domain Eukaryota; kingdom Metazoa; phylum Chordata; class Aves; order Passeriformes; family Passeridae; genus Montifringilla; species Montifringilla adamsi. Next base: position 8,487,839 of record JAGGNK010008226.1, read on the forward strand.
GCCCCAGGGCACTGCAGGTCCTGAGGGCTTTTCCTTTGCTCTCCTGCTTCCATGTGTCTTCCTCACTGATGATTCTGCAGGGAGCAGGTTCAGGAAGCTCAACTGAAGAATTTTGTTTCTATTTTGTCCCTTTGGCCGAGCAGAGCTGCCTGTTCCAGGCTCCTGAAGTTACTAACTCCCTGAGTGCTTTGCTTGGGAAAGGCAGGTGTGCCTTAGCCTCACCTGGATCAGGGCACACTGCAGGTGGGAGCAGCACACCTGGCAGGATGCACACACTGGGGTGGGATCCCTGGGGGAGGCTCAGGGCAGGGATGTCCCCATGGACACTGCAGTGCTCCACCTCACACCTTGGGAAGCTCAGGGCTGGGATGTCCCCATGGACACTGCAGTGCTCCACCTCACACCTTGGGAAGCTCAGGGCTGGGATGTCCCCATGGACACTGCAGTGCTCCACCTCACACCTTGGGAAGCTCAGGGCTGGGATGTCCCCATGGACACTGCAGTGCTCCACCTCACACCTTGGGAAGCTCAGGGCTGGGATGTCCCCATGGACACTGCAGTGCTCCACCTCACACCTTGGGAAGCTCAGGGCTGGGATGTCCCCATGGACACTGCAGTGCTCCACCTCACACCTTGGGAAGCTCAGGGCTGGGATGTCCCCATGGACACTGCAGTGCTCCACCTCACACCTTGGGAAGCTCAGGGCAGGGATGTCCCCATGGACGCTGCAGTGTTACTGCCCACGGGCAGCACACACACCTTGAGTTCCTAAGCCAGTGTGTCTCTGGTGACTAAAGGCCTGCACTGAGAAATGAGTAAGTGTTTTAGCTTGTCAGTAAAATGTGTCAAACTTTGAAACATGGCTGTGTTTGAGGATGTAAATGAAGAATTTTGTCAAATTGCATTAATACAAGTTGTAATGCTTTTTTTGTGCTCAAGTCTTGGAACTCCTTGATTTGCTTTCCACATTACAGTGCTGGTTTATTTCTGTTCTCTTTACAGCTGATATAATTTCAACAGTTGAATTTAATTACACTGGTGATCTTCTTGCAACAGGAGACAAAGGTGGCAGAGTGGTTATATTTCAAAGGGAACAAGAGGTCAGTGACTCAAAAAACAAAAGTGTTGTTACTACACTGTTCTTGTGTTGCACAGTCTCACTTCATCTGTTCATGCCCTGAGGTTTAAATGGAGAGTTTTCTCAGAAAACCCCAAGTTAGACAAGTTCTAAGTATCTACCCTGTGCTGTACTTGGTAAGTTGGTCTCCTGAGGATTCCCCTCCCTCCTTCCAAAAAAAAAATCCCCAAAATCCAGGTGAACTCTTTATATGTACCTGGTGTCCTCAGTATCGCTTTGCAGAATTTGGACTTTCTCGTGAATTTTTCCAGTGGGTCAGGCTGATCTGAATAAATCACAATGCTTTGTGAGAGAATGTAAAAGAAGTTCAGGAAATAAGCTGCAAGGGCTACAGGATAAGGTGGTTAAAAATTGTTTGAGGATTTAGAACTAGTGGGAACAGCCACTTCTCCAGAAACACTTGAGTGTTTCCCATCAGGAGGGTGGGAGCGCTGTCCCTCCTGCACTTTCACAGCTCCTCTTCATGAGTTCAGCTGTGTGACAGTGCTGTAATGCTCCTGTGTGTTCATCCTGAGCTGGGATATCCCAAGCAGCAGTGCGGATGGGAAGTGTCCACCAAGAGCTGAAAAATAATTGTCATGTCTGGGAGGAATCTGGAATTGTGTTCTTTAAAAAGTCAGTATTCCACATGGCAGTTCTCAACAAAGTGTCTGCATATTCTGTCCTTTGAGGACATGAGGGGAATTTGAGGGTTTGAGCATTCTCCTGGGTCAGAAGTACCAGAATTGATCATGGAATTTTAATTCAGCTTGTCTGTACATGAATATTACAGATCTTCAGGTGCTGTGGGATTTCTCCAGCAGACCCCCTCTGCTCTCTTTGTGGGGCTCAGATGATGCTCTGTTAATGAGCATACCTGGCCAGTATTTTGCAATTCTCCTCACTGTGCTGCTGGTCCCAGCCCTGCCCCACAGGTGCCTCTCTGGTTGTACTGGGAGGCTCGGGAGCACTGAGGTGCCAGCAGTGCTGAAATGTTACCTGGCTGCACCCGCGCGGCTCCGGGCTCATTCATCATTTACTCGGGTGGCCAGAGGCTTAGCTAAGGCCCAGAGATAAGGTCAGAAGTGCCTCAGGCACATCCTGCACTTCTCGGGATCTTGGACTTGCCTGATGTGGAGGGGGGCTATTATGGGTTGGCTCTCAGTTGTTCCATAAGGCAAGACCTGCCTGTCACAGCACTTCCTCAGAGAAGGAAAAACAAACCCCAGGTCAGACTGTTCACACAGGAGTATTCATCTGTCTCCTTGGGAACACATGGAAACTGAGGGAAGAGTTGGGAATGAGGGACATTTCTTTTGTCATGTGCAAAATTGCAGGAAAGAATCTAAAGTAAGTGTATAATGCTGGAACCTTAAAATAATAACCATATTTTTTACCCAGTTTGGATTTAAGATTCAGTTAATTAGGTCAGTGACAGCTAGGGTGGTTATACAGTTCCCCAGACACTTGGGATTTGGGAAGGCACCCTGGAATGCTCTGCATCATGCTCATAGGACTTGACTTCACTTGCAAGCAGCAGTTACTGCAGCCATATGTGTGACGGAAAGCACCAGTGCCAAGGCAGCTCACCCTGTGTGCAGGGAACTTCTGGATGGGGTCAGGTGAGAGGAACCTGCCCAAAATTCTTACAAGTCAATGACATGTAGGGAGTAAAATCATGTAAAGTCTGAGAGTTCAGTGGGAGCGTGGAAACTCCACAGCTGTGAGACACTGCAGGCAAACTGCACCCCTGGGGCTGTTCTGCAGCACAAACCACTGACACCAGCTTACTCAGAAAGCCTGATAACAAGTTGCCTCAAATCTGATAATGCAAATCTGGGAAACCTTGGGACTTCACTCTCTGTTCCTTGCTCCCACACCCACCACATGAGAATAGCAAAGCCTGAAGGGTGCACAGATATTTATACATAAACTTCCATTTCTAAAGAGGAAGGGCTGTGTGCACTGTATTGATGCTAAACTGGGTACAGTATCACAGACTGAAGATTCAAAATTCAAGAGCTGTTGTAAAAGCTGATGTTCTGATTGACGATTTCTAGTGGTTGTTTTGTGTGGGCCATTTCTGAGGGACCCAGTGCCACCAGCCTCAAGAAATGCTCTTTTTCTTGCAGACTAAAAGCCGTCCTCTCGCTCGGGGAGAATACAATGTTTACAGTACCTTCCAGAGTCATGAGCCTGAGTTTGACTACTTGAAAAGTCTAGAAATTGAGGAAAAAATTAATAAAATTAGGTGGTTACCACAACAGAATGCTGCTCACTTCCTGCTGTCTACAAATGGTAAGGGCCCTTTTTTTTGCATGAAGAGCTTTGTCATTGGAATATTGTCTCACTTGCCACACACTTGGGGGTTTTTTTTCTGACATATTTTGGGGTTGTTTTAATGTTTTCTCTAATTAAATGCAAAATATGTTTTGATTGTAATGTTGGCTGTGTGAATATTTGATCTGTTTTGTTTCGGTGCATCATGGAGCTTCTGTGAAAGAAATTGTAGAACTGGGTACATGGGTTAGTGGGAACAGTTAGAATTACGTCTTAAAGATATTTTCCTGCCTAAACTGTACTGTGTAAAAAACTTGCTCTTATTATCAGAGGAATACATTATTCCTAACAGTTTGGATCACTTTATGAGGTCATGGTGACATTCTAAAAGCAGGAGTGACTTCTGTCTGCTGGTCTGTGCAGTTAAGTCTTAATAGATAGAAGTCTTAATAAAGCATTCTTTAAACTGTGTCATCTGAAATGCTGTGCAGGAGTTTGGGGAGGAGAGGCTTGGCTCCAGTTAGCCAAGGATCTCACCATTGGGTGAGCCAGGTGTGCACTCACTGCCTGCCCTTGGAACACTTCCTTGGTAACACCTGGCAAGTGCATTCCTTTGGAACCCCAGAGAGTGGGGCAAATCCTGATCTCTGCCTTTGGCTGGCTCTGAGCAGGTGCCTGGGACAAACCTGGTTTCTTTTAGGACAGTTAATACAAGGAGTTCATGTGTTTGTTGGGTTTGGTCCCTAGCAGTGGTCTCCTAATGTAATTCAGCTAATCATCCAGGGCTTAGTGGGCAATTTGAGTAATTGGTGTGTGAAACTCTCCCCAGGCAGTGACACTTGGGTGGGTGGGAGGCACAGGGCCTTACTGCTCAGGCACAAATTGGGATCTTCTTCAAACTGCACCTCATGTTGTGGGTAAAGAACTCTGTCAGGATCCTTTGCTGCGTGCAGGGGAGCACAGACAGGTCACTCGTGTCCACTCTGCTGAGTCCATATTTAGTGATTTGATTTTGTATTCGATCCATTCTCAAGCATGTGAATTTTTTGGTTGTAGATAAAACTATTAAACTATGGAAAATAAGTGAAAGGGATAAACGAGCCGAAGGTTATAATTTAAAAGATGAAGATGGAAGACTTAGGGAGCCTTTCCGAGTCACAGAACTACGGGTATGTCTCTGCTCTTTGAGTTTATGTATTTCTCTGCGTGCTCTTCTCTGTCTCTGTGCTACCAAACTGAAATGTGAAAATCAAAAATGGTGTTGGTGTCAGGCTCGTTGAAAACCTTCAGAAAAAAATGGAGACACTTCATGTTCTTAGATATAATAACTGTTTTTAAAAAGTTCCTCTGGAAGGCTTGAGGAAAACTGTCATCATTATAACACTATATTTCTAAGAGGATGACTCAAAAATTGGAATAGGGGATTCTGTGGCTGGATAAAAGTGTGTTTGTTAGAGCAAGTTCCAAGCATTTGAGTAACCTAATGTTACTGGAATAGTCTTGGACATGATGCTGTAGTGGTAGGGTTAGTGCTCCAAACTTGGGATCATTTGGAGCAGCACCCAAGAAATGAAAGGTGGGATTAGGTTTTTCCTGGGGTTTCATGTTGTTCCACCATCAGCAGGAGCAGAACTGAGGCTCTCACTGCTCTCAAGGCCCCCCCTCCAGGTAGGGACTTCAGCTGGAGGCATTTCTTAGGGGTTTGTCTTGCTTTTGCCCAAGCTGAACATTGAACAGAAGCTCTGGGTGTACAAAATGTGTTGGTAAAGGATATCCACTGCCTCAGTGTGTGCAAGCCAGGGCTGGATTAAGAGTTCCAATGACAGCAGCTAAATCCAGGGACATCCCTTAGGATACAGTGGTAGAAGGAGGTCCCGGTGGAGTTTTGGGTTCTGCAGCCTTGCCCTGCTGGAGCAGGCACCAGCTGGGGCACTGGAGGGGCACTTTGGGCTCCTTAAGGCACTGTCCTGCACGGGGGGAGCAGCAGCAGCAGGAACCTCTCCAGCCAGTCCCCTGCACTTGCTGCTGCTCTGGGCTGCAGCCCTTGCAGGCACTGCAGCCTGGGAGAGGGGCTGATGGATGAGCCAAATCGGAACAAAAGCTGGCTGGAGGAAAAGCCTCACCTGGAGGTACCTTCATGTGTTAAAATGCTCTGGGTTTGGAGAGCCAGAGTGTGCCAGGAGCTTTGGCAGGTTTTGTTACAAGACCACAGTGCCCATGTTCATGGGGTTGTGGCCATGGAGGAGAAGGAGCACTTTACACAGAGACCATGGCACTTCCAAGTCCGCTTCCTGATCTTTGCCATTAGTGCACCTGTACTGTCACAGCCAGGCTGGGAGCACTCTGCTGAGATAGGCAGTGGCCTGATAAAAAGTAATGGATTCATTGTAGTTGTTAATTGGATGTAAACAGGCTGGGAGATCCAAACCGGGAAGGCAGGTAGGGAGCTCTGGGCTGGATCAGTCCTTGTTCCATGAATACAGGTTACCTTAGGCACCCCTGAGCTCGGCTGGCTGTGGGAGCAGGACACCGGGTGTGCCTGAATTCCTGCTGACTGTTGGTGAGCAAATTGGGAATTTTCATGGAGACTGTTCTTGCCAGTTTCCTGAGCACCCTGAGTCTGAGGTCTGGGGACATTTCTAAGGGTTTGTTTACAAACACAGCCCATGTGCTGTTGGGTGAGGCACCAAGGGCTGGCTTTGACTGGGAGGTTTCCTGTTGGCAGTGTCCAAAGTCAGCATCCATGTGCTCTCAATATTTTTTGTGCTCAGTGGATTTCAGAAGTGTTTAGTCACCGAATCAATACAGAAATCTGTGCAGTGCAATTAATTAATTGCCATCAAACAAGCTGTGGGGTTCAGGGCTCAGTGTTGGCGCCAGTTCTGTTTAAGGTCTTTATTGATGATCTGGCTGAGATCGAGAGCAGCCTCTGAGTTGACAGAGGATGGAAGATGAGTGGGATGTGCATCTGCTGGAGGGCAGGAAGCTCTGCAGGGGAAACTGGACAGGCTGGATTTGTGGGCCAGGGCAGAAGGGTAGAGTCCCCATCCCTGGAGGGGTTTCATAGCTGTGTGTGGCTCTTGGGGACAGGGGATAGTGGTGACCTCAGCAGTGCTGGGGGAATGGACTCAATCTGGAGGGTCCTTCCTAAGGCAGTGACCCTGTGCTGGGTGATGTGTGGGGGTCAGCAGTGACCCTGTGCTGGGTGATGTGTGGGGGTCAGCAGTGACCCTGTGCTGGGTGATGTGTGGGGGTCAGCAGTGACCCTGTGACGTGTGGGGGTCAGCAGTGACTCTCTGGGGGTCAGCAGTGACGCTGTGCCCAGCCCGTGTGCTCTGTGCCCACTCAGGTGCCAACACTGAAGCCCATGGACCTGATGGTGGAGGCCAGCCCACGCAGGACCTTCGCCAATGCGCACACCTACCACATCAACTCCATCTCTGTCAACAGCGACTACGCCACGTACCTGTCTGCCGACGACCTCCGCATCAACCTCTGGCACCTGGAGGTCACCAACAGGAGCTTTAGTATCCTTCGGTGCCCTCTGCGCAGCGGGTGCAGCTCAGCTGTGCCTGTGTTTAAGATAATCACTTCAGTGTTACTAATTAGAGTGGGTGTTCGAAGCCAGGGCTTAAAAGAGCATTCTGAAGTCTGGAGGTGTAATGCAGTGAAAGCAGGCTTTGGGATGCTCAGTCAGTGCTGAGGGCATGCATGCCTCCAGTGGAAAACTGGCAGTAGAAACATTAGAGAGGGTTTGGTTTCTGAGGAGGAATTGTGGGAGCATCCCTAAATTGTGGAGTTCAGTCAGCTTCAATAACAGTTGTTGGATATGAGTAGTAGATCCTTTGTTACTGTGGATACTTCTTTCAAAGTTTGTGGTCTCTTAACCAAGTGACACTTCTCTTGAAACCAAGTCTCAATATTTTTTCATATCAAATGATGCCATTAACTGCAGAGGTAATTTTCAGATCTTTCTGCAAACTTGTGCAACTAAAACTAACAGAGTGTTTTACATTGACAAATCTGCAGTAAAATAAAAGTTGCAGGAGTACTGATGCCTAAATAGGTCAATTTCTAAAGTTTTAGGTTAGGTTTTCCAAAGCTTTAGGTAAAGAGATGAGGTTTATTTGGTGTGCAATAGGAAGCATTGAGAAGGAGGCTTAGGAGACTTGCTGGACTTGATTCTTGTGAGATATTCTTTCACTCCAGGAGTCTGAAATTGCCCAGCATCTGGGCTTTGAGATGGAGAAAGCTGGAGAGGCACTTTTTAAAAGAGCATGTGATGACAGGACAAAGGGGAATGGCTTCCCAGAGCCAGAGGGCAGGGTTAGATGGGATACTGGGAAGGAATTGTTCCCTGGCAGGGTGGACAGCCATGGCACAGCGTGCCCAGAGCAGCTGGGGCTGCCCCTGGATCCCTGGCAGTGCCCAAGGCCAGGCTGGGCAGGGCTTGGAGCAGTCTGGTCCCTTCCACCCCAGACCATTCTGGGATTCTGTGACTTGTCAAATCCAGAGTTCTCCAGGCTGTCCCCCACTCCTGTACCTTACACACGGTGGGAAGGAAGCTCTTGCCCTAGTTTCCTACCTGGCATTTTTAAGCTCTGTCACTGATTAGCTACTGGAGGGGCTCGGGTGTGAAGCGTTGCAGGCCTTGACCAGCTGTGGCAGACATCGTGGACATCAAACCAGCCAACATGGAGGAGCTGACGGAGGTGATCACGGCGGCCGAGTTCCACCCGCACCACTGCAACACCTTCGTGTACAGCAGCAGCAAGGGCACCATCCGCCTGTGCGACATGCGCTCGTCAGCGCTGTGCGACCAGCACTCCAAGTGTGAGTGGCCTGCTTCCTGCCTGCCTTCCTGCCTGCCTGCCTTCCTGCCCGCCTGCCTGCCTGCCTTCCTTCCTTCCTGCCTGCCTGCCTTCCTTCCTTCCTTCCTGCCTGCCTGCCTTCCTGCCTGCCCGCCTTCCTTCCTGCCTGCCCACCTTCCTGCCCGCCTTCCTTCCTTCCTGCCCGCCTTCCTTCCTTCCTGCCCGCCTTCCTGCCCGCCTTCCTTCCTTCCTTCCTGCCTGCCTGCTTTCCTTCCTTCCTTCCTTCCTGCCTGCCTCCCTTCCTTCCTTCCTTCCTTCCTGCCTGCCTCCCTTCCTTCCTTCCTTCCTTCCTGCCTGCCTCCCTTCCTTCCTTCCTTCCTTCCTGCCTGCCTCCCTTCCTTCCTTCCTTCCTTCCTGCCTGCCTCCCTTCCTTCCTTCCTTCCTTCCTGCCTGCCTGCCTTCCTGCCGGCCTTCCTTCCTGCCTGCCCTCCTTCCTGCCCGCCTTCCTTCCTTCCTGCCCGCCTTCCTTCCTGCCTACCTGCCAGCCCACCTTCCTACCTGCCCCCCTTCCTTCCTACCTGCCCCCCTTCCTTCCTTCCTGCCCCCCTTCCTTCCTTCCTGCCTTCCTGCCCCCCTTCCTTCCTTCCTGCCTGCCTTCCTGCCCACCTTCCCTCCTTCCTTCCGGCCCGCCCACCCTCCTTTCTGCCTGCTCTCCTTCCTGCCCACCTTCCTTCCCTCTGTCCATCCTGCCCTCTGGCCGTGCTGCTCCGTGGGGGACCCGACCTCCCTGGGCAGCAGTGCTGGGGAGGGCTGGGCAGGTCTCAGCTGTCTTGTTCTGGGCCATCACTGGGCACAGGTGTAGTGTGAGGCACCACCTGGCTGCTCTTTGCCCATTTGTGCCTCATGAACTGACGGGAGCGAGTGCTTTGGGCACAGTGAGACCTGTCTGCTGGCCACACTCAGGCTGGCTGCCTCTCAAGGTATCTGCTCACCCTGTGCCAGTTCAGGGCAGCTCTTGCACCTCTGTGCATTGCAAACCGGGCTGCTGCTGCCGGAATCCCTGTCCCCTGTGACCAGTGCAGCTGCTGGGATAGGATGAGTCCTTAGGAATACACCCTGGAAGTTTCCAGGGATGCAGGGTGGCTGCTCCCTCAGCTGCTGAGCCACCAAAGCATTAGCAGGTCAGGAAAGAAAGCTTTGCTGTGCAAGCCATGAGGATCCTGCCTGGGCCTTGCACACAGCCACGTGTTCCTGTCCCTGCTGGCACAGCTGAGCTCTAGCAGTGTGCCCAGCCCTGGGGGTGCCTGCCACACGGACACTTCCAGGCCAGCTTCCTGCAGTGCAGAGAGGCCTTCCTTGGGGCTAGAGGGAAATACTTGTGCAATGGGAAGTGACTAACGCGAGCCCATCACACTGATCTGGTTCAGTGTTGCGTTAAATCACTGAAAAGTTAATTTTTAACTGCTTGTGACTGAATCACATCCTGCTACAAGGGGTCTTCCAAAAATGAGGGAGATCTGGGTAGCCTGGGTCAGGGATCTCTGATTTCAGAGGTTGACTTGTGGATTTAAACAGCACATGTGTTGATCTGCTCTCTAAAATCACACAAACTGTGTTGCAAATGTAGCTGCTCACATTTCGGGGTTTGTTTTAGTACAGCTGTGGTTCAGAGCTAAAGGAAAGGACATGGTTCAATGACCTGGTGTTCGGGTCGCTGCTGTGCCCACCTGCTGTTGTGGCTGATGTGTAGATCAGGTGTGATGGTTACAGTACCCACTGCTCTTTGCTGCTCTGGCTGATCCCCAAGACCTGTGAGTTGTGGTTTGCTGGTGCTGTGCTCCAGTTGAATGTTGGAGATGGACATGTGGCAGTCTGGTGATCTAGAGCACCACAGTGCTAAAAAAGAGATTATTTCTGATTATTTCTGAGAAGTGTCTAACAGCTAATTTCTTCAAAAATAAACTGGTCACTGATTTAAAATTCTCCAGTACTGAAAACACGGAAACCATAAGAGCTGGCATTGGTTTCATGTGGAACTGTGTGTTCTCTCTGCAGTTTTTGAGGAACCTGAAGATCCTAGCAGCAGATCATTTTTTTCAGAAATAATATCCTCGATATCTGATGTGAAATTCAGCCACAGCGGGCGATACATGATGACAAGAGACTACCTGTCTGTCAAGGTGTGGGACCTCAACATGGAGAACAGGCCCGTGGAGACCTACCAGGTACAGCCCCCCGTGTGCTGAGCTGTCCTTTTGTCCCTGTGCCCGTGTGCGTGTCCAACGCGTGTCGCTGTCCCCAGGTGCACGAGTACCTGCGCAGCAAGCTGTGCTCCCTGTACGAGAACGACTGCATCTTTGACAAGTTCGAGTGCTGCTGGAACGGCTCCGACAGGTGAGGGCTGGGGGGCAGGGGCTCAGCCCGGGCAGGGGCTCAGCCTGGGCTGGGAGCTCAGCCTTGGCAGGGGCTCAGCCCGGGCGGGGGCTCAGCCCGGGCAGGGGCTCAGCCCGGGCAGGGGCTCAGCCTGGGCTGGGCCGGGCTGGCTGCTCTGAGCAGGGCATGCCAACGGCTCCGGGTCACAAATGTGAGGGCACAAATCCCTGCAGTAGGCAGTTCACACCAACAGGATGGCCAGGGCTGTTCCTGCCCCTGTGCCCAGGTGAGCCCCCACCTGCAGAGCCCAGCACAGGAGGGACCTGGAGCTGCTGGAGAGAATCCAGAGGAGGCACCAAATGATGAGAGGATGGAGCAGCTCTGCTGGGAGAGGCTATTCAGGCTCTTCCTGAAAGGCTGGTCACCTGGAGAGAAGAAGCTCCAGGGTGGCCTCACAGTACCTGAGGGAGCCAAGAAACTGGAGAGTATTTACAAGGGCCTGGAGTGCTGGGACACAGGGTATGGCTCCCAGTGCCAGAGGGCAGGGCTGGATGGGATGCTGGGAATTGGGAATTGTTCCCTGGCAGGGTGGGCAGGCCCTGGCACAGGGTGCCCAGAGCAGCTGGGGCTGCCCCTGGATCCCTGGCAGTGCCCAAGGCCAGGCTGGACACTGGGGCTGGAGCACCTGGGACAGGGGAAGGTGTCCCTGCCATGGCAGGGGTGGCACTGGCTGGAATTTAAGGTCTCTTCCAGCCCAGACCAGTCTGACTTCTGTTGACAAGGGACAAAGGGATAGAGGAACACCAGGAAAACCTGCTTTGCTCACATGCACATAACAAAGTGTCACTGCAGCTGAGTGCCAGTGGCAGGAGGGGACACCAGGGGAGCACCTGCTAAAAGAAGTGGTGCACTGGAAGCAGTGCTCAAGTCCCAGAGGAATGGAGCTGGTGTCCACTGGAGAGGACAGGAATGGAATGCCATGGCCTGGTGATGAGCGTGGTCTGACAGTCACAGGTCTGACTGAGAGGAAGGGGTGGATTTTATTTCTAACGAGGTGTGCCTTCCTTTTCCTCGAACCAGTACAATCATGACTGGATCTTACAACAACTTCTTCCGGACGTTTGATCGGAACACGCGCCGGGACACCACCCTGGAGGCCTCCCGGGAGAGCAGCAAGCCTCGTGCCATCCTAAAGCCACGCAAAGTGTGCACAACTGGCAAGAGGAAGAAGGATGAAATTACCGTTGACAGTCTGGACTTCAACAAGAAGATTCTGCACACAGCATGGCACCCCATGGAGAACATCATCGCTGTAGCTGCCACCAATAATTTGTATTTATTCCAGGAAAAGGTTAACTAAGGATGGCTGCCTGCGGACAGAGTCTCGTCTCACATAGTTCAGCTCAGTTGTTTTTCTGTAACAGAAGGCCTTGTTGTCCTGTCAGTGAGGAACATTGATGCACTTACTTCCCTTGAGCTGTCGGAGAGCATCTGGCCTGGCTTTGAGTTCCTGGCGTGGTTCTGCCTTCGGTGGGGTGGGAGCATCCACGCGGCTTTCGGGGAGGACCCTCCGAGGCAGAATTGGTGGACAGTGCTCAATGAGGCCAACACTCAAAACAAATGTATTTATTGATGTCTGAGCCTTCCTTTCCAGTTTATAGACCAAAAAGTTTAACACCTGAGAAGAAAAAGTTGTCATAAAAATGTAATTTCTCTCTCTCGCTCTCTCTGCTGTAATATTTGGGCCTTTCAGAACATTTCTCGTGCTTGATGCCTGTCCATTCCTCCTCGGGCCCGGGCCAGGGCCTGACCTCGGAGCAAGGCTTGAGCTGGGGCCTAGGCAGGTGTCCATGGCTATTTACTCACCAACTGTACCTATAACCACACCTTCTGGTGGAAACCACTTAATAAATAACAGCCTATCAAACGTGTTCTTAGAGCTGGAGGGATGTATTCAGTCTACTTTTTGTATTGCATGTCCTGAGCTGCTGCAGAACAGTTCTGGTGGCACCTCTGACAGGGTTTGCCCCAAAACACCAAGTTTTTGGCAGACTAATACAAACTTTTTTGTGTAGTATTTCAGATTCTGAATTTAGAGTTTCCATGGCATTGTCATAGAGTTGGAGTTGCACTGGATTTGTTGTCAAAGGCTCTGTGTGTGCCAAGTAGGAGATGGAAAGGGTCCTAGAAACATCCACAGCCTTAACCAAGTGTCGGCCTTGCACGGAGGGAACCAAAACATCGACACCTTCTCTGCTCTGGGGATAAGCGTGCAGCTTCCTGGTGCATCTCACCCTCAGGCAGAGGCAGACCTGACGTGCGTTATGGTTTTTAACCTTTTTAGTATTTGTCACAAAGGGAACAGTTTATTTTAAGTATTTGGCGTAGAATCTCGCATTTCCCACTGCAGTTCAAGAGCCACTCCGGGCTGGGCTGCCCAGGGAGGCCCCAGCTGGCGGGACAGCAGCTGCTGGAGCTCTCTTGCTCACTTGTTTTAAGCCTTAGGTACTGTTTCTTTCTTTGTTTTTTTTCTTCCAAAGAGGCCTAAATCACATCCCCTTCCCCCGGATGAGCCCGGGGCCGTGTCCAGCAGCCCCCAGCAGCCAGAGGCTGCACTCTGCCAGGTGCCTGCAGCCTGGGAACTCCTTCCCAGAGCCCCAAGCTTTCCCCCAGCCAGCCCCAAGTGGTTACACTCCGTTTTCCCTGGAACAAAGGCGTGTTCCAGTCCCAAGAGCAAACCGTGGCCGTCCCGCCCCTCCCGGTACCGCCCCCCGAGCCGCTGGGTCCCAGGAAGGTGGGAAGGACAAAGCCTGAGGTTCTCCCAGGAAAGGCTCAGTCCAGCCAGTCCTGTCCTGTACGTTGGTTGTGACACTTTGGAACTCTGGAGATGTGGAACTGGGGGGTCGCTGAAGCGTTGATCCGACCGCGTTCCCAACGCCTGCTCGAGCCGATCCGTGGGGTTGTACATAATTGTTCAGTTCTTTTGACCAAAAAGTTTAATAAATTTTAAATGTTTACCTGGCCGTGCTCCCTGTGTTTTGCAACATTTCCTTCTGTGTGGGAGGGAATTGGCTGGATGGGCCAGCCCAGGGGGTGTTTCCAGTTGGGATGGTTGGAGTGGCCAGGGCTGCTGCCCCCGCTCCAGGACACGGCAGCACTGGCCGGTTGTGGATCTGTTTTTTCAGCAAATACAAGTGGAATATCCATGAAAAGGATATGGTGAAATTTCCTCTTCTACAGCCCTGTTTGCTTGTACCACTTTCAGTTAGCTTTTGACTATTCTCATGGAATTTTATCTAAATTTTATCTAAAACCAGATTTTAGCATCCAGTTTGGTAAAACCTTTGCCTAGTGCACCCCGGTCTAGTGAAAGGTTGTGCTCCCCATGGCAGGGGTGGGACTGATGGGCAGAGCTGGGTGGGCTTTCCGTGGTCATGCCATGAACTGGGGATTGAAGTCCCCAGCAGTGAGGAGTGGGTGAGCATGGAACACTGCAGCACCTCACTGTGCCCCATCAGCAGCCAGCGCTGCCCCAGGGTGGGGGGGAAGGAGCTGGGGGACAATGGCAGTGAAAAAGGGACACCATGGTTTAACCCCTTCCCTTCTCCAGCCAAAGCCCAGTGCTCAGCAGGGACCTGCTGCTCTCAGTCCCACAGGAAATGGAAGTGGCACCGGAGCGTTCAGGGGTTCCAATCCCACCTTTGCGCTTGGCTCCGGCCTCAGGGGAGAGGTTTGGATGGGAGGGTAGGAAAATGTCCCTCCTGGAAAGGGCTGCCCAGCCCTGGCATGGCTGGAGTCCCCATCCCTGGGGGGATTTCACAGCCCTGTGGATGTGGCACTTGGGGACGGGCAGTGGTGGCCTTGGCACTGCTGGGAATGGTTGGGCTCCATGGGCTCACAGGGCTTTTCCTGCCTCAGCAGTTCCATGGTTTCCAGCTCCTCAGGAGCATCACGCCCCTGTGTGTGTGCGGTGAGTGCAGGTTACCCTGCTGAGGTTTGCTTGATGCTGTTTCCATGGAAACTTCTCAATTCCATGTCAGGAAGTGACCAGTGGGAAAGGGGCAGGCAGAGGCCAAGAGCCTCATCAGCCCCCAGAGAAAAAGGAATGAGGAAACTCTGAGTTCACCAGGAACCTTTTTATTTAAATATATAAAACATGGTATTTTGGCAAACATTCATTTTCTCATTAAATAAGGTAAAATCACTGAAGGGAAAGGCATTGCATCAGTAAAAACCAAGGAGAAGCCACCCTGGGGTTCATCTGCCCAGGGCTGGGGTCAGGTGCAGATTTATGTGGGACAGGAAAAGCCTGTAAGCGACAGCCTGCGGTAGGTACAGCAGAGAACCCGGAGTAACTGCTGGGGGTTGAATAAATGTCCTGGCAAAAGCAGCTTTTAGTAGGCACTAAATCCAAATTCTACCTCTGAACTAGGACAAACTGATGGAGTTTTACCCACGTGCTCATCTCTTCCCACTGCCTCAACACCTTACACCTCCCACTGAAGTGAACTAAGCAACACCTACCAGAGGAAAAGCTGCCCGGGGCGGTGAGAGCCCCTGGGGATTCCCGGATCCATCTGTAAGGCCACTCCAAGTCTGGGCTCATCCCTGCCCGTGGGGGCTGCAGGAGCAGTGACAACATTCCCTCCCTCCACAGGCACAGGAGCGGGCGGGATGGACACGGCCCAGCACACGGGCTGCTGAAAGCTGGGACTGATTTAAACACGGAGCTGCTCTAATTCTCAGGTACTTCACTACAAAGCACTAAGGGACATTACAGCATCTGCCACGTGCTCATGGGGTTGATCCAGCAGGGATTGATCCAGAAGGCTCTATGTGACACGGGAGCTCCAGCGTCTCCCTTCCCATGTTTAGACTAAACTAAAACAGGACATGGACAGGACACACACACGACGGCCACGACCAGCTCCCCTTCCTGTGCACCTCCTGCGCTCCAGCTGCGGCTGCTTTGCTCCAGCTCCAGACCCCGGGTGCCTCTAAAAGGTGCTGCTGGAAGCCGTGGTGGTCAGGCGCCTCCCGATGTAAATCCTGCAGGGTCAGAGCACACGCCTGATCAGCCAGGCTGCGTTGCAGTGCTGGCAGTGCTCTCCCGGCCAGGCCCCTGCCATTCCCGGCAGGAGCAGCACTGCCAGCTGGAACCAAGCAGGAACAGAGCTGCTCCGGAGCCAGCCCCAGTGAGTGCCCCTGGTCTGGTACCCTCAGGGCCCAGACCTGCCCCCAGGCCCCTGTGGAAAGGAAACGTCCCCATTCCTCCCAGGAGGGAATTAAAAAGTCTACTGAATAATTTAAAATAGTATTAAATATTTTTAAATCTATGTCAGTGGAACTTTAAAATCTATTCAGTATTAGCTTTTTGCTTTGCTGATCTCCTAGTTGTGAGACTGAGTCTCATCTCCAGTAGAGCCGTGTGCTGTGTGACTACAGTTCCAGTGTACAGAATTCCTCATTTCCCTGCCTCTTAATTGTTCTGAGAAGTTCCCAGCCAGGGAGAAAATCAGAAAACTTAAACCATCCAGCAATACCGCAGGCAGGAAGCACTTCCTGAATAACCATCTTGGACAAAGAGGGAATTGGGAATCACAATCAGGCCTCAAAGAAAGCAGGTAAAAAAACCTTTTTTTTTCAGTTGAACCTTACCCCAGTCCAATGGCCAGCAGGTGAGAGAGCAGCAGGGATGGGAGGAAAACCTTCAGGAATTCCGCAGAGAATATCCCCCCTTTCTTCATGACACTGGTGTTCCTCATGCTGAGCGTGGCTGTGCGCCGGGGGTGCTTGAAGAGGAATTCCCTGGATTTGGGGAAGGAAAGTGAGGTGTGTGTTCAGCCAGGAGGAGAAGCTGCAGGAGCTCTCCCAGCAGCTGTGGCAGCACTCACTTGGGCGGGATGTTCTCGGGCCGGCTGGACCAGTCCCAGATCCAATCCGCGTTCTTCCTCAGCAGCCGCTCCACCTCCCTCCTCCTCTCCAGGAAATCCTCCTCAGACTGCAACCGAGAGCCACCAGCACTGAGCACGGAGCAGCTGGGAGCTGCCAGAGCTCCTGCCAGAGCCAGGAGCACTGCCCAGGAGCCCTGACACCCCCCTTCCCACCCCCCCGGGAGTGTTCACATCCCAGATCAAGAGCGGGAGCAGGGAGAGCCATCCTCAGAGTGGGGTGAGAATGGCAAAGACCATATCCCATATCCAATATCCCATATCCCATATGTGCCTGAGACAAGACTGCCTAGCAGTGAAATCCAGAGCCCAGCGTTTAATCCTTATGCACAGTCCCAAAATATCCCCAGCTCCCAGCCCTGATGGACACTGGGCACAGGGATTCCTGCCCTATCCCAGCCCTGATGGACACTGGGCACAGGGATTCCTGCCCTATGCCAGCCCTGATGGACACTGGGCACAGGGATTCCTGCCCTATCCCAGCTCCCAGCCCTGATGGACACTGGGCACAGGGACTCCTGGCCATGCTCAGAGCTGGCAGATGTCACTGGCAGTCCTTGTCCAGTCCCTGGGCCATGCTGGCAGGCAGGTGAGCCTGGCCAGGTGTGTGCTCACGGCAGAAGCCCCCCAGCCCAGCTCTGGTGCAGCTGCAGCACAAACGCTGAGTCAGGGCAGAGCTCCTGGCTCAGCTCGGCTCCATTCCACACAGCCCAGGCCTTGGGATAAAAATAGATCCTGCTCCCAGAATTCCAACAGCTCTTGATGCACACACACACACACGGGATGGAAATAAAACTGCCCAGGCAGCTGGAATGCTGATGGCTTTCTGACTTGGGGTTATTTGTTCTCAAAGTCTAAATAATGATCTTTAAACAGCTGAAGGGTGTTTCTGACAATACAAAAGAATAATTTCCAGTAATAATTAACTTGCAGTACCACATTTAGCTAACCTAAAGGTGGGTCCTCAGTCTGGCAGGAGCTGTAGAAATGATGCAGAAAAATTCACTTCCTTGAAATACTTCCTTCCTCCAAATGCTTTGTGAGTCATTTTTTTCATATTAAAAGCTAATTTATTACACTGAAGACTTCAGATTTCAGCCTGTCATCCTGTAATAAGCCCTGTATTGATTCAATATGGTCAATGTACATCCTTTCCCCCACTCTTGTTGCAAATGTGTTTATTCATTCTCCTTGCAAGGTAAACAAAGTAAAATCAGAAAGAACAGGGAGTTTTCCAAAGCAGCACATATTCAGGTTTGTATTAATTGCTAAAATACCTGGAATCAAAGCTATGGCAGGGCTTGGGAATTGTGTACTTTTGGCTGCCATATTTAAGTGACTCTAGAAATTCTTGCTGCTGTCAAAATATCTTTTAAAATTCCTACTGAATTGGTGGAGGTGCATTTCAACATTGGTGGGGGATGCAGGAAATGCACCCCGTCAGTAGCCAAAGGGAAAGGGCAAATCCTTCTGAAAAATCTCAGTCACAGACTGGAAAGGCCAAACCAAAACATCCCCACGTGTCAGGAACAAACACAGGCAGCCTGGATCTGCCAGGGCTGCTGTGAGTTGTGGAAGTCTCTGCTTCAGCAGCCTCCACTGCTCCTGCCCCAAGCACAGGGAGTCAGAGCTCCCCTCTCCCAGCACGGTGAGGACCTTACCTGGAAGCTGTTCTTCTCCCCACTGCTGTGGCTCTCTATCTCCAGAGCTCTGTGGCTGTCCTGGGGGGTCTGGGAGCGAGGAGGGCTGCACCAGGGACAGAAGCACCAGGAAAGAGGAGGTGAGGTGTTGTGTGACACTCTGGGAGCTGGGCACTCTGCAGCCCAGGGGCTGCACGGGCAGTGCTGCCACAGCCCAGCCACGCCAGGCACTGCTCTGATGCCCACCCTTGCCCACGCTGGGGGGGCCCTGGCTTGCACAGAAACAACGGGCAGCACACGAGGAGTGGCAGTGGGCTGTGCTTTGAATCCCCAGCAGCCAGGCAGGTCCCGCTGTGGAGTTTGAGTGCTGGACTTTGGGCTTTTCCAAACACAGTTTGGGCTGGAGACCTCAGAGCCCATCAAAATCCAGCAAAGGCATTAATGGCACTGCCTGAGCACCTGCCCCAGGGCTGCTGTTGTGTGGCACTCCTGGACATCTGCTCTGGTTTCTAAGCACGCACGTGTTCATATGGAAACACACATAAACACACAGCCTATGCACACGTGGTTCATACAAACAGGCACATGCACGGAAATACACTCATGCAGCATTTCTGCCTCTGCCTCTGGGACACCCCTGGGACCCCGTGGTGGCCTTGGCAGTGCCCCTGCTCACCTGTCACAGTGGGAGCTCTCCCTGGAGCTGCTCCTGCCCGACTCGTGCTGGGCGTCCAGCAGGATCTTCTCCATGTCCCCGTTGTGGATGGACAGCGAGGCTGGCACCTGCTCCTGGCTGCCCCCGGACACAGAGCTGCCACTGCCACTGCCATTGCTGCTGAAGTGCAGCTCCACCCAGGACCCTGCGGGCAGAGGGCACAGCTGAGCCCCACAGCCTGAGAGCAGGACCCTGGGGCTGCCAGAGGGACACTGCAGGGACAGGGACAGGGACAGGGACACAGCCCTGCCTCCCGGCTCACAAACACCATGGAATGCCAAGGGCAGGCAGTTCAGCTGGGAAGGCTCACAGGCCTGGGAAGCAGCTGCTCAGCAGTACATTGTGTTTCTCTCCGCATATACAAATCTTTTATTTTGGGATGTGTTCAATTTTTATTGTTCAACATAGGCGGCAGTCAAAACAATCTCAAGGACTTTTGCTGCCAAGGTTCAGTTATTCACTTATTGCAATTATTTTGGGCTCCAGAGCCCGGGGACTGTTTAGTGCAGCCTTTTCTCAGTGCCATTTGTAGGTGCTGCTGTTAAGCAACTGCGGGAGTGTGGCAAGGGCTGTCATGGGTTTGCTCCCAGCAGTATATTTAACACGGTCACATGGGCTTTGTTTTCCTAAGGGAGGGAATAACAACTCCCTCCTGGGCAGGGACAGCTCCCTGCAGGGCCTGGAGCTGTTCCCTCCCTACAGAATCCTGGAATGCTTTGCGTTGGGAGGGACCCCAAATCCCCTCCAGAGCCACCCCAGCCACGGCAGGGACACCTTCCCCTGTGCCAGGTGCTCCAGCCCCAGTGTCCAGCCTGGCCTTGGGCACTGCCAGGGATCCAGGGGCAGCCACAGCTGCTCTGGGCACCCTGTGCCAGGGCCTGCCCACCCTGCCAGGAACAATTCCCAATTCCTAATCTCCCATCCATCCCTGCCCTCTGGCAGTGGGACGTCCTGTCCCTCCAGCCCCCCAGAAATGAGCTCAGGGAACAGAAAACACCCGAGTTACACAAATGCCAGAGGAACCCCACTATGGAGCAGATGTGGCCCAGCCCCAGCAGTGCACAGCGAGGACAGGAGCAGGAGGGCAGCAGGAATTCCCTGGATTCTGGGCAAGGATGCCTAGGGAATCAGCAGGGAAAGGACAGAGAGGGACAGTGGCGCTCAGGCTGCTCGTGCTTGGGGAGCAAAGGCACAGCAGGAACAGCTGGAGCTGCAGGGTCCCTTCCCAGCCACCCAGGAACACAGCTGGGGAGAAGGCAGTGCAGGGCTTTAGCAGGAAGCAAACACATCCCAAATCTCCTGGCTGGGAGGAGACTGAGGGCTCCAAAACCAAGTGGGAACAGCACAAAGCCAAACTGCCTCATGTGCATGAACAACATGAGTATCTCCATCCTAAATACAGAGACAGCCAAAGTACCACAAAACCCGCTGGATACAAACATTCCAGGCCACCGAGTTTGGAAGAGACGCTTTTCTTCCAAAGGCCTCTTCCTTTACAGCTGGTTTGTTGTTGTTTGGGTTTGTTGGGAATTTTCCCCTCCACGTGACAGTGCCTGGCATGTGGCAGGGAGTGTGTTCAGAGCCAGACAAACCCTTCCCTGCCCTTTCCCCCGAAATCTATGGAAGCTCAAGTTGTTACCAAAGAACAATCACAACCACTAGAGCTCAAATTAAGACTTTGTCTGCTGAAATCTTAGAGCTCAAATTAAGACTTTGTGTGCTGAAATCTTACTGGGTACAGTGCTGGGAATGCAGGATAAAGCAGGGAGAGGACAGGGATTGCAGCAGCAAGGGGACAGAAGACGTGGGTTACAATTTTCCCTTTTATTCCTTCTCCTTTTGGACGCTCCTCAGAGAAGGACATGGAGCACATGGAACAGGCTGTGACATCATCATTTAAAGATCAAAGCAGCTGTGTTTTTATGAAGCTGGAAACACCAACAGAGCGAAGCGAGTGCAGCCCGGCCAGGGAGTCCCGGGGATGGCCTCGGGACAGCGGGGTCTGTCGCGATAGCCCAGCGCAGGACACATGTGCGGGCACCGCATCAGCGCTGGGAAGCTTCATTTTCTTAAGATACAGCTTCCAACGCTGGCAATGAAGAAGCAGAATTGCACGGAGCGATGAGGATGGCCCCTGAAATCGCTAACCCCCGTGCCAGCCGCTGTTTGTGCCTGCGCTGCGATTTTTCTGGGGTTTTCCCCTTCCCCGGCCAATCCGCGGCTATCCAACACCCGATCCCCACGACTGCCCGAGTCCTGCTCACCGGCACATCCACGGGCTCTTCCCCGGGACACGGGGCAATGGCCTCGCACTGCGGCGCGCACACCTGCCCCCGCAATCCCCCAATATCGCGACACAGAAGGGCCCCGCGCAGGTCCTCCCCGGCCCGCAGCCCCCGGGCGGTGCCTCCCCGGCCCGCAGCCCCCGGGCGGTGCCGCCCCGGCCCGCAGCGCCGCTCCCCGCGGCCTTACCCTGCAGGTTCTCCTCCTGAGGGCTCTGTCGCGACATGGCTGGCGGGCGGCCGGGCACGCACTGACCGCGCGCCGCCCGCCCCAGCAACGCCGCGCCGCACCGCCCCGGTGACGTCAGCGCCGCACCGCCCGCCCATTGGCCAGCGGAGCGGGGCGGGGCGGGGGGGCGCGCGCTCCCTCAGTGCCCGCCGGGCCGCCATGATGGCGGGGAGGGAGCGGGGATGGTTCGTGCGGGACAGCATCCGTCAGGACATCGTCCCTCGTGACTCCCGCAGAACATCCCGCAGGATCCCCGCAGAACATCCCGCAGGACATCCCTCGTGACCCCCGCTCGCTGCCCGCTGAGCGCTCCGCGCGGCCCGCCCGCCCGCGGGCCTCCCGCATGGCGCGTCCGAGCCACTCGGGGAAGGCGGACACGGCGGGGCTCGGAGGATACACGGGGGTGGGTTCACAGCAGACACGTCCTCTTGCAAAATCACAGCTTGCGGCCGCTAAGCCAGCCCCGACAGCGAATGATACATGGCCTTAAATAGGCAATCGTCACAGAAGGGTTGAGGTGGAAGGGACCCACAAGCATCGTGGAGTCCGACTCTTAGCCCTGCACAGATCAGCCCCAAGAAAATTAATAAATAATAACAAATAAATAATAGATAATAAATAAATCTTCTCCTTTTCGGGCTTTAATTGACGCGATGCCATCAGGGCTCTCGACAGCGGGAACCACTTAACTCGTGTTGTTGTTTGAAAGCAGATACCGATTTACTGCGGGGACTTTGTAAAGACAAATGCATAAAACCTGATTTTATTTAGCCAAAGTATTAACTCAATTAAAGCATGCAGGCTTTTTTTAACCTTGTCCGGAATTGTTTTCACTTGTGCCTTTCTGCAGCCGAGTCACAAAGCCCAAGCGAAATCCATCAGTAAATTGTGAGGAATATTGCTTTGTAACCTTCCCCGAAGGACGAGGCCAGGCTGTCCGGGCATGACACTGCTCAGCCGATGGACAGCGAGGGGCGGTGGAGCCAGCCCGGCTGTGGCGAGGAGCTCGGCGAAGGGCTGTCCGCTTAGCCGGTACCGAGGAGCGGGGCCCGGGGCTGCGCTCCCGGCTCCTCCCGCAGCGCTCTGCTGCTCCCTGCTGCCGGCAGCCTGCCTCCCGGCACGGCATGGCACGGCATGGCACGGCACGGCACGGCCCGGCCCGGCCCGGCCCGGCACGGCACGGCACGGCAGCTGCTCCTCGGGTGTGGCATTCACATGCCCTCTGAACAGAGAGAAATTGTGAGACAAGCAGAGAAGAAGGAAAAACGTAATTCTTGTCTGCCTTGCTGTGCTGAAGTAGAATGCGATGTTGAGATTGTTTACCCGAAGTGAGGATGTTTTGTTCTCTTGGCTTGTCAGGGCCAAGGGTGTGTGTGTGTGTGTGTGTGTGTGTGTGTGTGTGTGCGTGTCGGGACTGTCTGCAGACACTCACGGGACAGCCAGAGCACGAGTGCAGCTCTGTGCAGCTGTGAGCAGGGGTGGGTGCAAGGCAGATTCACTTTAGATGCAGTGTATATAGTATAGAATAACAAAGTAATTCTTTAGCCTTCTGACGATGGAGTCAGATGCATCATTCTCTCCCCTTCGTCGGGTCGCCTTTGATTTGCAATACTCGGGGGCACGGCAGGTTCTGCCTCCAGGAGCTGCTCCTCTCCTGCAGGCAGCACTGACTCGGTGTGTGAGGATCAGGGGGCTCAGCAAGGGCTGCCTGCCTCAGGAGGGCCGTAGGGATTGTGGAATCACAGAACCCCAGAAGGGTTTGGGTTGGAGGGACTTTAACTCCCACCCATTCCACCCCTGCCATGGCAGGGACACCTTCCCCTGTCCCAGCTGCTCCAGCCCCAGTGTCCAGCCTGGCCTTGGGCACTGCCAGGGATCCAGGGGCAGCCACAGCTGCTCTTTCATCGGTCATTGGGTGAATGCTTTTATTTTGTATAATTTGATGGCAGAAACTTTTGGGTTATTGGCAGAAACACACTGCGGTGTCATCAGGAAAAATTATGAATTTTCCTGTTGTTGGACGAAGTCTTTCAAAGGTTATTGATTTGTTGCACTGCGATCCTCTGCACAGCTGGGACTCGCTCTAATCTTGTTTACTTGCATGTCACAAGCCAATCATGTATTGATTAATTCCCTTTAAGCCAGAAACAGTGACCATCTCCTCCACAGAATAACAAAGGCATTGATTTGGGTATGGAGTCACACTTGCTGCTCAGACAGCTTCAACTTTGTGTTTGGTTTTCAGCCTCTGGGTTGGGCCTGACACGAGGGCTCAGCCCAGCCGTGAGGGACAGGCATTTCGGCATTGCACAGAAGTTGTTTATAATCCCAAACCCGTGATAAACTTGCATTAGTTTAGAAATGGATCATGTTAGCTGACATTTCTTTGGTTTCTTACCAATTAAACCCAAAGTAATCCACCCACTTCCTAGCGGTACAATGTGAGGCAGTGGGACAATCTGTCAGTGGTGAGACAGTGGGAATTTCAGGAGTGATTTGGGAAAATGTGCCTACAACTCCTGCCAGGAGGGGACAGCTGGGGGGGTCGGGCTGTGCTCCAGGGAACAGGGACAGGAGCAGAGGGAACGGCCTCAGGCTGGGCCAGGGCAGCTCAGGGTGGGCACAGCAGGAATTTCCCCATGGAAAGGGGGATCAGGAACTGGCACTGCCCAGGGAGGGTTGGAGTGCCCATCCCTGCAGGTGGCACCTGGAGGTGGCACTCAGAGCTGGGGACAAGGTGGGGATGGGCACAGCTGGCACTCCATGGGCTGGGAGGGCTTTTCCAACCCAAATGATTCTGTGATTCCGTGACTGTTGCTGTCCTGTGCAGACACGGGCTCAAACCCCGCTGAAATCTGAGCACTCCCTGTCTGCATCCCACCGAGGCGTTGGTCATTAACCTCCCTGGCTGCCTCTGGAAGTGGAACCGTGTGTGCATTTCATGCTGAGCGTTTCTTGCCGTCGGGTTCATCATTAACCACCCAGCTGCTCGGCGTCCTTTCCGCGCTGCTGCTGCTGCTGCTCAGCCAGGCTGCTGGTGTGGGACAGAGCGAGGTGTCCCTGCCCACGGCCGGTGGGGCACGAGGAGCCTTAAGGTCCCTTGCAGCCCAAACCCCTGTGAGATTTGCTGATTCTGATTGTGCTCAATTTGGAGTTGATAAAAAGCCCTGTGTGGTGTGGCTGCTGCCGTGGCAGGGCTGTGCCATGTCCTGTCACATTCCTCAGCAGTCCCCACTGCTTTGTGCCCTTCCGTGGTGGCTGCACAGGGGCGTTGATCCTGCCTGACCTGAGCTCAGTGTCACAGGGAGCTCAGAACCTGTGCACAGCTGGACAGGGCACAAACCGGGCTTAAACCAACCCCAGTGCTGCTGGTTTGCTTCTGTCGTACAGTGGAAGAAACTCTGACCACTTCCAGAGTGAATCAGAGAAGCAGAGCATGAAAATTCCTTCAGCTCTTCTTTACTTACCAACTTCACGTTTTTAAAGTCCATTCCCATTTTTGTGCAGCTCAGCCCATGGAAGTTGTCAGAGGAATTCTTCTCCTGAGCACTTGCCAGCTGAAAAACAAACCCCCATTCTTTGAGTGATGCAAACCACTGCTGGGCTCTTGCTGTAGGTCACTTACAACACTGCCTGCGACGTGACTTGTTTTGCTTACAAACTCCCACAAGTGTTGCAATTCAGCTTTAAAAATAGAAACCAGTTTTATTTGTCCCAGAGCCGTTGTTGTCACAGCTCTCAGAGCCACAGCCAGTCCTGTTGTCTCCAAGTGCCACTACATGTCCCTGTGGCAAAGGATAATTGAACCACGAGCAGGGAGCAGGCAGGGGGAACACAGCGTTGGGATCCACAAAAATAAGAACAAGTTTCTAAGGCATCTGGTTAGCAGTCATGTGTTTCTTGTCCTGCCCAGTTATGAGCTTTAGATGGAGGGAAAATGAAGGTTTTCTATGCAAAGTTCCAGATACTTAGCTGTTGTTTAAGGGGAAAACAACCCCCAGACCTTCCATTCTAAAACTGAAACTGTGTTCCAGGGTAGGTTTCTGCTTCCCAGCCCCGCACTCAGATCACTCTGCCGTTCCTGTCAGCAGTTCATGGACATACACTGGGAACAGTTCCCACTCTTCTTTCCAGTCTTCACTATTTCTCATGTCAGGAAAGCACAAACTCCAACAAATGTGCCCTATATCCTATTTTCTTGTAGAGAATGTGGTGGTGTGGGGCTGTTAGAAGTATCTTGTACTCCAATGCATTTATTTTATCCATATTTATGATTAGTTTCTGATGGAAAGGGGAATTTTCAGTGCAGGAGTGAGTATTGACAGTGGATATTTCCTCAGGTGTGAGGAGCAGTGGGATACAGCATACTGAGGGTTACAGACCTGCTTTATATCCGTGTGTTTCAGTCCTCAGATCAAGCCTTAGAGGGCCTTGCAGCAACGCCTGCCTTTTCCCACCCTCCCAGCACACCCAGGTCACTGCAGGGCACGCTGGCACCCAGGAATGCCATTCCTGTAAGGGGCACACCCCAGTGCCTGCCCTGCACTTCCACAGGCATGGCTTCCATGGAACATGGACCTGCAGGAGTGAGTCCAGAGTCCTCTGCGCTGGAGCCAGGCTGGGAGAGCTGGGTGCTCACCTGGAGAGGAGCAGCTCCAGGGAGAGCTCAGAGCCCTGCCAGGGCCTGGAGGGGCTCCAGGAGAGCTGGAGAGGGACTGGGGACAAGGGATGGAGGGACAGACACAGGGAATGGCTCCCACTGCCAGAGGCAGGGATGGATGGGAGATTGGGAATTGGGAATTGTTCCCTGTGAGGGTGGGCAGGCCCTGGCACAGGGTGCCCAGAGCAGCTGGGGCTGCCCCTGGATCCCTGGCAGTGCCCAAGGCCAGGCTGGACACTGGGGCTGGAGCACCTGGGACAGGGGAAGGTGTCCCTGCCGTGGCTGGGGTGGCACTGGCTGGGATTTCAGGTCCCTTCCAATCCAGAAGAGCCTGTGATTCCATGATTCTAGAACTTGATTCCATCTCTATTGCCAGGAGCAAGTGCAAAGCCTGGTAGCTGTTTTTAATCCAAATATCCTTCAATCCCCCCCTGCCCTTTTCAGCAAGGCAGCCCTGCTCGAGGAGCAGCTCCGTGCAGGCTCCAGCTGTGCTGCATGCAGAGCTTCGGCTTCCTCATGGAGCTGGAAATGCCGATCCTGGCCGGAGCACGGGGCCCGAGCGCGTTCGGAACAGCATCCTCGGCTGGCTGGGAAGGGAGGAACGGGGGAACGGGGGGCTCTGGAGCAGGAGCGGGGCTGATCTGGGAATGGGAGGGATGGGAGGGCTCTGGAGCAGCAGCTGCTGATCTCGGGATCTGAGGGATGGGAGGGCTCTGGAGCAGCAGCTGCTGACGTGCTGCCGGAGCTGCAGTGACTCCGCAATGGCTGAGCCTGCCGGCACTGAGCTCATCCCGCAGCCTGCCGGGGAAACCTGTCCTTAGCTCCTCCGACCGCTCGGATCCGCTCTCGGGGTACGTGGTGAGCACATTTTACTCTGCGCTTGGGGGATTTTTAGTATTTTTTGTTTTATTTTCCTTCTCTGTTCTCTCAGTGCTTCCTTGGACCAATCGATGCATCACTCCTCATCTGATCCCACTGTTTAGAGGACAGAGAGGGAAAATAGAACCATCTGCAGCAGGGATGGATTATTTTTTAGCCTTTTGCAGTGTGAATGGTAATTTATCTTTAAATGTGCCTGCCGTAGCAGCCTACAGGTTTTATCTGGAGTGCACTGCAGGCAGGGACTCCCTCGGTGTGCAGCATGAGGGACTGAGGTTTCTGCCTACCTGTGCTCCTTAATTAGCATCTACCTGTGCTTGCTAATGAGTGCCTAACTATGCTCCTAAATTAGTGCCTGCCTGTGCTTATTAATCAGTGCTTACCTGTGTAATGTATCTGTAAATATGGACACGAAGTGTGATAGACAGACAGATTTGCTGCACATGACCCATCTAAAGGCTTTGTGGGCTCCATTTTCAGGTGTGCTGTTTGCCGTTCTGTGTCTGAGGTTATTTCCCCCTTCTCCCTCAGCCATGGCTCTGATGGGCAAGGCTTTGCTCTCGGTGCCAGGAAGGGGATGGCTCTGCCTGGCACCGGGGCCCAGCTGCACCTTCCTGCTCCCTCTGTTCCTCAGGATTTTGTGGAGTCTCTGTCGTGTGTGATGCAGTTGAAATGCCAGGCTCAGACTGCTGCCGAGTCTCCTCTCAGCTGTAGTGCTGGTGTTTGGGGTGATACACGCCCTGATGAATCGCTGTGACAAATAATCTGAGTCTGTGCTCGCCGAGGAACTGATCTGGGCATTTCCTGTTTGCTGAACTCTGTGTCTCAGAACTGCTTCCCATGGCAGTCCTGTCCTCACGGCAAAGCAGTGCCATCCCTGGCAGTGCCATCCCTGGCAGTGCCATCCCTGGCAGTGCCCAAGGCCAGGCTGGATGTGCTGTCACACAGTGTGACATTGCTGTCCCTGTCCATGGTAGGGCTGGAATGGGATGAGCTTTAAGGTCCCTCACAACCCAAACCAGACTGAGCTTTTGATTCTATTCTGTGCTATTTAACCTGAAAAAAGAAAGTTATTTCATTTTTCTTTCCCAGCTGCTTGCTCCCTCAGTCATTTTAAATGTGATTTATCTCATCCAGAGTCCTTTTCCTTTCAGTTCATGGGATGCCTCTACTGACACTGCTAAAAACGGAGACAGAGATTAGAAAACACATTGGAGTCCCGTTGACTTTTGCCTGTTATTTCACACATTGTGATACAGCCAGAGAAATGTGTGTAGCACAAAATAATAATTTCCTGGCAAGCAAGACTCCCAGCTGTCAGCCTGGGCTCTCAGCTGACTTGCAGCATCCTTAACGTGCCCCCCTCTGCCCCTGGGCCCCTCTCTCTGTAAGGCCTTGCTGGGGGCTCACTGTATGCTCAAAACTGAAAGTTTCTCAGGACACATTACTTTACTTTGCGGTGGAATTTCTGCCTGGTTTGTGTTGGCTCTTGGCAGCTTCCTGACCCATAACCCCTTGTTCCTCACCTGCAAATACCAGACTGGAAGGAATTTTAGTGTTTGTGGGGGTGATTAAGAGGACACTGGGACCAGTACGAGGCCACAGGAAAGTGCATTTGTCACCAGGGCCCTGATGGAGAAAATAACACCCCACTTGAACAGGCTTTAGAGAATGTGCTGAAGGCTCATGGGTTGTCTTGACAAATACCAGTCTGGGATGTATTTGTGGAACTGTGTGCCTGTAAATCCTTCCCTTGGTATATGCTCAGTTGTCAACACCTCCCACGTGGTGAAGTTTCACCAAGTTTCCCAGTGCACTGTCAGTTTACATGAAGAGTAAAACTTTGGGTTTTTTTCCCTTAAAATGCATCTCTCAAATATTACTTTTTATTGCAGATGGCTTGAATTCAAAGTAGCACCAGCAAACAAATGTTAACAAGTGAAGGCCTTTAAATAATGATCTTTAACATTTTCCCTTAAAACATGTGTTCTCAGCTTGTCACCTTCTGTGCTGCAGCTCTTCATGTATGATCAGGAACAGAGGCTCGGCTTAAATGGAAAGATAATTTTAAAAGCAAGTCCTAAAATTTTTACACATCCTGGTTGACTGGGATGTAGGATTTGAACCCACCCAACCACTCTGGGAGCGAGATTCTAACAGCACTGAACAATTTTAAGACACATAACAACATTTTTATGAATATATTTTATGGTAAAAACAGACAAATATTAGCCAATACTTCAGAAATCTAAACAAAATCACTCATGGGATCCTGTTTTTATTTGCTCACAGTGGGCCAGGAGCAGGTACCTGCATGCAGAGAAAAGAGCTTCCTTCTCCCAGAGCATCAAGTGTTGGCTGCTGTAGTGGCAAAATGCTAATCCATTTCTAGCAATCATTTCACCTGGAAAACTAATTCCTGACTTTCCTTCACAACTACAGCCAAATGTGCCATGCTCAAATAAACCCCCAAAGGTCTCAGAGCTGAACAGAATTCTGTAGAAATTACTCTCGTGGAGCATGACGTGGTGGCAGATTTTTGGAAGTCTCTTCGCTCCTGGGCAGACCCGCAGCTCTTTCCAGACACACGTGATCAGGGATTTCTTATTCACTGCTGCTGTGGAATCGAGATGAGGGCACAGTGGATTTCATCTGTGGAGCAGAGGCAGCTGGGAAAGGCTTGGGAGAATGTCTGGAGGATAAATGTTTCCTCAAACACACAGCCAGCAGCAGGGTGTGGAGCCTTGGCTGTCCTTAAACCCAGCAGAGATGCTGGGGCCGGAGCTATTGCACTGCTGCTGTGGTCATTCAACCTTGACAAGGTCAAGCGCCAACAGGGACTCTTTAAAAGGTCACTTTAAGCTGCAGAAAGTGGCTCTCCTCTCCCCTCAGCTCATGTTCCTGGCTGTGCTGGCCCTGTTGGTGGTTCCAGCTCAGCTGGCCCAGCCTGGAGGCACGGCTGCCCAGGGAGGGGCTGGGCTTCCACCCACATTCCTTGGGCTGGGATCAGGGACTCATGGGCTGGGTCCTCAAAGCTCATCCCACTCCTGTAACCATGCAGGTTTTACCCAGGGTGAGGCACAAAGGGCTGAGGTAGCACGACAATTGGCCAGGGTGTGTTACACTGAGTTGGTTACGAGCATTTCTCAGATCAGGCAGTGGTCAGTGGCCACAGTGACCGGCTTGTTTGCTGCCAGGCCTGTTGTGCTTGCTCTCAGTGTCACTGTCAATGTCCCTGCTGTGCTGTTGTCCCCTCTGAGTGCTGGGCTCGGGGTATCCTTGTGCTGGGTTTGTGACACTTGGTTATGCTGCAATGGAGTGGTCTTGAAGGAAAATTTATTTCCTTGCTGTGCAGTACAGCAAGCAGCTGGAAAACACTCAGTGGTCAAGATTTATCTGTTCTATCCCAGATAATGCCTGCAGTGGTTAAAAGCCCTTTCTCTCCAATCAAAACACTTTTGGGATTTCTACTGTGGCTACTAATGACTAATTAAAAACTTGCTGTACTGGTAGATCCCAAATTTTCCCTGCCTGAGCTCTCCATGTTCCCAGCTGTCACTGAAGGAAGTGGAATGGATTTGGGGTTTGTAAGCCAGCCCTGGTGCATCCCAGTGCTGTCACTGAAGGAGGCAGGGTGGATTTGGGGTTTGTCAGCCAGCCCTGGTGCATCCCAGAGCTGTTGGGAGTGCCTGGGGAGGTTCCTGCAGGGCTGGCCCAGGGCTTAGCAGCCTTGTCACAAGAGGAGAACCCTTTATTGTCTGTGCTGCCTCTGCGAGGATTCCTTGCACGGTTTGGCTCTCCCACCTTTGACTCTTCCCTAGTGTTTCCCCCTGCAGCTGCTGCTCAGGGAGCCCAGGGGGCAGAGCTGGGGGCTCCTGGCCCCCTGCCCATCCCAGCCCCACTGCTCTGCCTCTGCCCCTCACCTCTGGGAAAGAGGCAGCGGTAAAGGGCCCAGACTGGGGAAAAGGGGCTCGGGGGGACCTTCTGCTCCCAGGGAACAGGGACAGGAGGAGGGGGAACGGCCAGGGAGGCTCAGGGTGGATACTGAGAAAGGATATTTCATGGAAAGGCTTGTGCAGCCCTGCCACAGGCTGGCCAGGAGGTGTGCAAAACGCGTGTGGCTGTGGCATTGAGGACACGGCTCTGGTGGCCCTGGCTGTGCTGGGCTGGCAGCTGAACCCAGCCAGCTCAGGGGTCTTTTCCAGCCACAAGGACTCCACGGTTCTGTGATTTAGCAGCACAGTCAGAGACAAATCAAAACAAGCCTTTGGGTTTAGTTTTCCCTCCTTTCCTGAACACGCAGCTGGTTCCTGAATTGGCACATGCAGAAATCCCAGTTCCGCACGTTGCCATTCCCAGTTTATAGGGACAAAACCAGCACTGCCAAAGCTCTGGGCTTTGCTGGTTTGCAGAGCTGCACGGAAGGGAATCTCCTCAGCTTTTATTGCCTTAGGACACACTCAGGTGTAGCAGGAGTTAAAGGAGCTGCTGCTTGGTGGTGCCCCTTGTTACCTGTCAGTCACACAGCAGGCTCAGCAGCCTGACCTGCTGCCAGCCTGAGTGAGCTCTGCCAGGCAGCACTTCCTAAACAAAGGCCATTTTTTGCTTTCTTTGGTCAGATTTATTATTTTTTTTTAATTCCCCTGTTACTAAAATATCAGTGTGTGTCCTGGGACTGACATGGTTTTGGCCTGGTAAGGTTTTACAACCACAAATCCAGTAAAAAAAAAACCTAGTGGAGAAGCAAGGAATGCAGCAAATAGGATATATCATGGATATGATGAGGAATGCAGACAGGAATGCTTAAAGCCTTCCTAGAGTTGTGCTGCAGGAAGTAAGAGGTGGGAATGGATGCTGAGACAGGAAAAGCGGGGGCACAGGGATGGGGAGAGTCACTAAGGCTGGTGGCAGAGTTAGCACCAAGAGCAGGAGCAGACAAATGTAAACATGGTCTTTTCCCTCAAAGCTTCTTTTCTGGTGTTTTTGGGACTTTGGGGGGTGTGGGCTTGGGTGGGTTTTTTTTTTTTTTTTTTTTTGTTATCTTGTCTGTTCAAAGGGAAAATATGAAATGGGAGTGTGTGAAATGAGTTTCTTCAGCAGGGCTCAGTGACCAGCAGGATCCCAGCCTGGTTTGGGTGGGAAGGAGCTTAATGCTCATCTGATTCCACCTCCTGCCATGGGCAGGGACACCTTCCAGTAGCCCAGGTCGCTCCAAGCCCTGTGCAGCCTGGCCTGGAACGGCAGCAGAGGGTCAGACTGAGTCTGGCACTGATGGAGGGGCACATCCCACCCCTCAGGGAACGTGAGCAAAGCCCTTGGAGCGCCCAGAGGAGCTCTGCTGCTGTGCAACACAACGCTCAGTAAGGACTTGTCTTAGTGTAAAACCTTTTTCTCCTCCTTTCCCTGTAAATTCCTTGCCATTATGGTGTGAGGGTTGTTTTCCCTCCAGGAGCTGGGCTGAGGTTTGGGTGTGTTTTACTGTGAGAGCAGTAACAGCTCCGGGAGGGGAACGACTCCTTGGTTCACTCGGTGCTCTGCATCAACATGTGAGACCAAAGAGAAATAACTGCTAAAAATATCCTTGCTGTTGTTTAAAAATAAGCCAGTCAACAACGGAATTTGAGACTGAGGAGTATTACCCAGGCAGGAACGTTTCCTTTTCTGCTGCTAGGTCCGTGTCAGCCCACGGGCTCTCGGAGCTCCCGGGAAGGGATGTCTGCACAGGCAGGGATGTCTCACACATCCCAACCCGGCCTGAAGGGCAGGCTGCAGAGATCCAAGGGCTCCTTAAAACAGCAGCTGCAGCTTTGGGACGGAGTTTGGAGGTGCTGTTGTCCACCAGCACGCAGAGGCACTGGGTGATTCAGTCCCTGCTGAGCCCTGGCTGTGAGCAGGGTGCTCCAGCTTTACTGGGGGTGCTGTACCTGTGCCTTCAGGAAGGTTATTTCATGGCTGCTTATTTCATATTAATGACACTCATCTATTTCAAGTATCACGCCTGCCAATTTAGGGCCTTCCAGGTTCCCTGGAGCTCTGAATTCCAAGCTGGCTTGACTCACAGAGAGTAAAATTTTCTGAGATGTTTTTTCACG
This sequence comes from Montifringilla adamsi, assembly GCA_017590115.1. Taxonomy (NCBI): domain Eukaryota; kingdom Metazoa; phylum Chordata; class Aves; order Passeriformes; family Passeridae; genus Montifringilla; species Montifringilla adamsi. Next base: position 8,520,868 of record JAGGNK010008226.1, read on the forward strand.
TTCTTCATCACCCAAATCCTTTTTGTTACATCTAAATTGAGGCCATCAGCCACGCAGGCCTGGTAGGAGTCATTTGTTGCAGCAGTTGTTGTTTCATTGCTGTTGTGTTCTCATGCCCAAACCCAGTGCTGGGTCTGCTTGTGTCCTACCCACTGCTGCCAGTAAAGTCACTGAACACCAGAAATGTGAAGCTGAAACCTGGCTGGGCCAAGCTCTCCCCTGGAGATGAGAAGCCTGTGTCATTTCCTCTGCAGCCCCCACGGGGCCCAGGTCACTGACTCCCACACATCCTCGTGCAGTGAGTGCTGAGCCCTGGAAGCCAGCCTGCTCCCAGAAATGTGTCACTGTCTCAGTTGTTGTCTCCTCGTGAGCAGAGGGCTGGGAGGGCACCCAGAGAGAAAAGCTCTGTGTGAAATATCACATTTGGCAGCCTCGCAGCACCTCTTCAGAAAGCCTCATTTGGGTCCTGAAATATTTGTAATATTCTTGCCGGGATATAGGATTTGTTTTGGTTTTTTTAAAAAAACTGCAACACATCGACTTTGAAGATGAAGCATAAAAATTATTTTTAGCATTTGGTGCTAAGTCATCAGAGATGATAAAGGAGAAAGAACAACATTTATAGCTCCCTTCTCTTTGGCAACAGCAGAAAAACCCCATCCTCCTTCCTGGCTGACTAAGGAGTTTTCCTCAAAGTTGACCTCAAATCCCACCCATTCCCCCCCTGCCACGGCAGGGACACCTTCCCCTGTCCCAGGTGCTCCCAGCCCCAGTGTCCAGCCTGGCCTTGGGCACTGCCAGGGATCCAGGGGCAGCCACAGCTGCTCTGGGCACCCTGTGCCAGGGCATTACACCCTCACAGCCAAAAATTCCTTCCCGAAATCCGATCTAAATCTACCCACTTTCAGCTTACAGCCATTCCCTGTGTCCTGTCCCTCCATCCCTGTCCCCAGTCCCTCTCCAGCTCTCCTGGAGCCCCTTCAGGCCCTGGCAGGGCTCTGAGCTCTCCCTGGAGCTGCTCCTCTCCAGGTGAGCACCCCCAGGTGTCCCAGCCTGGCTCCAGAGGGGCTCCAGTTGCAAAATAGGGCTTTAAAATTCTTGATTTTAATTAAACATAAGTGCTTCTAAAAATTCAAATGCCATTCTAAAACATTTCAGTTTCATTTCTGACAGCATCTCAATTTCTCATCTTAATGTTTTGACTAAAATGATTGAGAAATAAATCCATCACCAAAAAATGCTCCAGGCAGCAAAGTTCACCCCAGCAGCTGTGTGGGGTAGTGGGGTCCCCATCCCTGGAGGTGTCCCAGGAATTCCTGGAGGTGGCACTCAGAGCTGGGGCTGGGGACAAGGTGGGCACCGGGCACAGCTGGCACTCCGTGGGCTGGGAGGGCTTTTCCAGGCTAAACAATTCAGTGATCCTTGTGCCTGCAGCCTGTGGGGCTCACTGGAAGGCTCAGTCACTGCTCTGCAGCAGGTATTGCCCTTTTTTAAGAGGAAGGGAAAAGGCAGAAGAGCAGCAGGTTTGGCCTCCATGGCAACGGCAGCGCTCGCTCCAGCCGTGCCTGGGGAAGCTGCTCCTGAGCTTCTGTTTGTTTTCCAAATCTGCTTGGCACAAGCCCGTTTGCCAGACAAGAAAGTCGTGTTTTCCTTAATGCAGTGAGGAGAGGGACGTGTCTCTGTGCAGGGCTGAGCAGGGCTCCGGGACCCCGCTGCGGCTGCTGGGGACAGACCCTGCCTGCACTGAAGGGGAGCAGGGCAGGGCAGGGAGACTGGGCACTGAAAGGCTCCCTTCAGCTCCAAAGAGGGCATTTCCCTTCCATCCCTCTGGTTTGTTTCCTACTCTGCTGGAGGGTTCCCAGCCCATGGCATGGGTTGGAAGTGTCCAAGGGCAGGTTGGACATTCTACCTGGGATGGTGGAAGGTGTCCCTGCCATGGTGGGGTGGAGTGAGAGGAGCTTTCAGTTCCTTTCCAACCCAAACCAACCTGGGTTTTTAAGGATATAACAAATGCAAGGGTCAGACTGCTGAAAAAAATGGCTGAGTTTGAGATGGAGAGGTTTCAGCCTTTCCTGGGGTTTGTTCCCGCTCCCAGAGGAGTTGCTGGTGTGTAATTAGGGGCAGTGTGCTGGATTCTGGCCCTGGGGGGGTCAAGGTTGGTGCCCCTTCCCTTTGAAGCCAGGCCAGTGCACGGAGCTGCTGTGAGCAGCAGCTCTGGCAGCAGGAGCACAGCCAGCCCTGCTCTCCTGGGGGGTTGGAGGCTCTTTTAAATTGGGATTCTCTAGTGCTTGAGGCTAATATTGATTTTTTTTTTTTTTTGTTCTGGTTTTATTATTTTTTTTATTGAAGTATTCACCTCATGTCTCCTGCATGACATGAAAATTTCATTCTTCTGCTTTCTTACTCATTCACTCATTGAATCCATTCTAAAGCTCTCAGATGCACCTTGTATTTCTCTTTTTAAAGAAGATGCTGTTCATTGGTTCACACCTGAAAACTGTACCTGATGGTCACTAATATTTTAGTGGTTTGAACAGATTTATGTCTGCAGAGATGTCAGAATCTCTGCATATCTCTTCTATATGTATGTCTTCTGTATCGCTTCTGCACAAACACTTGGCTGCTGCTGGAGCACCCTGTGTCTCAAACCCTGATGGTCAGGAGCTTTGTGACCTTGAGGATTTGTTAAATCCGTGGAAATTTGCAGGATGTGTTTGGGATTCAGTGGTGCCAGCACAGGAAGGAAAACAAGACAGTCCTTTTATGTAAATGGCATCTGCATCCTTGCTTCTAATTAAAAAATCGAAGGGAAAAGCTTTCTGTAATTAAAGGGCGTGTTTGCTAATTTGTCACAGGCTGGACTCTGGAGCAGCTCTGGCTGGATCATTCTGGAAGTAACTTCCAGCTTTCCCTCTCCATGGGAACAGGCTGAGGATTCACCTTTCCCTGGTCATGAATGCCAAGGGCAGGGCAGGGTGAGCAGGGTCAGGACAGTGTCCGTGTGTCTGTGTGTCCGACCCGGCTGCTGTGCCGGGAGCTGAGGCACTCCTGCAGACCCCTGCCCAGGCGTGGGGTGCTGCCAGAGCTGGGGGTGCCCTGCGAGGGGCCGGGCACTTTATGGGCTGGGGCAGCTCCTGCTGCTGGAGCTCGGGCTGTGCCGTGCTGGGGTGATCAGCTCCTGCTGCTGGAGCTCGGGCTGTGCCAGGCTGGGGCAGCTCCTGCTGCTGGAGCTCGGGCTGTGCCAGGCTGGGGCAGCTCCTGCTGCTGGAGCTCGGGCTGTGCCGGGGCAGCCACAGGTCGCCCAGCTGGGTCGTACCCGTGCTCCTGCCCTCCCAGGCAGGCTCAGCCTGGCAGACGGGGCTCTCAGCCCTTCCCAGCTCACCTGAGACCCCTCTCAGGGACCCCTGGGCTGTCCCTCTGCTGTGGGCAGTGCAGAGCCCAGGGAGGTGCTGGGGTCTGGCCCACGGCTCAGGGCTGTGGCTGGGCTGAGGAGCTCTTTCCCTGCCTGGTCCCATCCAGGGGGATCCTGCAGCCTGTGGAAAGGCCAGAGGGATCCTCCTAGAGCCAGCCCCACTCCTGGGTTCACTTGCCATCCCTGCCAGCCTGCCAGGGCTCCTTGGGCAGGGCTCCTGGGGCAGGGGTTCCTTGGGCAGGGATTGCCGGGGCAGGGGCTCCTATTCCCATTCCCATTCCTGTTCCCATTCCCGTTCCCATTCCCTTTGCCATTCCCATTGCCATTCCTGTTCCCATTTCCATTCCCGCTCTCATTCTCGCTCCCATTCCCGCTCCCATTCCTGCTCCCATTCCCTTTCCCATTCCTGTTCCCATTCCCATTCCCTTTCCATTACCACTCCCATTCCCATTCCCATTCTCGTTCCCATTCCCATCCCCATTCCCGTTTCCATTACTGCTCCCATTCCCATTCTCGTTCCCTTTCCCATTCGCGTTCCTGTTTCCATTACCGCTCCCATTCCCATCCCCATCCCTATCCACATTCCCATCCCCAGCCCCATCCCCATCCCTGTTCCCATTCCCATCCCCATTCCCATCCCCATTCCCATCCCCATTCCCGTCCCCATTCCCATTCCTGTTCCCTCCCCACCGGTGTGGATGCCGATGCCCGTTCCCGTTCCTGTCCCCATTCCCATCCCCATTCCCGTTCCCATTCCCATCCCCATCCCCATCCCCGCTCCCGCTCCCCTCGGGCCCCCGCAGCTCGGGGCTGCGCTGTCGGGCTCGCAGAGCCCCGCTCCCGGCTGGCAGTGATTCGTCACCTTTGCTTTTCGGTCGGGCGCAGGTGGGGGCCGGCCGTCTCTCCTCGCTCGCTCAGCCCGGTTCCCACGCAGGCTTTGCATTTGATTTTTTTCCCCCAAGAAATCGTTTCCTGTTGTCGTAACGTAGCCAGATGGGGAGGGTTCAGTGGAAATACCTCGGGAGAGGCTGGCAGAGCCGTGGATCCAGGAAGCAGATCCTCCCCGTAATACTGGCACGGTTTGGTAAGTTCCATCTGAAAAATAAAAAGCTGCTCCTTTGCTGAGTCACAGCCCCTCGGAGCTGGAGCCGTGACAAGCGGAGCCGCCGCTGCCGGAGGTGAGGCGAGGCGAGCGGAGGGGCCCGCGATCCCGCCCGGCTGCTCTTCTCGCTGAAATGATTTTTTAATCATTCATTAAAGGGCTCCGTAAGTTGAACGCCGTCTGTGGGAACGTGCGGCGGCCCTGGTGGCCCGCAGGGTGGGGGTGGCACGGCTGTGCCGAGGCAGAGGCCGGCAGATCCCGGGCACATCCCGGGCACATCCCGGCTCATCCCGGGCAGCCCCCGTCCCGGCCGGAGCGGCTGCGGGCGCTGCCAGCGGCTCGGGATGCGCGTCCCGGACAGCCCCGAGCCCTGCCCCGGGCTGGCAGCTCCCGGAGCGGCCGGAGAGCCGTGCCCGGTGCCAAGGGCAGCTCTGCCGAGCCGGGGCCGGTGCCGGGCAGGCGGAGCTCCTCCCGCGGCAGCGCCGGAGCCGGGGCCGGTGCCGGTGCCGGGGCTGTGCCGGTGCCGGGGCTGTGCCGGTGCCGCTCTCCCGTTCCGGGCTGTCCCCGCCGCCACAAAGCCCCGTGCAGCCAGGGCCGGAGCTGCTCCAGCCCTGGCACCGGCGTTTGTCTGCTGCGGGGTCACGGCTCCGCCCGTGCCCCCGGGCCCGGCTGGGGGCTGCCGGTGCCCGGTCCGGGGCTGGATATGCCCGGTCCGGGACTGCCGGTGCCCGGTCCCTAGCTGCCGGTGCCCGGTCCGGGGCTGGATATGCCCGGTCCGGGGCTGCCGGTGCCCAGTCCGGGGCTGGATATGCCCAGTCCGGGGCTGGACATGCCCGGTCCGGGACTGGATATGCCCGGTCCGGGGCTGCCGGTGCCCGGTCCGGGACTGGATATGCCCGGTCCAGGGCTGGACATGTCCGGTCCGGGGCTGGATATGCCCGGTCCGGGGCTGGATATGCCCGGTCCGGGGCTGCCGGTGCCCGGTCCGGGACTGGATATGCCCGGTCCAGGGCTGGACATGTCCGGTCCGGGGCTGGATATGCCCGGTCCGGGGCTGCAGATGCACACCCCAGCTGTTTGTTTCCTGGAGCTTTTTTATCTCCTCGAGCCCACGGAACTGGGTGTCAAATCCAGAGGAATTTATACATGGAGGAGAGAGCTGGGATTGCTGAAGGAAAGACAGGAGGGTTCCCGTACAGCAGGGAGGCTGCAGGTAGGACAGGGACACAGGAGCATTTCCTGAGTACCAGTAAAATGTGGCATTTGACACTTGAAAGTAATTCTAGTTCTGTTGAAATGCTGCCAAGATATTATTATCTAGACAGAAAAATGCTCTTAGGCTGTTGTTTCCAGTGTATCTGTGGTCATTTCAATTGCAGATTTGGTTTTTAAAGCAAATCTAAAGTTGCTATTATTGTTAGACATGTTTTCCTTGTACTTTTTAATAAGCTTTTAAAAGTTTTTAAGAGCTCAGCATCTTTAGGAGCTGTGGTGTTGCTGATCCGTGGGTGATCAGCCCACCTGCAGCTGCCTGACCTCTGCAGGTCACCGTGGCCTGAGCTGACATCCCTGAGGGATGGAGCAGAGTCATGGAATCATAGACCCACAGAATTTATAAAGTTGAAAAAAGCCTTGGTGATCATCAAAGCCAGCTATCGACCCACACCACCATCACGTTCACCTCTACCTCATGTCCCTAAGTGCCACATCTGCATTTTTGGAACACTCCCAGGGATGGTGACTCCATCACTGCCCTTGGCAGGACTGGACAATCCTTTCTGTGTAGAAACTTTCCCTGATCTCCAACCTGAACCTCCCCTGGTGCAACATGAGGCTGCTTGCTCTCATCCTAAGGAATTCAGCTGGGGCCTCTCCTCCCAGCCCCTTGCACCCTCTCCTGAGCCTCTGGGCTCTTCCCTCTCCTCCTGGCCCAGCAGGGCTCTCCCAGTTTCACCAGGACATCTGTCCCGTCCCACTTTGCACCTGGCAAGGGCAAAGCAGGAGCTGTGCTTTCAACACGGGAACAATTAAATGAGGAGGACAATGCTCTCCCCCAAAGGCAGAGTGCAGACACAGGGGAGTGCCAGTCCTGGCCTGCCCTGCCTGCTGCAGGTCGGGGTGCTGGGCTGGGCTTTGCTGGGCTGGGCTGGGCTGGGCTGGATGGGCTGGGCTGGATGGGCTGACCTTACCTGGCCTTACCTGCCCTGCCCTGCCCTGCCCTGCCCTGCGGTGGCTGCTCTGGTCCCAGCACCAGGGACTCAGTTCCTGCCTTTTCCTGCCCAGTGGTGGTTTGGCCCCAGGAGCAGCAGAACGATGGGCAGCTGCTCCCAGGGTTTGTGGTGTGTGATCCCAAGTCAAAGATTCATCCTGCCACTGGAAAAATAATTTCATTTCCTGCCAGTGCCCACAGGGTGGTTTCTTGTTCTTGTATTAGTATGAAAAAGTAACTGAAACGTCCTTTTCACCTACACAGGATCAATCATTTAATAACTTCCTGTTCAATGTCCTTCCAAAAAATCACAGAGCATCGCTCTTCTCTTACCTGGTCTCCTAAATGTTTCATTTAGGAGAATTTGGGTGGAATAATGAGTGCCTACCATTTAGCTTTCTGCAGCATGATAATGCTTTTCCTCTGATTTCACATCTCCTGCCACTGTAATACCTTATTTACGTTGCTGTGTGCACAGCAGATGTCCTCAGTGATGACTTGATCTTTCCTCCTAAATCTCTGTGTGCAGGATATGTCAAACTGTATTTTTAAATGTAGATTATCTTGTACTTTCACGGATTGAATTTTGTGTTGCTAAGTTACCTATTTTTTCTAGTTTGAGGTTATTGTTTTATTTTTTTTTTCCTTTTGCCTGCATTGTCCTCTTTCCTGATTGACCTACATAATCCTCTGTTATCAGCAGGTTTTTGTGTCCTGCCCTTTACCAGGTCACCAGCACACCCAGCAGTGCCAGCCCCTGCTCTGGGCCCTGCAGCTGGCATCGGCAGGGATCAGCTCCCTGGAGCAGCAGCTCCTGAGCTGGATCCCCGCCGTGGCTGCAGTTACCCAGCACAGTGCTCAGTCTGCTCTCGGGATGCCCAGGGTGGGCTGTGGGGTGCCCTGGCTGGGCCAGGGGCTGGGCTCAGTGGTCCCTGCGGGCCACATCCAGCTCAGATATTCCGTGATTCCACAGCTCCGAGCAGTTAATCACAGCAGGGTCCGACCCTGAAGTGTCCTCGTGGAACTGACATCCAGATTTCCATCCCCACCTCCCCATGGCCTGTGGGTCCAGGACTCTGAGGTCACTCTGCTGCCCCAGCACAGCCCAGGTTTCTCAGCCCCTCTGCCTGCTGGCAGCCGCTGGCTTGCTGGGCAGGGCTTGCTGGCCATGGCCTTCCCCCCTGGATGTAATGAGCCGTAGGAATTTCCATCGTTTCCATTAAAAGCCTCCCAGGCTCCCCCGGAGCAGAGCAGGCACAGCCATTGCTGTTCCCAACGCTGCCCCTGCGGGTGCCCAGAGCTCTGCGAGCCGCAGCCCCTCCCTCAGTGCCCTGAGAACGGCCAGGATGGGCTGGGGGACACATCCCGGCAGGGAGCATCCCCTGGGGCTGGGGACACATCCCGGCAGGGAGCATCCCCTGGGGCTGGGGGACACATCCCGGCAGGGAGCATCCCCTGGGGCTGGGGACACATCCTGGCACACATCCCCTGGGGCTGGGGGACACATCCCGGCAGGGAGCATCCCCTCGGGCTGGGGGACACATCCCCTGGGGCTGGGGGACACATCCCGGCAGGGAGCATCCCCTGGGGCTGGGGACACATCCCCTGGGGCTGGGGGACACATCCCGGCAGGGAGCATCCCCTCGGGCTGGGGGACACATCCCCTGGGGCTGGGGACACATCCCCTCGGGCAGCCCGGCCGGGCAGAGCCGCTGCGGCGCTCCCGGAGCAGCGATCGGGACCGCGCGGGATGGATGGGCACAGCCCTTCCTTGGCTGAGGAGCAGCGCGGTGCCAGAGGCCACTTTCCCTGGAGGAGTAAATGCAGGAGGCGGAGAGACTGGAGAATCCGAGCTCAAATCCCAGATTACCCGGCTGCCACACTAACCCAGTAGAGGGAAGGGCTGCTCTGCAGCTTCTGCAGCCCGTAACTGGAGCTGGCGGTGGGAATGCTTCCCCGGTTCGTGATGTAGCACATTTCACAGGGAAAAGCAGGGCCGGTGCTTTTCCTGATCACCTGCACATCTGAGGGGGAGATTCCTGCAGGGAAGGGGTTCCCGAGAGGAGGCATCGGCCAGGAGAGGCCACTTGGGAACGAGTCACTCGGCCTCAGAGGTGAACTCCAGGAAGTCAATTTTAGTGACCCAGTGGAGAGCACAGGCAGAGGCAGCTGTTGAAGTTCCTCTTTTCCATTTTTTTTTCTTGTAGTTGTTGTTGTTGTTATTGTTGTTGTTGTTAGTCTTGGTAAAAAAAGGTTATAGAGTTCTTGTGTTGAAAGTAAGATTTTCCCAGAGAAATGGATCAGAGAATCCCAGAATGGTTTGAGTTGGAAAGGACCTTAAAGCCCAGCCAGTGCCACCCTGCCATGGCAGGGACACCTTCCCCTGTCCCAGGTGCTCCCAGCCCCAGTGTCCAGCCTGGCCTTGGGCACTTGGATGGGGCAGCCCCAGCTGCTCTGGGCAGCTTCCTCAGCCTGGGGTGCTTGGGCTGGAAATGTTCAAGTGAGGGTGAACAGCCTTTTCTTCCCCCGGGCTCTGGGTCTGCCACGGTGCAGGGAGACCCCACACTCTCCTACTGATGCACTCAGTGGAGCTGCAGGCAGTGCTATCGGCACGCCAGGCAAACTGCCTGCAAGGGTTCCTGCAGCATCTCAGACCAAATCAGCTTTGAGCAATCATTGCAGCTGCAAACTCCTCAGCCGTGTGTGCAGAGTTCTCCTGGCAGAGCTGCCCTGGCCAAGGCAGCAGCACGGGGTCACTGTGCCTGGGGGCTGTGCCTCCATGCCCCCGTGGGCACAGCCTTTGGCTTATGCCACACCAGCACTTCCCACTGCTCTGAGCTCTTTGCCATGTGCCTGCAGCCTTTTCCTTCCCACCTGTTGCTCTGTCTCTCCTCTGGAAGCAGGAGCTTTGTTCTGCCAGGCTGGTCAGGGATTCTGCTCTTCAGCTGGGAGGACATCCTGATTCCAGGATTTTATTCAGTCATCTTCCAGGGGTTGCTTTTGTTATAAAATCCTTTTTATAATGGATCTTTTCTGCATAGTGGAAATATTTATTTAGCTGGTGCCTGGAGGGGCTCCAGGAGAGCTGGAGAGGGACTGGGGACAAGGATGGAGGGACAGGACACAGGGAATGGCTCCCACTGCCAGAGGGCAGGGATGGATGGGAGACTGGGAATTGGGAATTGTTCCCTGGCAGGGTGGGCAGGCCCTGGCACAGAGTGCCCAGAGCAGCTGGGGCTGCCCCTGGATGCCATTTGAGCAGTTTCTGTGTTCTGAACTCGTTTGCCATCTCTGGATTTGGTCTCTCTCTTTGCCTTCCCCAGCAATAGCCATGCTGGAAGCTCCACCTGGTGCAAGCACGGCAGGCTCTCCGTTGCTCTGACGCAGACCTGCCTGCCCCCAGAAGGTCCCGAGGCTCTCTGGATGTTCCCCAGGGACCACCTTCCCAGAGCTCGCCCTGCCAGCCCTCGGCTCCGCAAGGAACCGGGAGGGACAGGAATGCTGTGGGTCCCTGGCACTGCTGCCCGGTGGGTACCACCCCACAGCACGCCCAGCCACTGCAGGCTGGGCATGCTCTGCTCTCCTCCTCAATCTCTGTTTGTGTTTATTTATTGTGTTTCTGAGCCCAGGATCTCGGTCAGTAACAGGGCAGAGGTGGGCTGGCATTAGGGAGGAGACTCGCAGCAAGTGTCACAAAAAGGTCATTTAAACCAGGATATTTAGAAATGAAAAATCAGGTTGGAGATAATCTCATCCTCGGTTTTCCAGGCTGCAGGAACAGCTTTTCAGCAGAGCCTGATGGACATCTCCCAGCTGTTTGCATTGGGAGATTAATCAACTTTCCATTCAAATTCTTGTCTGTTGCTGTGAAATGTCAATTTTTATCTTGATTTAGAGCTGGGCACACACCTACTGAGAAGTAAAGCACACTGTCAAATAGAAATGTAATTTTTGGATAGTGTGGGTCAGCCTAAAGAAAGGTTCCTACTCCCATCAGTGTCTTTTCCTGCTGCCCAGTTCCTCACAGCTGAATTTAATGATGATGAATCAGTCTGGAAATTAACCTTAATTCTGAAACCCAAAGCGCACTGGTTTTGTTGCCACTGTTGAGTCTGTTATTTTTCAAGCTCATTTACAAATTGAATAAATCCAAGAACTAAAAATCTTTTATAAGAGCGCAGCAATTAAATACTGCCTTTTCCATCCTCAAATCCAGCTGTGTTGTGTGTTGGTGCCGAAGAGGGTTGGAGAGGTAGCATTAAATAGTTATTTAGGGATGTTAATAACATGCTTAAAATGTTTCCATCAAGTGCTTTTGGATGGTGCGATGCCATCTGTGTTACAGTTGATTTAGTTAATTATACAGGCATGAATTCCTTGGGAGAAGGGATGGCATTGCTCTAACAGCTTGTTTGTGAGCAAGAGAACGCGGTGACACGCTATTAAACTCGTGCAACTGGGTCTGAAATATATTCCTCGCTAATAGTCCTCCCCAAATCACACTGAGCTGCTGCAGTTTAACAGATCATTTGGATGGGGGTGCTTTTGGAGTTTATTGCACAAACTCCAATGGATTTTTGTACCTTAAATATTGGGAGTGAGCTGGGAAAAAGGAGAAGTTGCTTTCCTAGCTAGTCACCTGTTTTAATTGATGATTGCTCTTTCTGCAAATTAGCCCTAAGAGCTGTACAATTAAACAGGTGCCCTGCTGTGAAACGTGCCTGCTGGGATCCAGCAGCAATTGTGTCTGCCGGGATTGCAGCCAGAGACTGTCCTGAGCTGGGAGCCAAGGATCACCCCGTGCAGCCCTGGCCCTGCACAGACACCCCAAAATCCCCCCTGGCACCCCCGGAGCTCTGGCAGCCTCGGGGCCGTGCCCATTCCCTGGGCAGTGCCTGAACCCTCTGGGCATGGACCTGTCCCTAAATCCAGCCTCAACTCCCAGGCCCAGCCCCAGCTGCTCCCTATAAACCATAATCACCTTCATAACTGACACCCACCTAAGGTTTGCCCTTGAAACAAAACGCAGAGAACCTGTGTGAGGCTCGTGGCGAAGAACCAGAGGGGGTTTGGATCCCTGGGGGTGGCACAGACAGGGAACCTCACAGCCGAGGGGAGGCTGCCCAGAGCAGCCTGGAAGCTGTAGGTGTAGAGCTCACAAAGGACACCATCCACCCAGCAATGAGTTAAAGCCAACAGCGGTGGAAGGATTAATCTTTGAGGAAAAATCCAGGTCAGTTGGGATTTGACATGTGTCTGTTTCAGCTGCTGGAATAATCTAATCCTCGGCAAAACTTTGGCTAGACTTCCGTCTGCGGAGATGTCAGGGGTGAGGGGCGGAATTATTTTGAATTTAAAGCAGATATTATATCATGAAAGATAGGTTTCAGAGCTTCCTTCACACTGGGAAGCATTGGTTGGTCATTTATTTCCCTTCTGGAAATGGAGACTTGCTCTAGAGCAGGCAGCTCAGGTACCAGGGTGTGTTACCTTTGCAGTGTGGGGAGGCACCTGTGTTACCTGTGCAACTCCTGCAGCTACAGCATGGACCAGCCAGGGCGCCTCTGGGTCTGCCTTGGGCCACCCACACTGCTTGTATTTAAAAAAATAATAATTTCATCAAATTAGTCTCGATCTAAACAGCACAGAGAAAAAATTCCTCATAGAATGTCCAAGGCAGGGTATGGAGCTGAGAAGGGGCTGGAGAATTCCTGAGGGAGCTGGGAAGGGGCTGGAGAATTCCTGAGGAGCTGGGAAGGGGCTGGAGAATTCCTGAGGAGCTGGGAAGGGGCTGGAGAATTCCTGAGGAGCTGGGAAGGGGCTGGAGAATTCCTGAGGAGCTGGGAAGGGGCTGGAGAATTCCTGAGGAGCTGGGAAGGGGCTGAGCCTGGAGCACAGGAGGCTCAGGGGGCCCTTGTGGCTCTGCACAGCTCCTGCCAGGAGGGGACAGCCGGGGGGGTCGGGCTGTGCTCCAGGGAACAGGGACAGGAGCAGAGGGAACGTCCTCAGGCTGGGCGACGGCAGCTCAGGGTGGATTTTGGGGAAATCCCTTCACTGTCAGAGCTTTGGGAAGTCTCTGGCTCTGGACACAGCTGGCACTCCACGGGCTGGGAGGGCTTTTCCAGCCCCAGGGATCCCAGGATTGGATTCTGCAGGTGAATCCATGGGGTCTGCACGTGAAGGAAATGCACAACAGAGCCCTGTGTGCAGGACAACCCCTGTCTTGGCCTGCTCCCTCCTTTTCCCAGGCAATTCCCAGCAGGTTTCCTTCTCACCTTGCAGCTGAGTGAGTGATGCTCTGTTTATATGGAAATGTGGCAAATGTTTATGTGCATAAAGCCCAAAGCACAGCTCCAGTATGGGACACGATTGCATGGCTTAGCATGAAATTCCTTTTCAGAGGAAAACTCATTTTCTTGCATTTGCATCTCTAGGCTGGTGCAATCCTAATGGAACGTGGATATTACTCATGTGAAAAAGTGGGAGCTCAGCCCTGAACAGTATTATATTTTCTTTCTATCATAGTATTTCAGGGTGCACCAGAGGCTCAAAAAGGTTTATTTAAACTAATAAATCAGAACAATTTGTCAAAAACAGAGACCACCAGTGCTCTCAGGGTTGTGGCAGATGTTGAAAATGTTCCATATTTGTAAGAACAGTGTTCTGCTTTCAAATATTGGTACCCTGGGTAGGGATTAAATCACTTATTTTTAAGCATGGTGAAACATTCATTTCTGCAACTACTACCTAGAAAACACATTTCCCAATTAGTCTTGATGTCTGGATTGCAAGTCAGGAGGCAAAGGGAGCGCTGAGCCCTGCTCAAGGCAGCTCTGATGCATTATTGATGCTGTTTTCAATATCAAACATGCCAGGAATCAGATGCATCATCTATTCTCCCAGCATCAGAAATACCATGACCTTTCTGTCCTCTGAAGGTGATGTGTCTGATAGCTGCCCCTTCTGTGTAACTCACTGGGAAAATAAAGGAAAAATCGTGGGTTAGGTGACTGGTTTTCCAGGGAATGTCTCCTGTGCCCAGTGCCGCGGGGAGGGGAGCTGCTCTGTGCCCTGTTGAGGTCTGTGCTCAGGGACCTCCCGAGGTCCCCACGTGTCCCCAGAGCCTGGAGCAGCAGCTCTGTGTCCCCTCGCCGGGAGGAGCCAGCTCCTGCTTCTGGCTCAGCACAGTGCTGCTGCGTTGGGAACGTTTCTGTGGCATGTTTTCCTCCCAGTATTTGTGATAAATGTTCCTCCAGGCAGCTGGCAGCTGGCCCCTGTGCCCAGGGCTGCTCCGGCTGCAGGGCCACTCTCGTGGGAGCACAAGCCACCACTGTGGTGGCTCCAACAATGGCACTTGTCCCCCTGCACTCACACAAGGCCGTGGCTGTCACTGGGAGCTGCCGTGCCCTGTTCAGCCCTGTTCCATTCTTACCCTGGGAACAGCAGCCAGCGAGTCCAGCTCTGCTGGGGCAGCTGCCAGGGCTGGGCTCTGCTGGCCCAGCACCAGGTACATCCATCCTTCTATTCTATTCTATTCTATTCTATTCTATTCTATTCTATTCTATTCTATTCTATTCTAATCTAATCTAATCTAATCTATATATATGTATCCATAATATCTCTCTCTCTCTCTCTCTCTATATATATATATGTATCTATACATATATATGTGTGTATATATATATCTGTATACCTGGCTGCAGCACCACACCTGGGCCCTGCCATCCTTCACGTCCCCAGTTCTGTGCCAAGGGAAGGCTCCACCATCACCTCCTCAGGGCTGGACATTGGTGACATTGGTGACATGGCTCAGTGGGCATTGGTCATTCCTGGGTGACCCTGTGCAGGGCCAGGAGTTGGAGCTCAGTGATCGAAGCAGCTGCTTGGCACGAAATGTGTCAGTTCATACCGCTAAGCCTTCACAACATTTTAAAGAAAATTAAAAAGCTGCAACACTGTAAGCATCAGGATCTGTGCTCTAGAAATTGACCTCGGGCAGAATTCCCACCCAGCAAACTCTGCTCCCTGGTACCAGCTCCTGAGTTTTCTCTTCTGTAAGCACACAAATGTAAATTCTCTGTCAAAGGAATCCTGTTAGCAATTACTCTCTCAAATCCCTGTACCATTCAAATGATGATTTGTCTGCCATTCATGTGGAAGCAGTTAAAGCTTCTGGGTCGTTTCCTCAGGTTGTGAGCTAACCTGGCTCACTCTGCCTCTGCCTTTGCAGGGAATCCTCTAAGAAAATGATTGTAATGTGCACAAAGGGCTCATTGGCTGCAGCAGGTACAGCTCTGTGCCTGTGGCTACAGGCTGCCCCATTTTTTATGGGGAAAGAAAGGGGGTTTTAAATCTCCATTGGTGTGTTGTGTCTGCTTGCACAAAGCAGCAAGAATCTTAAATGCAAAACACGTGTACTCATGTTACAGATTTCTCAGGCAATATCTTTAAAATTTAATTTATTTCTATTTCTTTGCCCAATCAAACATGTTTCTTTTTATAGAAACTTCCAGGCTCCAAAGTCAGGCACCAGCCTGAGAAACAGCAGAACTGAGACTGTTTGTACCACCTTGGTTTGGACAATGAATACCAGGAGCGTTATTTTATTCTCCCACTTGTTTCTCTAGGTCTCAGCCTCCCTCCTTCCCTCTGACCCACTGTCCTCTGTGATTTCTCTGGCTCTCAGCAGCTCTGCCCTCCCAAACTCCAGCCCTCTCCCAGCCTTATAACCCATATTTATATCCCAGAGCAGCTGCCTCCCTTGGCTCTTTTCTCCCTGATAGAGTCAGGCTTTTGCTCTTGGAATTCAAACCAGGCCCTTTTTTATCACAATGTTGTTGTGGAGGTTGTTTCTGCTGCTGTTTTGCCATTCTCATTTGTGGTTGCTCTCTCCTTGCAGCTGCCCTGACCTGCTGAGCCCCATCCCCGTGCCTGCACAGGGACAGAGCCTCTGGTGTGTTGGACCATGAGGGACAGAGCGAGGCACTGAGGGTCTCCAGCCAGGAACACTGCTGCCCACGTTAACAGGATTGCTTTTAAAAAGGTTGGAAATGTTTTCCCAAATCTGAGCACTTTTTAATGGAATTTTGTTGTATGACCACCCCGTGGTTCCATGACTCTATGAAAATAGAATAGAAATAAAATCTTCCCAGTGGTTGCTGTCTCCGGGCCATGGCAGTGCCAGGGACTGGTGGGTGGGTGGCCCTCCTGAATTCCCCATCCTCTGCCCTGTGTGCATTCCCCATCCTCTGCCCTGTGTGCATTCCCCATCCTCTGCCCCGTGTGGGTTCCCCATCCTCTGCCCCGTGTGGGTTCCCCATCCTCTGCACCGTGTGGATTCCCCATCCTCTGCCCTGTGTGGGCTCCAGGACAATAATTGTCCAGATGAAGGAATGGACGCTGCCTGGCAGGAGGGTGCAGCTCTGGGGGGACAGGCCCTGCTCCCAGGGAATGAGGGATGGGACAAGAGGCTGCATCAGAGGAGGTTCAGGTTGGATGTTGGGCTGCACTTCTCCATGGAAAGGGCTGTCCAGCCCAGATGGGAAGTCCCCATCCCTGGAGGGACGTAAGAGCCTTGTGGATGTGGCACCTGGAGATGTGGGGGTTGGACTGAAAGGTCTTAGAGGACTTTTCCACCTGAACAAAGGTGTGATTGCACACCTATCCCAGGGAGTGCAGCCCCTCGGCTGGCCCTTCCATGTGAGCAAAGGTGTGATTGCACACCTATCCCAGGGCGTGCAGCCCCTCGGCTGCCCTCGGGCTGTGCCGGGTGCTGTGTCCCTGCAGGCAGTGGCAGCCTGTCCCTTGTCCCTCCCTGCAGGCCCCAGAAGATGTAGAGCGGGAGCAGCGAGCCGCGGGGCCGGGCGTCCCTCACCATGGCCAAGAGGGGCTCCAGCAGCCGCGCCAGGGGGGACAAGCCCGACGCCCTGGCCGCCCTGCAGGCTGCCAACGAGGAGCTCAGGGCCAAGCTCACCGACATCCAGATCGAGCTGCAGCAGGAGAAGAGTAAGGTGGGCAGCTTCCCCTCCCGTGAGCGCGGTTCGGTGTCGCGCGGAGAGGTCAGGAATGCCAGAATTCTCCCTGTGCTTCTTCCCTTTCCCTTTCACACTGGTGCCATTTGGGTTTGGCACTCTAACTCCTCCAAACTGAGTGCTTACCCACATGTGCAGCACTAAACCTCAGCTGTGCCTCCTGCCTAATTCCCAAGTTCCAAGGAGACACAGCCTCCCTCAGCCTTTGGGAGAGGGACAGCGGATGGGGCTGGAGCCTCAGCTCTAAGAGTTCCAGCCCTTGCCCTCAGATCACTTCTCAGCAGGAGCATGGAATATTATTTGTTTTTCCCCAATTTTCCAAATCAGTTTCCACTGATAGACTTTGGGGGGTTTTTGGCTCCAGAATAGAAATGTGTTACCCTGCAGGGACAAAATGATACTTTGCATTTTCCCATGAATTTGCATCACTACTAGGCATTTTAGACCATGAATCTGACACACAGGTACAAATAAATAGAACGTCTGTTGATCCTTTTGCTGTGCAGCAGCATTTGCAGCTTTAAGGCTGAGGACTTTGTTTTCTTGCTCCCTGTCCTTCACAGCCACTTCTGGCCATGGCTTCTCTAGAGTTTATGGCATGGTTCTAAACTGAACCATCACTTGAGCCTTGTGTGGTCAGGTACAGTCAGTTATTTCTGCTGAATAATTCATCACTTTACAAGCATCTGGTAAAATGCAGCTGTTTGGGGCTTCACAGGAGCTTGCACAGAGATTTTTGTGTCCTGCTTGTGCACGTGCAGGTTCAGCCTGTGTGCCTGAGCGAGCCAGAGTGATGGCCTTGGCATCTGATTTTTCCCTTATTTTGGGGGTAATGTGCTGTGAGAGCTTCTGCAGAATAAAGTAAGGACTCAGACTTACTCAGAAGGTGCTGGCTGATTCCTGAATGTGTATTAAACATGAGCCTGCAGTGAAAGAAAGGGCTTTGCTACCAGCAGTTCGTAGACACAGACATACCAGCACTGAGGTGAATACTGTAAAGTCATCTGTACCACTTTTAAATAATATCATGATATGTTTTCATTGTTTGGTTGACTGAAAATACTATTTTTTTTTTCCTTATAGGTCAGCAAGTTGGAAAGGGAGAAGAATCAGGAAGTGAAGCAGATCAAGGAGCACGAACAGCACAAAAGCACAGTGGTGGTCACAGAGCTCAAAGTCAAACTTCACGAAGACAAAATGAAAGAGCTCCAAGCTGTCCGAGAAACTCTTCTGAGACAGCACGAAGCTGAGCTGCTCAGAGTGATAAAAATTAAGGACAATGAAATCCAGAGGCTGCAGACCCTGCTCAACGCCGTGCGTGACGGGGCCCCCGACAAGGTGAAGACGGTGCTGCTCACCGAGGCCAAGGAGGAGGCCAAGAGGGGCTTCGAGGTGGAGAAAATCAAAATGCAGCAAGAGATTTCTGAGCTGAAGGGGGCTAAGAAGCAGGTGGAGGAGGCTCTGACGATGGTGATCCAGGCTGACAAAATCAAAGCAGCGGAGATCAGGAGCGTGTACCACCTGCACCAGGAGGAGATCACCCGCATCAAGAGGGAGTGCGAGAGGGAAATCCGCAGGCTGGTACGTGTCGCTCTCTGCTCCTGGAACTGTGCTCCTGGCAGGAAATGAGCGCTGCTGGGCTCGCTGGGCGGGCGTGGAAACTCTGGGGCTTGCTCCAGGTCTGTTTACATTTGCTAGCAGAAAGGGCAAAGTGGTTTTGAAAAGTATTAGGATGTTTGGTGAGAAACTCCTTTATCCGTGTGGATAAAGAGCCTGTGGATGCTGTTCACATTAAAGGTAGCAGGAAGAGCCCTCAGGTTCCTGGCTGGTCAGGGGAATGCTACAGCAGTTATGTGTCTTGGGTTATGCCTCTATTTCCTCAGCCAGCCTTCCTTCCTGAGCCACCTTGGTCCCTCCTTTCCCTGCCTTTGCTGGTTCCCGTGGACATCCCATAGTGAGGCTTACACAACCCCAAATGCTTTTTGTCTGCACCCCTGAGTGCTGCCCAGGCAGCCGGGCACTCAGGGGCAGTTCTCTCCGTGGCCACCGTGGTGGTTTTCCCCAGGACAGGGCTGCTTCTGCTCCTGTGTGGCTCCCAGCTGAGCAGGTGGCTGGGATCTCACCTGGTCCTGCTCACCTGGCCCCAGGTGTGGCTGCTCAGCCTGCCCTCACCTAACCCAACACAGCTGCAGCAGCTCCACTCTCAAAGGCAACACCTTCACCCTGTGGCCTTGGAGATGTCCCCTGGCCTGGGGAGGATGGAAGGGGTGCTGGTGCTTGGAAAAGGGGGCAATCCCTGTGGGAGGGAGCTCCTCACAGGGAAGGCTTTGCAGCAGAGCCTGGCAGGCCAGCAGCGCCCCGTGGGGCTCAGGGTTCACTGCTGCTGCCCCTGCCTTGTGACCCACCCTCCTGAGCCCCTGAGGGGCCCGGGGCCTGGGGACACAGCCTGCCCCGAGATGTGAGCCTTGGGTCCTGTCTCAGTGCCTGTGTGGTGCCACCATCGTCCTGCGTTTGCCACGCTGCTTTACAGCTCTCAGTGTCCTGGGACAGACACAGCCAGCTCTCTTCTAAGTCACTAGCCCTCAGCTGTTACCCAAACACTAAATAAATTTAAAATGCCCAAAGAGCTTCAGCCTGGCCCCAGATCAAAGGCTGGCAGTGTGACCATGCTGCAGAGACCCCCTGTCCTGCAGGATGCTGTCCAGCATCACCTGAGCCCTGACCCCCAAAGGGCCTGGCTGGGACTTTGCAGTGTCCCCTGCCTTTATTTAGCCTCCTCTCAGACTTCAGGCTGTTAAGGTTTTTTCATAGATTATTTTATTTTTATGAAGAGGATATTAAAAGCAATTTAGAGCCAAGTGCTCCATTGATGCTGTTCAAATATCCTGCAGTGTAAGTACATTCTCCTCTCACCACACATCACCGGTGCATCGATTTCATTCAGCACATGAATGGGGGGCTAATGGACATCCTAAATAAACTTGCTGCATCACGTGGAAAGTTCCCACTAATGGCCTTTAATGTAGAAGCTGTAAAATAAATATGGTCTTAGTTACAGGGAGCAGAGTGGTTCAACGGGATGTTATCTAAACTGCCTTTTTGAAAATCAAACGTTTTTTAAAAAGTTCCTGCTTGAAACAATCAGATTGGCTCACTGCACCAATGAAATGACCTGATGCCATGACTTTACAAACCCTGAGTGCCTCAAGGGCTCTCAGCCCCATGGGCTCCTCAGTTTTTCTGGTGGGAGCTGGTGGCTCCTGGCACCTTGTGGGGAGGGCCTGGGGTCTGGTGCAAGGCTGTGCCCTGCTAACAGAGAATCAGGGGTGCACTGCCCCAGCTTCAGGACATTTTCTGTGCTTGCATGGACTGGCAGTCTGTGACAGGAGCAGAGGGAATGGCCTCAGGATGCCCAGGGCAGGCTCAGGGTGGGCACAGCAGGAATGCCCCCATGGGAAGGGGGCTCAGGCCTTGGCACTGCCCAGGGGGTGTTGGAGTGCCCATCCCTGCAGGTGTCACCTGGAGGTGGCACTCAGAGCTCTGGGCTGGGGACAAGGATGGGGACAGGGCACAGCTGGCACTCTAGGGTCTGTGATTCTGGGTGTTCTCCAGATAAACCCCAGCTCCTCACTGCAGCCATTCCCTGGGCCAGGGTGGATGCCAAAGGCTCCAGCCCCTTCCCATGGAGCAGGGCTGACAGCTCCCAGCGCTGCAGGCAGCACAGGAAGGCAGCTGGGTGGTTTGGGGTGTTTTTAGGTGATTTTGGGTGTTTTTGGGTGTGCTGGGCTGGCACACGTGGCTGCTGTGTCTGTGGCTGCCCAGGCTGGTTCAGTGC
This sequence comes from Montifringilla adamsi, assembly GCA_017590115.1. Classification (NCBI taxonomy): domain Eukaryota; kingdom Metazoa; phylum Chordata; class Aves; order Passeriformes; family Passeridae; genus Montifringilla; species Montifringilla adamsi. Next base: position 8,541,457 of record JAGGNK010008226.1, read on the forward strand.
CCTGGCTCACAGCTCAGGGGGCCCTGCAAGAGATGGAATCTCCCTGCAGATGGCAACGAGTGCGAGTGGCAGCCGCCTCCTTTGCAGAGAATGCCTCATTTCAGTCAACCGCTCTTAAATTTCAATTTGTGCATTCTAAACCGCCTTAAAACACCGCGTGGCTGTGTTTAATGGCATTTGTGTGGGCAGGAGCACTCCCTGCTGACTGTGTGCACAGCCAAGCCAGCAGCTGTCAGCCTGCAGCGTTCCCCAAGCCTTGATGCTTGCTAAGTGGGGACCAAAATTCACTGTGGTGCAGAGCATTTGAACTTTAATTAACTCTAGGTTGGTCAGGAAGGAGAAGTTCTGCACAGCCGTGGCCACTGCAGCCTCCTCACTCCCATCTCCTTTTTCAGGGGACTGAGAAATTAGAAAAACTGAGGAAATGGGATTTGCTGGAGCCTGGGGAGTGGCTGTTTTCAATCTAGATAAACTTTAGCTGATCAGGAGTATCAAAAGCTTTAATAACCTGTGCCAATCCCCCTGTGAGACCACTGGGCATGGAGAGCTTCAGAGCTCCCTGGTGGCAGGGCCACCCCACAGCCAAAGAGGGGATCACGGTTCTGAGCCTCTGCTCTCAGAGACCCTGCCAGACTGTGCTGAATTAGTGAACGTGTCTGATGCCAAGGGTGGGATCACATGAAAGGGTAGGAAGCAGATTTTTAAATACTGATTTTATTGGTGATTGATTTAGTCTCTACCCTCTGCTTTGGTTTCCCTCACGTGTTGAGAAACCCCATATCTGGGACTGTAAAGGTGGCTCAGCACCTGAAAGGTAGACACACATCCAAGGTGAACTGTTCCTTCTTCCACCTGGGGATTTCTTAGTCATTTGTGGTTTACCACAATTACCATTACTAATTTACCACTTTATTTTTCCAACTAAACCCGGGCTGAAGGATTTTGTTGGGACATAAAAGCCAGACAACATAAGCTTAGGAGGATCAGGAAACTCCTCATTCTGGGGTTCCTTTCCTGTCTCACAGGCCAGCTTTTAACAACACTTTTCTCTGTGCACCTAAACAAGGAGTTGCTATTTCCTGGGCTGTAAGCACGCTGTGGTTGTGCTGCAGCACAGCTGACTCGGGGAGAGCTGGGCAGCTCCGTGGGGCTGTGCTGCAGCAGGAGCTCTGCGCAGGGCTGCCTGCACGGACCTGGCAGAGCCCTGCCGGCTGTGCTGGGCTCGGAGCGGCTCCCAGCCCAAACCTGGCGGGGCCCCGTGCTGCCGCTGGCTGGGGAGCCCGGGGCAGGGGCAGGGGGCTGGCTCTGCGCAGGGAGGGAGGGGACAGCGGGGTGTGTGTCCCCTGTGCCTGAGCCCTTCTCCCAGGGCCGCCCTGTCCCCTCCTGCCTGGGCAGCTCATCGGGCAGGGCCCAGCGCTCTGGCAGTCCCCCTGGGGCTGGGACAGGTCTCCTGACACGTCCTGATGCCAGCTCAGACCGTGGGGAGCTGTGCCTGCAGTGGACAGGGATTCTCCTCTGTGCCCCCCGCCTGGGGGATGCCTTTGATCAGGCACTGGCAGCTCCAAAGGCCATTTTTGACAGCGCTGTCAGCTTGCAGGGCCCCAGGGAGAGCGCAGGGACAGCGGTCCCAGCCAGGACCCTCAGGCTGGGTTTGAACGAGGCTGGCAATCATAACTTTAACAGAGTCACGCTCAAAGCCTGGCATGCAGGAGCACCAGGGGCAGCACGTGTCCCTGAGCTCGCTGCTGCTCTGCAACTGGCACCAGCCGTGCCGGGGCTGCCTCAGCGAGCAGGCACACCAATGTCCACAAACATCCCTCCAGCCCCGCAGCGGGGGGGCTCCTGCGCTGCCGCCCCTCCCCAGCTCCGGCAGCAGGCAGGGTGGGAGCAGGGAGAGCAGCCAGAGCCCTGCTCCAGGACCGGCACGGCACGGTACGGCACAGCACAGCCCAGCACGGCACGGCACAGCCCAGCCCAGCACGGCACGGCACAGCCCAGCACGGCACGGCACGGCACAGCACAGCCCAGCCCAGCACGGCACGGCACAGCACAGCACAGCCCAGTACGGCACAGCCCAGCCCGGCACGGCACAGCCCAGCCCACCACAGCCCAACCCAGCCCTTCCCTTCCAGCCCAGCACCAGCACAGCCCAGCCCGGCCCAGCCGTGCCCAGCCCAGCCCGGCACAGCCCAGCCCGGCCCAGCCCAGCCCAGCCCGGCACAGCCGTGCCCAGCCCAGCCCGGCACAGCCCAGCCCTGCCCGGCACAGCACGAGGCCAGGCTGGCCCTGCCCGGGGGCTGCGTGCCCACGGCCCCGCACCGCTGCCAGTGAGCTCTGGGGCCCCTTGCCCTGCCTCTCCTTCTCCCAGCCGCGTGCTGAGCACATCTTTCCCTCCGTCTGTGCTCTTTCCACACTGTCTCTGTCTGTCAGTGGCTGCAGGCGCCAAACTTGTGCATGTGTCATGCAGGGCAATTTACTCAGGTGAAGGGAGATGTCAATGCCGGTGTTTGCTTGTGGTTTATGAAGGTTATGTTTAGGGATATTTTTTTTTTTTTCTGGAAAACCAGCCTTTAGTGAAATGCTGTGAAATGTTTTGTGTTTTCTCATCTCTTTGTTCCTCCCAATTTCATGTGTTGCCTTTGTTGTAATATGTCTTTGTTTCCGTATAAATAAGAATCAACTACCCAATATTCTGCTTATTTTAAACAAATAATCATTTGATGGTGTGTTATCTTTTCATCTGTGCATCCATTTAGATTTCTCCTCATGAGGCATTTAGCAGAAAGACCTCAGGTGCTCTGGAGCACCTATGTCTTGTTTCATTCAAAGTCAGCAGATGCTGCCTGCACGGACATGGTTGGAAGGGTCGTTAGTCAATGGCACCCAAAATCCCTTTCATTTGCTCCATTTTGCTTTCCTGGTGCCTGGGTGACCTGCCCTGGGGGGGCCACGTTGGCATTTACTGCAAACAAAGTCCTTGGAGTGGCTGTTGCTTCCCTATGTCATTTTTTTCCAGATTTACAGACAAAGCAGAGATAAAAGTAATACAACTCTAACAAGGTAAATTGTTCTTGTTTGAAGCAGGCCGGGTTTAAAAACTGACCATTGAAATTAAATGTCTGAAGTCTCAAAAACCGATGGCAAAAACCCCTGTGTTTGTGGAGGCTGACAGCAGCTGGCAGAGCCCTGAGGGGGGACAGCACCCAGCCCTGCTGGGCTGGGATCAGGATTCCTTCACTGGGCTGGGATCAGCTGGGCTGGGATCAGGATTCCTTCACTGGGCTGGGATCAGCTGGGCTGGGATCAGCTGGGCTGGGATCAGGATTCCTTCACTGGGCTGGGATCAGCTGGGCTGGGATCAGCTGGGTTGGGATCAGGGATTTCCTTCACTGGGCTGGGATCAGCTGGGCTGGGATCAGCTGGGGTGGGATCAGGGATTTCCTTCACTGGGCTGGGATCAGGGATTTCCTTCATTGGGCTGGGATCACCTGGGCTGGGATCAGGGATTCCTTCACTGGGCTCGGATCACCTGGGCTGGGATCAGGGATTCCTTCACTGGGCTGGGATCAGGGATTTCCTTCATTGGGCTGGGATCACCTGGGCTGGGATCAGGGATTCCTTCACTGGCAGGACCCAGCTGCCCTCGTGAACTCCAGCCAGACCAGGGTCAGATCCTGGCTGATCCCATGGGATGTGCGCAGGCCCTTGGCACAGGCAGACAGGGAAGGGCAGTGTTAGAGGTCACTGGGCGTTTGTCATTTAAGCACTTCACGATTTTGCGTAATGTTTATTATGTGTAAGTAAAACCTCTCATGGAAGGAGAATTGCTCACAAGGGAGACTTTTGGACAAAAATATTTTTTTTTAAAAAAATCATATTTCCTCTAGGAATTTTGAAAATTTAAAGGATACTGAGGTTTAAAAATAAATAATCCACATTTTCTGGAGGTGACATCCAAGCAAAACGCTGCAGAATCATTCAAGTGTTTGACTGAAGCAATCCAAGTGCGATGCGAATGTCAAGCCTTCATTTTTTTTACGATATTCTGAAGTGGTGATAGGATTTCAGGCTGTCTGCCAATATTCCACTGGAAGCTGCCTGCTGAAGGAGGGAGTTCCTGCTGCGTGGCCCTGGAGCCGGGCGGTGCTGCCGCGCGGTGCTCGGTGTCACTGTCACTGTCACTGTCACTGTCGCTGTGCTGCGGGGGGCAGGCAGCGGTGCTGGGCCGCCCCGGGGTGCTCGGTGCTGCCGAACCCTGTGTGACTGTGTTCTGTTCTCCTTGTAGATGGAGGAGATTAAGTTTAAGGACAGAGCAGTCTTCGTGCTGGAGAGAGAGTTAGGGGTGCGAGCCGGGCATGCTCAGAGACTGCAGCTCCAAAAGGAGGCTTTAGATGAACAACTGTCCCAGCTCAAAGAGTCTGACCGGCATCTGAGCAGCCCCAAGCGGGAACTTCCTTATGCAAGTGGTGCAGGAGACGCTTCAGATCATTCGGGAAGCCCCGTAAGCACTTCCACGTGGTTTCACCTAAACGAGCGACCAAACGAGTGACAGAATCTTGATGAGTGCACCCTGCAGCAAGAGCTGTCCCATGGCTGTGCAGGGCTCCCGAGGCACCTGCTCGTGCTCTGGCTTTTGTCGTGCCCAAACCGTTGAGATTTCCAATCAAACCTCGCCATGGGAGAGCTTTTGCTTTCTGTCGTTTTGTTTCCCCGTCGGTTTGGTTTGGTTTGATTTGCTTTGGTTTGGTTTTGTCAGCAGGGTGGAGTTCTCTGTTCTTTCTCTCCTTTTCCTCACTGTACCATGCTCAGCCACCCGCCTCAGTTTGCCGGTTTGACACGGTTCTGCCAACAAACGATGCAAATGCATTTCTCACCAAGTGCTGTTCGTGTGCAAGCTCTGGGAGGCGCGAGCTGGGGCTTGGGGAGCAGATGTACGAGGCCAGTTCCAGAGGGGACGGGGAGGGCAGTGCAGGGCAGCAGGAGCCCTGCAGCCCCCAGGACAGCCCTTTCCTGCTGCTGGCTGTCAGCAGGACACAAAGCGAGCCAAAGACCTCCTGACCTGTTCTCCGCTGTTTATTCTCTGCAATAGCCAGAACATTCGATTGGAGTCACCCCTCCCCGGTGGCTTTTGCAGTGTAACTCTGGCACCTCCCTGCTGGGGCTCCCCTTTGCCCAGACAAGCCCTCGGGTAACTGCCCTCGTGCCTCTGACGTGTGCAGGTCGTCCTCATTGCTGATCCTCATCAAGATTTCTTTTGCGACAGCCTTGATTGTCTCAGTACAAGTGTAAAACTTATACCTGAGCAGACCAATCTATTTTATTCTCTGGCCCAAGCCTCTCCTGCACCTGTTGAATGAGGAACCCTAGACCTCCCAAAAGTGCCACCAGCACTGTGGGCACTAATTTGCCTCTCTCTTGTTGTACTCAACTTCTGCCAAAGACCAGAACAGGTCATAGAGAAGGGGGAAAGTCTGTCACGTTTGTCAGTAGCTGTAACTCCTCTCTGATTCTGAACAAGAACGCATCTACCTATATCTCTATTCATTTCTAATTTGAATGAAGCATTTTCACTCAGATAAAGTGCTACCCCTGTGGCCTTACGAGTGACCCTTTAGGACCCCATAAGGGCCACAGCTTTCTGGAAGATCTTATTCAATGCACAATTGCATGGATTTTCCCCATTCAGTAATTCAGTAATTTTAGTACCAGTTTCTTATGACCAAGTCCTCAGAGTGGGCGATGTGTCTGAAACTCTCAGTTCAACAGTGGCATCATTGGAACACGGCCTTCAGTTTTGATACTTTCTGTTGTTTCCAAGTTTACCATTTGTAAACTTCGTGTTTGCGCATTTGTATTGTCACATTTGTGACGCTGTATTTGCATATGCATATACATATACATATGCATATACATACCTCTGCATTTGCATTCTTTGTTACATTTCCACTCCTCACTTGCCATTGGTCTCACCCTGCAGCTTTCCATGGTCACTCGGGCTCCATGGGTTACACTCCACACGACGACATTTAAAGTGTTTGGGTTCGGGATAAGAAAAAGTTTGAGCTTTGTCAATGTGCTCTTGCGTGTACACTTACGAACAGTTATTTGCAGTTGATCTTTGTTTTAGGAACAGCAGTTGGATGAAAAGGATGCCCGGCGCTTCCAGCTGAAAATCGCGGAGCTGAGCGGGATCATCCGCAAGCTGGAGGACAGGAACGCGCTGCTGTCGGAGGAGAGGAACGAGCTGGTGAGTGCGGCAGAGCCAGGGCTGGGGACACGCTGCCCTGTCCCACAAACACGCCGGGCTTTGCTCCTGCCCTGCCTGCAAACCAGGGGCTGCCTCCTCCTCCTCCTCCTCCTCCTCCTCCTCCTCAGCTCGCTGCTCGGGCTGGGCCCCGTCACTCCCCCCTTGGCTTGTGCAACAATGGTTCTTTAAGATGGCATTAGCTCAAATTATATGCATTTCTTTTTGAAAATAAGTACATTCCCCACGCTGAATGTTTGCTACACAGGCATAATGACGTCTCATGTGGGAATGCTCTCTTCCAATGGAAAATCACAAGAGTTTTTATCAGTTCTGCTTTGCTTCAGGAGAAAATTCTTCTAGTGTGGTAGTTACAGAAAGTAGTCAATATATTTGATGAAAAAGCTCCAGAGGTGTTATTTTTCTCTTTATCTTTCAGCTGAAACGTCTCAGAGAAGCAGAAAGTCAGTATAAGCCCATTTTGGACAAAAACAAACGCCTCAGTAGGAAGAATGAGGAGTTGTCACATGCCTTACGTCGAATGGAAAACAAACTGAAATTTGTGACGCAGGAAAACATTGCCATGGTGAGTGCCTTGCTCCTGGGAGAACAGGGGATGTGGAGCTGGTGGGGCTGAGCAAGTCAGGCATTGGCCCACACTTGCAGGTCCCGTGGGAAACTGCTCCATTCTGGCAAGGTCCCTTCCAACCCAAACTAACCCGGCATTCTATGGTTCACCTTCAGCTTTCCTGCCAGGATCACCTCCCCATCCCTGGGAAATCTGCACCTGTGACCCTGCCCCTCCTTCCAGCTGGAGGAGCAGGACGTCTGGCACACGTGGAGCCCGGATGGGGCTCAGCAGAAGGGCAGCAGGAGAGCTGCCAGGCCAGCCATTAGGGAGATGTTTCTTACTTGCTGTAAAGGGAAGGGCCAGACAAGTCCCTGGCAAAGCCTCCTGATCATTTCCTCTTCTGCCCTGTGGTTTTTGGATTCTAGAGGCAAAGAACGGGAGCAATAAGGAGACCAAGCTCCCTAAATGACCTTGACCACAGCCAGGAAGAAAGGGAAGTGGATTTCCTGAGACTACAAGTTATTGAGCAGCAAAACATCATTGATGAGCTCTCCAAGGTGAGATGGGAGGCTGCTGTTCTCACGGGAGAGTGCCCAAGGGCAGAGCAGAGGAAGCCCAAGGAAGGGGTGCCCGAGGTTCTGGGAGCTGATGGGCACAGTGGGCAGCAGGGGAACCTGGCAGGCATTTCTGTGCTTAGTAGTAATAGAAATTATCCGTGGTGTGGTGTTTGGGAAAACCCTTTCAATCTGCATTGGCCTGGCAGGACAGAGCCGTGTCCTTGCATGTGCTGGTGGCCAGATCTGGGAGGGAAACTGTCCGAGCTCCTTCAGCTGGACACACCACCAGGCCTGAAGATTCCGGTGTACAGGGAGGGTCTGCAGTCCTGGGCTTGGGGTTTTGCTTCCTTCTCAACATGTTCTCAGTCCTTGGAAACAGAAAACACCAAAACCATGACACTCCTCTAGAAAATAACTTTTATTTCTTCCCTTTCTTTTTAAGCTTGTCCAGTTACTGACATTATTTCATTGTTTTCATTAGACCCTGGAGACTGCTGGCTATGTGAAGAGTGTCATGGTAAGAGTGACATTAGCTTCCTCCTCATCTATATATGCTTTAAATTGCTGTTCATGGAAAGCAGGAAGGGTACAATAATATTTATTCTCCCTTCCATCTGTGTTCAGCAGTGAGCTGACCCAGGGGTTTCCTCAGAGCAGATTTTTTATCAGCAGCTGTTCACCAGAGAAAAGCACAGTGGTGGTGGGGAGGAAAGCTTTAATCCCACCGCCTGCCCTGCTGGCCAGGGGCAAGTGTCCCCATCTCCAGGGCAGCTCTGTCCCCTTGGAACTGCATTTTTTCACTCTGGCTACCCCTGGCTTTGTGCCACCCACAGCAGGGTGTGCTCAGCCCTGCCCTTGCCCCATCCCTGTGCTGTGGTGGGCAGGGATGTTTGGGGCTCCACCACGGATGGGTATTGATGGGATGTGCTGTTCCCATTGCCAGGCAACAGTGTTCTATTGTCCCTGCTGCTGGCCCGGGGCTGGCCACCAGGCTGAGCAGCAGCACACGTCAGTGTCCCCAAGGTCACCACGTCCTTGTACCCGGCGGGTGAAATGGAGCAGATGAGGGTTTCCCCTGTAGAGCTCCCCTCTCTGCAGTCCTGGGCTTTACAAGTCCAGAACAGAGACTTTTTTCTGAGTACTGTAAAAAATCCACCTAATACCACAAAGAGGAAGAAATCCTTCCCTGTGAGGGTGGGCAGGCCTGGCACAGGGTGCCCAGAGCAGCTGGGGCTGCCCCTGGATCCCTGGCAGTGCCCAAGGCCAGGCTGGACACTGGGGCTGGAGCACCTGGGACAGGGGAAGGTGTCCCTGCCGTGGCTGGGGTGAAAGGAGGTGATATTTAAGGTCCCTCCAACCTGGAATTTGATTATTCTCTTATTTCCTCCCATTGGAAAAATTGTTGGCAGCAGTAGGGGCTCAAACCTCACTCCAGAGGCAGAGGGAACCTGCAGATCCTTAGAGAAGGGGCTGAGCCTGGAAGTGCAGAGTTCAGAGAGGCCCTGCGGTGTGTGCAGGGGGGCTGCTGGCTGTGTGCCCCTTCCAGAGCCACCAGCTGCCACCAGGGACAGGGGCAGAGCCAGGGCAGGGGCTGTGGGGTCACAGTCACCCAGGGAGCAGCTCCAAGGGGGCACCCACACTCTCAGCATAAAGCTTAGCATCAGCTTTATTTTAGCTTGATTTTCATGGACATAAAGAGCAATTTCTAGTTGTCTGTGGCAAAGCTGAAAGATGTTGGAGTAAATAACCCAGGACCGGTGACAGTGTGGGACAGTGGCCAGCAGGGACATTCCTGTCTGTTGCTTCCCCAGTGTCTCCTTGTACTGACGAGGTTAATTTCAATAACTGCTCTCTGAAAACATCTCACATGTGTCTCTGACTCTTGCAGGAACGTGATAAGCTGCTGAGGTTCAGGAAGCAAAGGAAAAAAATGACAAGAATTCCTAAGGTAAAATACAAAAGCTTCCACGGTGCATGCTGATGGACAGTGATGGGGTGCTCAGAGCACCTCAGGGCCAGGGCAGTGCTCTCCTCGGGGTCTGCAGATGGGACCTGAACTTCAGTTTGGGTGATGTTGTTCAAGGACATTGGCAGACTGGATTGGGATATTCAAGGAGGGGCAAGGGACCTGTTTGCATCGAGCATTCTGAGCCTTTCCATGCTCCGCATTTACCCTGTGGGACTCTGGCGGGATGTGGTTGTCTTAAGAGCAGACAAATTTTATGAATTAACATATCTCCAAATGATCATCTAAGGGTGCTGCCTGAAAACATGTGTACATAGTAAATAATTCATGCTGGAGTTCAGTAACATGTGAAAATTGCTGGTTAGGGAAGCAATGGATAGAGCTCTGGGAAAAGGGGATGTTGGTTAATGAGGGCTTGGCAGGGTGTTAATGTAAATATTAACACTAAAATGTCACAGTAAGGTTTAATGTCAGGGCTGCCAGTGTGCTGTGATCCACAGATGAACAATTAGAGGGAGGCTGGAGCTAATGAACCTATGAATAACTAATTGAGGTCAATGGGAGATAACTCCTCTCATGCTGAACATCTCATCCAGGCTTTCCAGGGAGTCACATTCTGTCTCTCTGAAAGCTGGGAGGGGCTTTGGACAGGGCATGGAGGGACAGGACCCAGGGAATGGCTCCCACTGCCAGGGGCAGGGCTGGATGGGACATTGGGAATGAGGAATTGTTCCCTGGCAGGGTGGGCAGCCCTGGCACAGGGTGCCCAGAGCAGCTGGGGCTGCCCCTGGATCCCTGGCAGTGCCCAAGGCCAGGCTGGACACTGGGGCTGGGAGCACCTGGGACAGGGAAAGGTGCCCCTTCCACATTCTGGATTTCTGTGGTTCTCCTTCAAAAGTTACCCACTGCAAATTAAACCAAAGACCAAAATCTAGGTAAGTTTTTGTAAATCATTAATTAAAATTATCTTTAGATCTGTGAAGTGTTGTCTTTGACTTTCAAGCATTTACAGTAAATCTTTCTTCACCACCATTCCTTTAAACAAAAAGAAGCTTTGAGTGGAAAAACTGGATTTCTTCAAACCATAGACACATTGCTGTGGTGATTAACTTCAAGTAAAATCCTTTTTGAAGATGTTTTCATGTGAAAGTCGTGGTGCTGACAGGAGAGACACCATGGTGATGACAGTGGATTAAAAGACATTTCAGTGCATGGCTTCCCCCTCGTGCTGAGCTGAACACTCAAAACAAAAGTGGTGTTTGGCCATAGAGAAATGGGAAGGAAGATGCATTTAAAAAGGCAGGGCCTGGGAGGGGTCAGTGCAGGGACTGGGGCAGTTCCAGGCGCCGCTGGAGCCCAGCCTGGGGAGGAAGGTTCTACACACACGCGTGGGAAGGACTGGGCTGGTCCTGGGAGAGAGCAGGGTGAGACCTGCCAGAGACCGGCGTGCTGCGGGCACCCTGCTCAGCCCCAGGGCCGTCTGTCTGTCTGTGTGCAGAGCTGGCTGTCTGTCCGTGTGCAGAGCTGGCTGGCTGTCCGTGTGCAGGGCAGTCTGTCCATGTGCAGGGCAGTCTGTCCGTGTGCAGGGCAGTCTGTCCAGGTGCAGGGCAGTGTGTCCAGGTGCAGGGCAGTCTGTCCGTGTGCAGGGCAGTCTGTCCAGGTGCAGGGCAGTGTGTCCAGGTGCAGGGCAGTCTGTCCGTGTGCAGGGCAGTCTGTCCAGGTGCAGGGCAGTGTGTCCAGGTGCAGGGCAGTCTGTCCGTGTGCAGGGCAGTCTGTCCAGGTGCAGGGCAGTGTGTCCAGGTGCAGGGCAGTCTGTCCGTGTGCAGGGCAGTCTGTCCAGGTGCAGGGCAGTGTGTCCAGGTGCAGGGCAGTCTGTCCGTGTGCAGGGCAGTCTGTCCAGGTGCAGGGCAGTGTGTCCAGGTGCAGGGCAGTCTGTCCGTGTGCAGGGCAGTCTGTCCAGGTGCAGGGCAGTGTGTCCAGGTGCAGGGCAGTCTGTCCGTGTGCAGGGCAGTCTGTCCAGGTGCAGGGCAGTGTGTCCAGGTGCAGGGCAGTCTGTCCGTGTGCAGGGCAGTCTGTCCAGGTGCAGGGCAGTGTGTCCAGGTGCAGGGCAGTCTGTCCGTGTGCAGGGCAGTCTGTCCAGGTGCAGGGCAGTGTGTCCAGCTGCCAGGGCCACTCCCTGACCCTGCTCTCTGTCAGAAGCCGGTGGTGGAGACGTTCTATGGCTACGACGAGGAGGCTTCCCTGGAATCTGATGGTTCCTCCATCTCCTACCAAACCGACCGGACCGACCAGACGCCCTGCACGCCCGAGGACGACCTGGAAGAGGTACTCCTCAAAAACCCCTCTGGTTTGGATTATCCTGACTTTGGTGCTGGTTTTAATGAACTCCCTGCTCTGTTCCATCACTTCTATCTATCATTGCTGCTCTCTCCTATCTGTTCTGTCATTCTGTCACCTCAGACCACAAAATGAACACTTCTGTTAAATTTGGTACTGTGCATGGTGGTCAGTATCTCTAAATCTCAGGTCTTCAGTAACTCCACCACTTCCAGCCAAGCTGGAAATCTCATATCCTAAGAATATTGAATTTATGGCAGGTTTGCAGGTCTGAAAACTGAGAAATTGGACAGGTCTTAGGAGGTGTGTTCACTCTGAGCCTGGCTGCAGATTTTGGCAGGTGCAGTTTGGGCCAGCCGAGCTCAGCACCAAGCAGCAAGGTCTGTGTTGGTGGGGGGAGAGGGAATGAATGCTCCCCTGAGGCTCTGGGCTCCAGGGAAAGGCTGGTTCCTGGCTGGGCTCCCGAGGCTCTGAGAGCAGAGCAGACAAATGTAATACAAATTAAAGGGATTATTCCTTGGATTTGCCAGGGCTTCCCCACAAATGCACTCCCCAGTGTGTGTCAGATCACTGGCCCATTACACAGCTCTGGGCTTAACAAGAATCTTGTAATAAACAAGAATTGCCCCTGATGATGTGCAGCCTTTTCATGGTGTGCTGACTGCAGCGTGTAATTCAACCTGCTGAAAGGGAACCTGCAGAATTCCTCACTCCATCATGAAAGATACCTGATGGTTACCAGGCTGCAGTGCAGGAAATCTGAATGTATTTGTGTATGCATGAGCCTGTTTATTTTCATTCCTGTATTGACATTCTTTCCCCCGTTCAGCCAGTGGGAAGTCGATGCGTGCACCCAGCAATGTAATTCCATTTCATGTTGAGTGAAATATTCCGGTCAGCCTGACATGAAAGCATTCCATACTGGATATTGTAAGGAGGGTGAAGAAGATGAAGGGCTCCTTTCATGTTGCTGTCACCACTTCTACAACTATTAACTGTGGATTCGTGTTTTAATAATTGAGTGGGGCTGTCAGGCTTGGTTTCCTTTCCAAATTGAAACCTTTTGTTGTTAAAGAAAGCTGCATTTTCACCTTTAATGTGATGATTTTCCCTGTTCCAGTAAGAAAGGGTGGTGCAGTCATTACTGTGCTATATGGAAGGTAAGCTTTTATCTTTCCAAGGCAGGGATTATCTTTTTATTTCTGTGTTGCATTTCCTGGAGGTAAGAGCGTGCAAGAGATGTGTAGGGGACGGAGGGGACGCAGCTTCAGGGCACTTAACCAAGATTTTTTGTACCATGCTTCCAAATTGCATTTCAAAAGTGACAATTCTGGCTCTTTAGAGAGGAAGCAAAGCCAGTCCCCTGTTGTTTTGTGCTTGCAGGGCATGGCCAAGGAGGAGACGGAGCTGCGGTTCCGGCAGCTGACGATGGAGTACCAGGCGCTGCAGCGCGCCTACGCCCTGCTGCAGGAGCAGGTCGGGGGCACCCTGGATGCAGAGCGAGAAGTCAAGGTCTGCAGGGCTTGCATGGCATGGAAAGGGGGCGTTGGGGCTGGCAGGGTGGCTGGGACCCACGTGGCCGGGCTCAGGTTGTTCTCCAGCTCTCCTGGAGCTCTGACTGCTGCCAGCCTTGGGAAGGGGCTGCTGAGAATCCACCACGGCTGCAGCTCGGGCTTTTCACCTCTGAGCTGTTCAAGGGAAATCCAGGGAGAATTTTTTATGGGAAATCCTTGAAAGTAAGCTCTTTTGCTATAAAGAACTGGGACAGATAGCCTTAAATATATAATGCGTGGTCTTTAATTCCTTCTGGACTCTGAGAGATTACATGATTCCTCATAAAATGTTTAGAAGGCTTATAGCTGAGATTTTTCTGTTAATTAAATTGCAAAGTGCCCTGTGCTATTCTGCCTGTCTGCCTCAGAGTTCCTGTGGCAGCTGGCCTGAAGTGCTGCTTTTCTTAGGAGCTTGTTGTGTGTGCCCAGGAGTTACAGAGGAATTGTTCCTGGCAGGGTGGGCAGGCCCTGGCACAGGGTGCCCAGAGCAGCTGGGGCTGCCCCTGGATCCCTGGCAGTGCCCAAGGCCAGGCTGGACACTGGGGCTGGAGCACCTGGGACAGGGGAAGGTGTCCCTGGCATGGCACAGGTGGCACTGGGGGAGATTTGGGATCCCTTCCCACCCAAAGCATTCCCTGACGCCCTGAAGGGCTGACAGGATGGGTCATGCCCAGCTGCAAGGGTGGGTGCAGTCAGGAAAGGGACAAATTCGCTGTTTAACAGGAGAAATGTGCCTGCAGAGCCCTGATTTGTTCCTACACCTGTTCTGTGAAGGGGTTATCCAGGAACACTGGGAGCGGGTCAAGGTCTAATGCATGAAAATGGCATTCCCGGCAGTGTTCCCACAAGGAGCATCTCTGAAACATCAGGGATTGCACCTGGAAGGGAATCCCAGCGAGCCAAGGCCCGCCCAGCTGTGAGAGTGACTGGATTTTAGTCTTTTATAGTGGGCCAAAGGAGGCACCAGAGTAGGTCATGTAAACAAAATCACTTTCAGTGTAAATAATGGGATAAAGAGCAGAGAAATGGCTCGAGGAAAGAAAACGTGCTATGAAAGTGTGTAACAAATACAACAACTGACAATGACTACATTTGTTCTCCAGAAAACATGTGCAGGAATGTGGTGTCTATTTAAATCAGCAGGAAGCTACAAATACAGTAAAAACTGAGATGGGTATGAAATGGATGTGGCACTAAATCATAGATAAGGGTCTAAGTCACAGATAAGGCACCAAAGGCACAAAGGTCAAGGAAATTTGCCAGTTTGCAACGTGGGCTCTGCTCTGAGTGTTCAATATGTCCCAAATTTAAGGGAACCAGCTGTGCCCAGAATTGTGCCATAATAATTTTCATTGGTTTTCCTGGAGAAAGGGAGGTTCTGGCTGCAGCCTGCCAAGAGCTGCTGTGAGGGGCCAGCTCTGCTGTGCCATTTTGTTAATCTTGAGTTAAATCTCAAAATCAGTAATCCTGTCTCCCAGACTTGATTTGATTGCATTTGATTATTTGATATTCTGTGCTCAGCTGCAAATTTCTTCTGCCAAAGAAGTTTCAAAATAATTTGTTAAAAGTATTTGGTGGTTTAAATATTTTCTGTAACTGCATTAGGTTTGGTCTTTTGGAGAAAGTTTCATTTTTTTAAAATGTATTTTTTAATTATTCTTTATAGATTTTTGGGGTTATTTCGTTTTTCTGTCATATCCCACAGACACGTGAGCAGCTCCAAGCAGAAATACACCGGTCCCAGGCTCAGATAGAAGACCTGGAGAAGGCTCTGGCTGAGCAGGGACAGGTAATGCTGACTCCAGCCCTTCCCCACCTCTCTGCTGGGGGACCAGAAAGGTTCCCAGGCTGGTTACAGCTTGTGCATCACTTCTGCTGACAAAAAAAAAAAAAAAAAAAAAAACAAAAAAAAAAAAAAAAAAATAACCAAAACAACAACAGCAGTAAACAGAAAATGTTTTTGAGAACAATAAAATATTAAATAATTCAAGCATTGCCTTCCCAGCTTAACCTCTTCTTGTTGTTCTTGCTGGGTTTGTGGGTTTTATATTCCTCAGACTAAGAGATCAGCTTCCAGATAGTTTCGTTTGCCTGATCTGCAGAAATATGTAATTTGCATTTAGCAAAATGGAAATTTGATAGTAAACACATAGTTGGGCATATCCCTTTTAATGCAAACCACATTTCACCTGAAAGAGTTTTTTAATCACTGGAATGTTTTTACTCCATGTGTGTACTGCAGAGCTGTTAAAATCCTATGGGCAGGTTTAGCTTAGGAAGTTATTTTAGGAAGTGATGGACTTACAGTTTGCCAGCCCTCATTGTTCTGTCCCTGTGCACGTGAGATTCAGTGACATACCTGCTGTGCTTGTACATGCTGCAGCTTCACCTGCAGTGTTGTTCATTCCTCCCCAGGACATGAAGTGGATTGAGGAGAAGCAGGCGCTGTACAGGAGGAATCAGGAGCTGGTAGAAAAGGTACTCAGCGTTTCTATTTGCTTTATTCAAATCACATTTGTGCCTTGAGGGATGCAGAAGGGGCAGTATTGCAATCTGTGTGGCACTGGCCTGCTGGAAATCACTCATGTTCAGTACGAGATGCTCATAAAGCTGCTGGAGAAGCGTGGCTCTGGCATTGCCCGTGGCCCTGGGTGTGTGCTGTGCACAAGGACAGTGCCCTGGGGCCAGCCCTGTGTGCCCTGTCCTGGGTGTGTGTGTGTGCCCTGGGTGTGTGTGCCCTGTCCTGGGTGTGTGTGTGCCCTGCCCAGGGTGTGTGTGCCCTGCCCTGGGTGTGTGTGTGCCCTGCCCTGGGTGTGTGTGTGTGCCCTGGGTGTGTGTGTGCCCTGCCCCAGGCTGGGTGTGTGTGCCCTGGGTGTGTGTGTGCCCTGCCCAGGGTGTGCCCTGGCCCAGGCCCCGTGCCCTTTCCCTGGCAGATCAGGCAGATGGAGGCCGAGGAGGCACGCCTCAAGCACGATGTGCAGGACGCCAAGGACCAGAACGAGCTGCTGGAGTTCAGGATCCTGGAGCTGGAGGTGAGCCCGTGGGGCAGCCCTGCCCTGCTGGGCACTGTGGGGTGGGGGCACTGCGGGGTGGGGGCACTGCAGAGGGGCACTCTGCAGGGAGGGGCAGGGGCTCCGTGCAGAGGCTGCTGAAGGAGGAGAACCACAAACAGAATCACAGAATAATGAGGCTGGAAGAGACCTCTGAGATCATCGAGTCCAACCTATGTCCTAACACCTCAACTCAGAATCTAGACTACAGCACAAGTGCCATGTCCAGCCTTTTTTTGAACACATCCAGAGATGGTGAATCCACCACCTCTCTGGGAAGAGCATTCCAGTACTTTATTATTCTTTCGGTGAACATTTTTTTCCTCCAAAAACACCACAAACACCTGCAGTGTGGTTGACAGGCGTTGTGGCAGGAGGGTGGGGTGGGATGAGCTTTAAGGACCCTTCCCAGCCAGAGCGTTCCATGATGCTGGGGTGTGACACACCCAGGGGGTAACCAGGGATTGTTGTTGTCCTTCCAGGAGAGAGAGAGGCGGTCCCCGGCCATCACCTTCCACCACGGCCCCTTCACGGAGGGGAAGAGCCCTCTGCAGGTGTACTGCGAGGCTGAAGGTGTAACAGTAAGGGATGCTCCTTTCCTCTCCTCTCCCTGAGCAAAACCAGACGCCCTGTGCTGACTCCTGCTTCTCCGTTTCTCTCTTGTCAGGACATTGTAGTGGCAGAGCTGATGAAAAAGTTGGACATTTTAGGGGATAACGCCGTAAGTGTATGTTCCTTTAATAAATTGTGCATGCTTTGGGGAACACCTGTCCTCGTGTGGAGTGAGCAGAGCTGCCTGCTTTGGTGCTGCACAGCCTGTCCTGCCTCTGGTTTGGGC
The DNA here is from genome assembly GCA_017590115.1 of Montifringilla adamsi. Lineage (NCBI taxonomy): Eukaryota > Metazoa > Chordata > Aves > Passeriformes > Passeridae > Montifringilla > Montifringilla adamsi. Next base: position 8,558,573 of record JAGGNK010008226.1, read on the forward strand.
TAGAGAAAAGCGTTTGCTGGCATTTCGAGGTTTTTCTGCCACCTGAAGAGTGAAGTGCAGGGGCTCGTGTCACCACATGGCTCCTGAGATCCCTGCTACTCAGAGTGATTTTGGTGTTTGGTGCTTTCTGGCCACTGGTCACACACAGTTTCTTGATTTGCTTGCTCTGGATTTGCTTTGCTTTTGCATTTCAGCAGCTGTGTGCTTTGAGTGTGCCTAATAACCCATTAACCCTTGCTACTAACCAGGGTCTCAAACAAGAAGCCAAAAGAGCAGCATGAAAAGGAGAAGCAAATAACAAGAAACTTGCAAGTGCTTCTCCTTCAGCAGGTGGCAGTGAATAACTGCACTTATGCACATGGAAAGCACACACGTCCTGTGGGTCTTTTCCTGTGCTCTGCTGTCAGCAGAGCCCCAGGGCTGTGAGGGGTCAAGGGGAGCAGAGCCCCTCTCCAGCCCGAGGTCTCACAGAGCCCTCAGCCCTCCTGGGGACCCCACCCCGGCACTGGGGCTGCAGAAGGGTCCCCACTGTTCTCACAGCTCTGCACCTGGGCTGCCCCAGCTCTCCCTGGGGACAGGCTGGGCACCAGCAAAACGCCATCCCCAGAACCATGGCACAACCTGGAAGTACCAGAACTATAAATACCTGAGGGTGGGCAGGCCCTGGCACAGGGTGCCCAGAGCAGCTGGGGCTGCCCCTGGATCCCTGGCAGTGCCCAAGGCCAGGCTGGAGCAGCCTGGGACAGTGGAAGGTGTTCCTGCCATGGCAGGGGTGGCACTGGAGGAGTTTTAAGGTCCCTTCCCACGGAGAGCATGGCAGGATTCCCTGATTCAATCCCTGCAGGGTAGCACTGCCATGTCCCAGAAGCTCTCCACAGTCCCCCTGCTCAGCACCTGCCCTGGCTCTGACTCAGGGTCCCACACAAGCCAGGCCCGGGCCCTTCTGCTGTACCTGTGGTCACACTGAAGCTTGGGATGAAATGCAAAACCCAGTTCCATTGCTTTGGTTTTTTTGAGAAAGCAACAGGAGATGGATGGAATGGCCAACATCTCAACAAATGCTTCCCAAAATCATCACCTGGCTGCACAAAGTGAGGATGGTGCATGAGATGACAGTGCATCTCTTCTCCCCATGGCTCTTTGTGCTGAGCTTGACCTTGTCCTGTGTAAATGTGTTTATTCCCTGTTGGGTACTAATAGACCCAGTGTCTCTTTTCTTGACAGTAAATATGAGAATTTTGGAAGAATTATGTATGGCAAGGATTGGTACTGAATAGTGACAATGCCTTTTACAACGATTTGGCATTACAATATTAATTTTCTCTGCCTCAGTTTATTGTTCCTCAGACATATTTAATTCCAGACATGGTTGAAACAGCGGTGGCCCAAGTAGAGGGTTAGTAACAAGACACAGGGATTTGTTGTAATTGTGCTCTGGTTTTGGTGCAGAACCTGACCAACGAGGAGCAGGTGGTCATCATCCAGGCCAGGACTGTCCTCACGCTGGCTGAGAAGGTAAGGAGGGAGCACAGGCTGAGGGGGTGAGGCCAGGGCACCTCTCCTGCTCCTCGTGTTTGGAAGCACCAGCCCCTCTGGCATGCCAGAGCTGCTGAGGGAGCTGCCAGCCCCACACAAACCCACGGTGCTTCAGGAGGAGTGGCACTGGCCTTTGTCCCAGCACAGCAGCCACCAGCAATGCAGCAGAAGTGCTTCACTTCATGAGACTGAGCTCAAAGCCATGGCAGAAGGGAAGGGCCAGGCTTTGAGACGTGGCTTTTCAGAGAAAACCACGGTGACTGGGTGAATTGTGCTCTGCTCTTTGAGCAGTACCTGCCTGCTGGGCTCTCAGGCTCTGCTCTGTCCCCGCAGTGGCTCCAGCAGATCGAGGTGACCGAGTCTGCGCTGCAGCAGAAGATGCTGGACCTGGAGAACGAGAAGGTACCGGGGAGGGGCCAGCAGGGGACAGGGCTGGGGCCCTGCTGGGCACTGACAGCCCTTCCTTGCTCCCCAGGAGCTGTTCAGCAAGCAGAAGGGCTACCTGGACGATGAGCTGGACTTCAGGAAACAGTCCCTGGACCAGGCTCACAAGGTGAGGGCTGTCAGAGGTGGCTGACCAGGGCACCTGGGGGAGCTCCCTGCCCTGTGCTCTGGCCCTGCGCACACCCTGCCCTGGGCAGTGCTGCTGTGCAGTGCCCAGGGGCTGCATGGGGTCAGAGCACACCCTCTGCACCCTGAGCTCACCAGGACTGCCTCGTGAGCAGAGCTCTGGGGTCTGAGTGCCCCCCCAGGGTTAGCGCCTGAACCTTAACTTACTCAACACCAGTTTTAATTCAGCCAAAGCTTCAGTAAAGGACTGATAAGGAAATTAGGTTTTCAGTAATTCGTCTTACATTTTAAAAAAATATATTTTAGCCTGCACGTTTCTTTGGATTTTGGATTACACCCTCTGTAACCAGAGCAGCTGGAAGTATTCTGGGATGTGTACATTTGAAATTAAACTGCTTTTAAGTCAGGCTCATCATTAGCTGATCCTCAGGCATTTCACCCATCTTTTCAGTCATCAGCTGTCTTGTTTCTATCAATGAGAGAAAGGTTATACATATATCCACAAAAGGCATAAAGTTTCCTCTCAGTTTATCTCATTTTCCCAGTTCTACATAAACCTGGAGCACAGTTATATTTTCTGAGGAGCAGTGAGTGTTTCTGCCTCTGTTTCTGCCTCCTGTTGGTTACTTGTGTCTTGAACCATTTGGGGGAGCTTTTGCTCCATACATTTTCTGTCCTGTGGGTGAGTTCTAGGACTGATTTTGCCACATTCTGAGCTGTATCTGGAACCAAGGCACAGTGGAAACCTTGGAAAGCACACGAGCCCCCTCAGCTGTGGCCCCAGCCCTAAAACACCTTGCAGTGGAATTTCCCTGCCCATGGCAGGGGATGGAACAAGGTGGCCTTTAAGGGCCCAGTCTGGGACTCTGATTCCATCATCTCCTGTCCTGAGCAGCAGTTTGTGCAGCCAAAGGCTGAGTCTGTGATGGGAAGCAGTGAGTGCAAGGAGTGTGCAGAGGGGGCTGAGGGTGATTTGCATTTTTCCTTATTTTCTGCAGGCACCACACACGTGTCCCACGCACAGCTTTGTTCCAGGGCACAAATGCACCCTGAGAGCAGCAAAGGAAGCTTTGTTCTGCCCTGGAATTTGAGTGGAAAAAGCTCTTTTGCTTTATAAAATTTGCTTCACTTCCATGTTTCCTTTGTGCCCCTGGAGATGAGGAGCAGCTAATCATGATCTCCCTGAAGCAGAGCCAACAGGATTAGCAGCAAAGCCTCAGCCTGGCTGCTGCAGGGTCCTGCTCCAGGCAGCACTGGCTGAGCTGCTGCTGCTCTGGGGGCCAGGAGGGTCCCCCTGCCCCTCTCCTGCCCAGGTCAGTGTCTCCAGACAGGGCTGGGGTTGTGTCTGTGAGGCTGGGGCCCAGCAGAAATCCAGGAGTCAGAGAGCAGCATTCGCTGGGATGAGGTTAGCAAGCTGGTGGTGTTGTTTTGAAAGGGAAAGCAGAATCTTCTCCTGAGATCTGATGTGTTCTTCATGGAGATGCCTGGTTTTCAGCAGGTATCACCAGTTATTAACCAGTTTTTAACCAGCTGTCACCAGTTATCACCAGTTACCAGCAGTGCCACAGCCCCTGCCATGGTGGCACTGCTCTGCTGGGAGCATTCTGCTCCCCTGGCTCTGCTGAACCCAGTCAGACCCCAGCAGCAGCTCAGCTGGAAAACGTGGATTTGAGCTGAGCTGAATGATCACCACAGACCCAGCAGGGACTGAAAGGCCCTGTGGATGTGGCACTCGGTGGCCTTGGCAGTGCTGGGGGACAGTTGCCCTGGGGGATTTGAGGACTTTTCCAGCCTCAGCAATTCCCTGATTCTGCTGCAGTGGGGTTCTCCTGAGGCCCTGGAGAGCTCTGCAAGGTGCCACCAGCTCTGGAGGGGTTGTGCAGAGGTGCCACCAGCTGCTGCCTTTTCTCCTGCTCCGGATCAAACGTCTTGAAATAGATTTCAGCTCGCTGTTGGCCTGCCTGGGGGAACAGCCTTTATCCTGGATTCCAGGGCAGGGGACCCTGTCTGCCAGCACCAGGAGGGTGCCAGGGATCCTCTGAGACCCCAGGGAAGGGTGGCCAGTCCTTCTCCTGCACTTCTCCATCCCAATGGATGCAGAGGGTCCATCTGTCTGCCTGGACAGGATCTCAGCAGGAGCAGAGCCCAGCTACAGGACAGGGTCGTTTCCTTGGGCACAAACCCTCTTGGAGCTCCCAGAGCAGGTGCTGGGAATATCTTCCCATGTGGCATTTTCCCCTGCTTGGTACACAATGCTGCACACACACGGCAGGGAGTTGTTCCTTCTGGCAGGAGCATGGACTGGTGCTCCTGTGTCCTCTGCTGGGTAACAGGAGAGCTGGGAAAGGGCAACGAGGGGCTGAAAAAATACATGTAAAAAATATCTGTAACTCACAAAATTAGTCTTTTATGAACCTCTTTCCTTCTTCCTTTTCCTGTTTACATTTTCCCTTCTCCCTTTTCCTTCTCCCTTTCCCCCTTTTTTCCTTTTTTCCTTCTCCTCCCTCCCCATGGCCATCTCCCATGCCCAGCAAGGAGAAGCTTGCTCCCACATGTTTGTGGGGGTGTCCCAGCCCCAGAGCTGCTCGGAGCCCCGCGGGATGGAGGCAGCCTGGGGTGTTTTCCCTCTGGATGGAGTTTTCCGTGCTGTCCTCGCGGCAGGCTCAGCACGCAGCCCCTGCACCGCTCCCGTTGCCTTTCAGGGTCGGATGCTCCGCTCCTCACAAACTCCTCACCCAACCAGGGACAAGGTCCAGCTGACAGCTTTATATTGTTTTTGATTAGCAAATTCTGGAATTAGAAGCCATGCTCTATGATGCCCTGCAGCAAGAAGCTGGAGCCAAAATTTCCGAACTTCTTTCAGAAGAGGAGAAGGAGAAGCTGAAGAGCGCCGTGGAGCAGTGGAAGCGGCAGGTGATGAGCGAGCTCCGGGAGAGGGACGCCCAAATCCTGCGGGAAAGGATGGAGCTCATCCAGCACGCCCAGCAGGTGGGTGCGGGGCAGCCCGGGGCCGGGCAGGAGGGAGGGATGGCCCTGGGAGCACCGGCCTCCCCTGGAGCTGTCCCGAGCTGGCCAGGCCTGGCACAGGCGTTGCTTGGCCTTGGATGCCCCTGCGCACAGGGCAGCGTGCTGTTCCTGCCTTTGTCACACACGGTGACAATCACAGAGCACTCACCCACAGCCTAACACCCAATTTGGTTTTGGTAGAAGCACAGCACATCCAATCTATATCCCCCAAACTAATGCATCTTCCGGGTACATCTGTATTTGGTTGGTTAATAAATATTTTTTTATTTGAAATCTGACAGAGAATTAAAGAGCTAGAAGAAAGAATTGAAGGCCAAAAAAGACAAATAAAAGAGTTAGAGGAAAAGGTAAGGTCATGCAGACGGAACAGCTGCTGTGTGTGCACATGACCATTCTCCATTTCACCTGGGTCAAGGAAACCACCTTAGAGAGAGCTCGTGTATGTAGTGCAGTGAGGAAGGGGGACAGCTCCAGGAAAACAGCTTGCATTTGCACCAGCCCCTCTGAGGAGGGGAGATGAACTGGTTGAATTGAGTCCTTCCTCCCTGCTACCCTTCAGGGCAGCCTGAAACTGGGCAGGGACACGGGGCCAGAGCGAGGGCTGAGCAGCAGAGCTCTGGGGAAGGGGTGTTGCTCCCTGTTCCCTCCCATCCCATGCCAGCCCCTGGCCGTGCAGTGTATGGAGCAGCCTTTCCCAGCAGGAACGGGGCTTCGCTCTCCTCCCTCGCCTGCAGCCACAGTTCATGTCATAAAGTGTTCTGCAGGCAGCCCAAACTGCTGTGTTTTATCCCAGAACGGCCTCAGCCGAGCCCTGCCCTGTCCGTGGCATGGCCGTGCTCGGGTACAGCTGGGCCAGCACCTGAGACTGAGCCCAGGCTCAGCAGGGCCGGGCTCGGGGTGTTGTGGGGGGTCAGAAGAGCTCAGCTGATGTTCCCCATCTCCCCCGAGCCCATGGCTGGGGCTGGCTGGGCTCAGAGGGGCAGGGGCCACTGTCACCAGCCCAAGGGACACGGGAGCTCTCGTGAGCCAAGCTCAGCCCCGAGCACTTGGACTTCACACTCCATATTTCTTCTCACCTGAGAGTTTTGTTGTGCTCTGTCTGTAACCACAGCTTATTTCTCAGTTAAACACACTGTAAACTCTTAATCTCTTTCTTCTCTTCCATTTTTTCCTCTCTTCTCTCCCCTTTTCAGTTTTTATTTTTGTTTTTATTTTTCTCTTTAGCTTTCATTCTTTGGTCATAGTCCTTCAGGCCACATGCACAAGGTAAGCCCTCGGGTCTCCTCTGCTCTCTCCTCTTCTCCTCCTGGAGCATCTCTATTTTCCCATAGAGAAAAGAGCCTTCCTTTTGCTGTGTCAGCAGGATTGAAGGGTCTCTTGGGCATGCCAGAGAGCCCAAGAATGGAAATCTCCAAATCCTTTTAAAAAAAACTGTGAAACCTGGACACCAACAGGCAAAAACTTGTCAAACAGAATTTCCTTCTTTAGAGGGAAGGACAAGGAAAAATTAAGCAGGCTTAAAAGCAAGGAAACCTCTGGCAAGCCAGGGAGAACCCCCAGTCTGGGGTGACTCCTCTGACTGCAGCAGGGGCAGCTCCAGCTGATCTGTGCTGGAATTCCATGGAAACCCTCAGCCCCTCTCCTGCCCAGCCAGAGAGCCTGTCCTGCCCCCAGGACAGAGCCAGCTGGGTTTGGGGCAACGTGGCATTTATTGGGGTGTGTTCCTCCGGGCATTGTGCCACAGGGCCCCAGGGACCCCCTGAATCCCCTTTTCCCCATGTAAATAGGGGATAAATTGCCCTACTTGTGTGCTGCCAGAAATGACCACAGCAGGGATGGCATGGAGGGAAACACTCCCCACTAACAACAGAAATGGAATATATAACAGATCCTGTTTTATCAGTTGTGCAATTCAGCAGACAGTTATAAACAGGACCTCACAGAAGTTTTGTGAATGTTATTTTTGCCCGGGTGGGCTTTTCTTTGATTCCTCTCCTGTTTTTCCTCTCCTGTTTCAGCGCCCTGAGGCCACTGCAGCTGCTCCTGCTGTTCTTCCCAGAGGGACAGCCCTGCTTCCCGAGACCCACACAGAGACTTTGCCCCTTGCACCCCCAGACCTGCCTCGTTCTCTGCTGCTGGCCACGGGAGGTGCAGTCTGTGGGACTTCCAGCGAGGCTGAGCCGGGCTGTGGGGGAGCCCCTGCACCCCTGAAACGCCCCAGGAGCCTTTGGAGAGGACAGAACTGAGCCTACAAAGAAAGCCAAAAACTCTGCTCCTGCCTCTCCTGCAGCCCCAGGCTGCTCTGAGTGCCAGCCCTGCTGGGCAGGCCCGGGCTCGGACAGCAGCCCATCACTGATTCAGATACACTGAATTTATTCCGCTTCCCTGCTAAGCAGGTGGCAAATTGCTTCTGTGTAGAAGTGCCCGTGTCCTGTTTGTATGCCACACGTTCATGTTTGTTCCACAGTTCTTCAAAAATCTGTCCTGAAAGAAGGTTTTAGGAAGCGTTCCAGAGGAGTAGCTCCTGAAAAGGTGGATGTGAGTGAAAACGAAGTGGTTTGTTCCAAGGTATTTCTCCGTTGCGCAGGGTATGTCCCATGCTTTGCTGAATATTCTACAAGCCCAGTTTTAGGAAAAACCATAAAGCTACGTTCAGGAAACCAAGCTGTAATCTTTTTTTTGTTTTTTTGACTTGTCAGTAAACCATGACGAGAAAAATTATGCAATAATTTATAATTGGCTGTCCCTGAACAATGACAAAAGGCTTAACACTGTCCCAGCAAAAAGTTCAACCTGGAAAAGAGTGAACTAAACCAGATTATCACTAATCCACATGCACTGGGCTGGGAGAGGGAACAGAAGATGTTGTCACCTGGAAGATGTCCTCACCTCGGGGAAAGGGAGCACAAGTCCCACAGAGCCCGAGCCCGGGAGGCTGGCACAGGAACCAGGACGGAAAAAGAATCCTCCAGAAAAACAGGGGAAGAGGGGAAAATCCAGAAGAAATTCCAGAGTGTGACTGACCACGTTGGATCCACAGCCGAGCACAGAAATGCAGGGCTGTAGGGCAAGGCCAGGGATGAGGAACAAAGCCAGGACCAAGGCCAGGGATGAGGAACAAAGCCAGGACCAAGGCCAGGGATGAGGGACAAAGCCAGGACCAAGGCCAGGGATGAGGAACAAAGCCAGGACCAAGGCCAGGGATGAGGAACAAAGCCAGGACCAAGGCCAGGGATGAGGAACAAAGCCAGGACCAAGGCCAGGGATGAAGGACAAAGCCAGGACCAAGGCCAGGAGCGAGGTCCTGCTGGCAGCCAGGGTCCCACGGTGCCCATTCCCTGGGAGCATGGGCAGGAAGGGATCAGAGCTCTGGGCAGGTAAGATGGGCTGACCAGCTGGAAACCCCTTTATCCTGGGATTCTGTGGAGCTCCCTCCCCTGCTGGTCTCTCTCACTTGGGTTAAAATACTTCAGGTGATAACAGAGGAAATACTGAATTTGGTATTGAAATTACCAGAGTCTTTATGTAAACATTATTTAATTATTGCTAATAATTTAGTTAAATTTCAGTGTGATATAATAACAAATGCTGGGTTTATGTTTTAGATCAGTGGTCACTCTTAATGCAAAATTATTGGGAGGTAATTAAATGCACTGTCAGATTTGTATGGACAGCAAGCAGTCATGCTGCTTTTAAAAAAAACATGTTTGAAATGCAGGAAATTAAAATACTTTTCATTTTGTATATTAGAGATAAATACTAATCGGAAAAGTATTTTAATTCACAGTTTCCCTCTTTTTTTTCAAATTTGTGCTGATAAGGAGTTACTTGGCAGATGAACATGATGGGGAGAGCAGCTTTGTAGAAGTGTTATTTACATGCCAAATGTATGTATTAATTAGGCATCAAATTGTAATTCCACTATGAGAAGAAGCTCTCCTGTGGGCCAAAGTGGGCAGTGCCCAGGTGGGGGTGGTGGGCACCCAGGGGTGCCCACAGCAGAGACCCCACCAATGGGCACCCCAGTGCAGGGTGCTGCAGCCAGGGGAAACTGGGAGCTGTGTGTCCTGGAGGAGAGAATTCTGCTTTACAGGCCATTTGATTGTCCCAGGCAGGTTTGGGGTGGTATTTCAGTTATTTTTTAGTGTCTCATTAACTTTGAACACTGGAGGCTCGCAGAGGTGGGTAGCACTTGCCTGTGTCCAAATAAATAAGTTGTCAGTTACCTAAGAGAAATTTTTATTAGAAATTAACTCTTACATTTATAGAAAAGGCTTTAATGTCCATATTTTTTGCCCTGATTATCTTAATTTAATTAAAATCCCCAGCATTTATTATAGCTCCATTTGATATTTGTTCATTCAAAGGAAACAACATGTGGAACTTGCAGGAACAAATAATATTGAATTATTGCTTTAAATTTTCCAGTGATAGAAGGATAGAGAAAACACCATGGCAGAGGGTGGAACTACATGATCTCTGCAGTCCCTTGCTACCCAGGCCAGTCTGTATTCAGCTTCTGAAAGCAGCTTGCTGTGTTTAGCTGGTGTCTGCGGAGCTGAACGTGCCCTGGGGTCGTGGGGAGGTGCCTCTTCCCCAAAATGCCAGCCGTGGCCACCAGCAGCAAGCCAGTTTTGGGTTCATGGTGGACCCACCTGTTTTCAGACCCTCCCCTAACCCCTGCATTTCTTACAGCAATATAAATTCTCTTTAGAAATGGCCCTTAATATTTCTAATTAAGAATACATAATGTATTTCCTACTGTAGGCAGCAATCAGAAATACCAGTTTCAGGAGTTCAGAGCTTGGTGGTTTTATTTAACCACGGATAGCAGGTGTGGTGGGATGGGGACATTTCCCCAGGGGAACCTCCTTCACCCCCAGAGCAGGATCTGTCCCTGTGAGCCTCTCAGTTTTGTAGATAATTCCTTTTCTTTGAATGACTTTGCACACGATCAATTGAACAGCAGCAAATTGTTCTGTGTTCCTGGCGTACCCCACTGTCAGCAGAGGGTGGGTTTGGGGTTTTTCCTCCCTTTCAGAAAGGATGCACAGTGGGGTGAGGAGCTGCTGGAGCTGGCAGCCCTGTGTGTGTGCTCAGGCCCTCTGGAAATGACTTCCTTCACAGGGCCACTAATGAGCTCAGCCTCAGAATGCTAATTGGCGAGTCTGCTGTGCAGGGTGACCCCAGACATCCTTGTTTGAAGTGAAGTGTGGGGAAATTCAGGCAGTCAAGGAGACTCCCATTGAGCAAAGGCGTTCCTGGGAAGGCACGGAGGCATTGACTCAAAAGCTTTAATTCCTTTTACTGTGCTGTAAATCTTGTGGGTTTCTCTCTCTCGGTGGAGAGCAGGATTGGCTCAGCAATGAAGGAGAGATTTCCAGTGTGTTAATAACTGTCAATTTGTATAAGAGCAGGCAGTGTCTCCTTGCACGGCGTTTCTGCTCCGCTGTCTCAGGGGCTGCTGCAGACTGAAATGCACAGAAATGACAATGTCAGTCTGAATTTGTGGCTGAGGCGGGGGAGATGGAGGCCCTGGGGCAGGAGTGCGTGGCTGATGCTGAAGGAGGCTCCAGCCAGGTCTGGGCATGGCTGGGAGCTCATGCAGCTCCCCACTGCTCATCCCAGACATCTCTGCTGTGCAGAGGCTGCTCCTCCATGGCTCTGCCAAATCCCACAGGGAAACACTTCAACAAGGCCAGCTGGGATTTTCCTTCTAACCAAAACATCTGGTTAATTACAGCAGAGCTTTTGGTTGTGCTTCCTGGGCAGGTTCCGTGGGCAGCCTTTCATTTACCCTCTCTTCAGCTAAAGCTTCCCACTCCTGTGTTGCTGTAGGGGTATCACACACAGCACAGGATCCCAGAATGGTTTGGGTTGGGAGGGCCTTGCAAGGTCATCCCTGCCGCGGGCAGGACACCTCCCACTACCCCAGGCTGCTCCAAGCCCCATCCAGCTTTCCCTTCAGTCATTTACATGGGTGTTCCTCTTTCTGTGGGAAGTAGAGAAGAGCTTTTTTGCAGTGTGGTTTTGTGCAGCAGCAGAAATTTGGTGTCCTGTGTGCTTCCCCCTCAAAACCCCGGTGCCTTCCATCCTCAGCTTGTGCTCAGAAAGAAAACTCCACCTAACTGTACAGACTGGCAGGGTAAAAGCCTGCTTCACCAAGCTGGTTTTAAAGATAATCATTCATTTCACGTTTCATTCCCCAAATGGGAATGAATGAAGCTGGGCAGAGCAGCTTAAATTCTCATCACAGCTGAAGGGTTCTCCCCCTTAACTTGAGTCTTGCTGAGCTCTTGCAAGTAATAAGGACACGTATTTTTGTAGTTTACCAAACTCAGCATTAGCCTGGAGAATTATTCAGCTGGAAAATCTATCATGAAGCTAGCTTTGTTAAAAGAATGCATTCTGTCTGTAAGTTGTGTTTGTGTAACTAGCCCTGCCCTGGAGGGTTGGGTGCCCAGTGATATGTCTGCACTTGCAGGGCAGCAGAAATGTCAGAGAAAGCTCCCCGGGAAAGGAGAGCGTGTCACTAAGGCTGTACGGGCCTCGTGCAGATCCGTAGAGGCAGATGAGGAGATGCTGCTCTGTCGATGGCTGTTTCTGAGGAGAACTGCCCGGGGAGCACTTTGCTCCTTGCTGTAAACAAGGATGCTGAACACCCCGGGACACAGCAGCTGGGGAGGGCAGTGTCACGATTGTCAGGCTGTCACAGAGGGCTGGGCTGGCAGCGCTCAGAAGGTCCTGGAAGGGAACTGTGAAATGCTCACATCGTCTCTCAAAGCCACGTTTCTTCCTTTGTTAAGCAGGGGAGGATTCTGAGGGCGGTGGGTCGATGAGGTGGCAGCCCTGGGCGGGCTCCCAGAGCTGAGCTGCCCACAGCCGCAGTGGCACCCCCACAGCAGGATGGCGCGGGCCTGTCACCCAGCCCCGTGTTCCTGCGGGGTGCCATCAGGGCTGGTGTCCCCCGATGTCCCCCGGTGCCTTTCCCGAGCAGGTGCAGGGGAGGCCGAGCTGTCAGCCTGCATTTCCTGCCTCAGCTCCGCTGCATTTCCTGCCTCAGCTCGGCCCGCTCGGCCTGACCGGGCACCGGCCTGCTCAGCTGATCCCAGTGAACTGTCCCTGAGCTGATCCCAGTGAACTGTCCCTGAGCTGTCCCTGAGCTGATCCCAGTGAACTGTCCCTGAGCTGATCCCAGTGAGCTGTCCCTGAGCTGATCCCAGTGAGCTGTCCCTGAGCTGTCCCTGAGCTGATCCCAAACTGATCCTGCTGAACTATCCCTGAACTGACCCTGAGCTGTCCCTGAGCTGATCCTGCTGAACTGTCCCTGAGCTGTCCCTGAGCTGATCCTGAACTGATCCTGCTGAACTATCCCTGAACTATCCCTGAGCTATCCCTGAGCTGTCCCTGAACTGATCCTGGTGAACTGTCCCTGAACTGTCCTTGAGCTGTCCCTGAACTGTCCCTGCTGAACTGGAAACCCAATGTGGAAAGAAAATGCTGTGGGTTTCTATGCACATATTTATATATGTGCATGTGTGTGTGTGTAAAATGAGCAGTACCAAGATTTTATCACAGGTAAATAGTTTGTATTGGAAGGAAACAGCTTTTTAAACCCCTGCTGTTACTCCTCCACGAGGGAGCAGCCCTGTTTTCTGCTGTAGCAGAAGCAGTTTGCAGCAGGTCTGTGTCAGAATCCCCCCGTGTCCGTGGGGCAGAGCCTGACTGTGGGGCCAGAGCTGCCGGGTTCCACTTCCAGCACAGGAGGTGATGCCAGTGCCAGGGCCCAGCCCTGCCTGCCTTGGGTGTTTCCTGGCATGAGAGTGTGCAGGAGGTGAGCAGGACTGGCCGAGCAGGACTGGCACTGACGGGCACCAGCTGCAGTGATGCCCAGCATCCCCAGCCCAGCTCCAGCCTCCCCCGGGCTCCTGGGGCTGCTGGAAACCTTCAGGGGGCCGGGAACGGCGTTTCAGATTCCAGTCTATGAATATTGATGAGGTGAAGTGCTTTTATGCTCTGAGTAGTTCCTCTGCTCAGCGTACACTCGCAGCGTTTGTCAGCATGAATGGATATGGTCGGGAACGCTCCTTCCTTGGTAAATTGGACTGGAAAACCCCAGAATTTTCCAAGTCAGTATAGACAGGAACAAAATACACCATGGACATGTTCACTGGGATGTCCTATGAAACAGTCCTTTTAATTATTAAATTGAAAATGAGGACTTAAGTAAGAAATTAAGTGGACAGTGAGGGGCTGCTGATTGCTGGAATTCTCAGGGCTGGTAGCCCATCCTTCAGCCACAAAAACCATGGGACTGTGGCCTGAAATGCAATCAAGAAACTGAATTTTTGCAGAGACTCTGTAGTGAATTGCCTGGGTGTGTTCACCCCCTCACCCTGCTCACAAAGGCAGGTGTTAAAAAATAGCATCTTAAAAAAGAAGGTGCACTTTGTCAAAGCTGGGGGTGCAGCTGAGATTTGTGTAAGTCCATTTGTGTAATCCATTAACTGTTATTACCCTGGTCTTTGGCTGCTTCACTGCAGCCAGCAGTTTCCTTTTTCTCACTAGGAAAATGGTGAAAAGTAAAAAGGGACCCAGGGACCTGTCCTGTCCTCTTCCCTGACATCAAATGTTCCCCTTTCTATGGAACCTGTTGGAACTAAATGGCCACTGTTTTTAGATGGTTAAATAACTCCCCTCTGTATTTTATTCTGCTCATGATTTCTCATCTTCCTATTCTCTGGGCCCCCCTCCCTGCCCTGCAGTATGTTCCAGTGGGTTATTTGCATTTGTATCCATGTGCACAGCGGGGGTTGAATATGCCATAAATGCCCTCTGTGAATCCAGTGAGAGAGGAAGGGGAGAAGGCAAGGAAGCCAAGTCTAGCCCATTGTTCTTTACATGGACATGAAATTCCACCTGTTTGTTCTCAACGTGGGGCATGAGTGGGAAGGTGAGAGATTCTGCATTGCCACCTCCTGGGGGCTGGTGGGGTCCCAGGTGAGGATGGGGTCCAGCCCCCGAGACCACAGCCCCGAGGTGTTTGTACAGGGGCTCTCTGAGCCACTCCTTCCCATTGCAGGGATCCCAGAGGGATCCATGATTTACTGTCCCACTGGCAGGCAGCAGTGGGGTCCCAGGCTGGATTCCAGGCTGGATTCAGGTTTAGCAGTGATGAAGAACCTCAGGCTCATCCAGGCAGACTCTTCTTTGGGAAAGAGGGCTGAGCTGCCTTAGAGACACCTCCAGCATCGCTTCACCTGCTTGGTAGCTCTGCTTAAGGGGCTCAGTGAGGCATTACCTTGGCCAGTCCAGTGCTGCCTGGTGGATCTGGTGCCTTTTCCTTACTCCCCAAACATGTCCCAGCTTTTCCCAGCAGCCCAGGATGCTGTCAGGTGCCTCCCCCAGCCATATGGTCCCTTGTGATATATATATAAATAAACATATGTATATATAAATAAGCATATAAATATATATGCATAGATAAAGATGAATGTGTAAATATGTATCTCCTTCCATTGCAGCCTTGGTAGGAGGCTGTGCTGATGAAGGTGATCATTCTTCTTCAGGAGCTGTCGTGACAGGACAAGGAGTAATGGGTTCAAATCAGGGGAAATTTAGCTTAGATCTATGGAAAAAACTCTTCCCTGGGAGGGTGGGCAGGCCCTGGCACAGGGTGCCCAGAGCAGCTGGGGCTGCCCCTGGATCCCTGGCAGTGCCCAAGGCCAGGCTGGACACTGGGGCTGGGAGCACCTGGGACAGGGGAAGGTGTCCCTGCCATGGCAGGGGTGGCACTGGGTGGGATTTGGGGTCCCTTCCCACCCAAACCATTCTGGGGTTTTGTGATTCCTTTCTCACATGAAATTTGATCCCTGATCTTCGAGGAGCTGCATTCCTGCCTTGTTCTTTTCAGCAAAGCTGCTGTTTTCCACAAGCCAGGAGTGCCCAGAGGCACGAACATCAGCGCTCCATCCGTTACCATTTTTCAAGGGCTGCTGTCCCAGTTTTACAGCTCTCTGGAACAATTCCGTGTCTTCGGCGGGAGGCGGCGGGGTGAGGGAGGGGTGACCGTGCCGTGTGCGAGGCCCGCGGGAGCCCCGGCACGGCGGGGGCAGCCGCGCCCCGCGGAGCGCTGCGGCACCGGGAGCGCCGGGAGCGCCGCGACGGCCCGGCCGCTGACAGGCGGCGAGCGGAGCAGAGCGAAGGAAAAGCAAAGCAAAACAAAGCAAAGCAAAGCGGCTTTGTTTTGGAAAACCCCGTGTCAGCCGCTCCCGCTTCCTCTTCTGCCGTCTCGGTCTCTTTTCAGAATTGCTTCTGAAATCCTTGGGGTGCTGTTGTCACCTGTGAGCAGCATCCCCTGTCTCCAGGCTCGGGGGGACAGAGGAGCCGCCTGACCTGCAGGACCTGCTCTGTGCAAGGGGCTCGGGACGAGAGGAGCCCAGCGCAGCCAGGGATTTTCTGCCCTGCCGGCCGGGCTGGGAAGGGTTAACCCTTTCCCCTCACAGTGGCTGCGCCAGGGAGGGAATTCAGCTGCTGCTGGGGCCTGGGGAGAAGAGACATGGAACAGGGGATGGAGAAGGGACGGGGAATGGGGGATTCTCTCCGTTCTAGCCATTGGCCGGACTGTTCTCTTCCCACGTGTGCTCCCCAGGCATTCCCCGTCCGGCTGGCGCTGCTCCCGTGGCTGGGTGGGAGATGGGAGCAGGGACACGGGGCCAAGGAGGGGGCACGGGAAGGGCCAGGGCAGCTGCAGCAGCCCCCTCCCACCTACGGGCACCACGTCCTTCGTGCCGCCTCTCCTCCCCCGGGGAGGTGGAATTTGGCTCCGCGGTTATTAACTTGTCCTCTCAGAGTTTTTAAATTCATCATTCCTCACGATCATCACCATATTCTGAGTGTTACCCAAAGCTGTTAGGGGAGTACTGCTTAAAGAAAATTATTTGTTTGATCTGTGGCACAGTCTGGAGAAAACAGTACATTTAACATTTAATAAATTATCTCTTTTTTTTTTCAGGGAAAAAACAGTAACTGGCTAAGCCTACTCCAAATTAGACTTAACTGAGAGCTGCTTAACAACCCAGCACAACCTATGGAATAGAAATGTTGTAGATTGTGGGATTAAAAATCCCATATGGAGGAGAGGACCACAGCTGTAGTTAAACCTTGTGTTTATTTTATTCTGTAGGTACCTGCACCTCTGGAGTTTCTAAAGCTATGAAGAAAACCCTTGATACTGAAATTCTTCAGCCTCTTCCTGTACAAGAGTACATCAACCGTGTTTTAACCCAGCACAGGGAGCTCAGCTGCAGAAACAGAAGAAAGGGAGTTGGTCAGAGAAGTGTGGTATTTGAACCAAAGGGATGCGATGTTTTAAGGCCAAGGTTGTGGATTTTGGTATCAGCATATGATTCTATCATGGAATTGATTTAACAAACTCCGATTCTACCAGATACCAATACCAGTGCTGGGATTCTGGGATGAGCTGCGTTTTTGCTTCTGCATTTCACACCTAAAACGAGTTCATTTTGAGTTCTACTGAAATACTTCTTGTCTTAAAATACTGTATTCACTGGAAGCCCTGCAGGTGGTGGTTGAGGTGACAAAGGGCACGTTAGGAGTTGGCTTGAGTCCATCTCGTGGCTCTTCATTCAGGATATGCTCTTGCCCAGTGTGTCCGTGTGTCTCAAATACCGGTTCTGTTTTCCGATTAACTTCCTTGATCCTGGGTGTTTTAAGTACAAATCCAATTGTACAGGACAGGTGTGTGTGTAAATAAGGGATTGTGCTTATCTGTATGTTACTATAAATATGTATGAAATTTTGTACATAGGAAAGAGAAAATGGCTCAAAGAATGTTTCCAGAACTGTTTCCTCCGTTTAAATGCACAGACAGGAGATGGCCATCCATGTGCTCCCTCTCTCCGGGAAGGATCCCGCTGGTTCTGCTCGCTGCCCGCATCCCGCCGGCTCTGGGAGGAGTTTGTGGTGGCCCGGGCCGGGCTGGGCTCTGTGTGAGGAGTTTTTTGGTAGCCCGGGGCCGGGCTGAGCCGTGTCGGGTCTCGGCTGCTCCCTCTTCGCTCTGGCCCCTGTGCATCTCTCACAAACACCATCTCCGAGCCCCGGGACCGCGGTGGGGCAGTGGCCCGGCCTGGGGCGCTCCCGCAGCCCCTCCGGGCCCGGTGCGGGGCAGCAGCCGGAGCAGGGGGGGCCCCGGGCCGCCCCCGCCCCAAACCCGCCGCCGTGCGTGCGCCAGGCGTGGGCTGCTTGCTCCAGCTGCTGGAGGATGTGGCTGTTATTTCCAGCATTCTGCTCTGTATCTGTAGCCTTCAGTGATTCCTTGAGTGCCTTACATGGCTTGTGGACAGAATTCCTGACCAGGAGGAGAAAATGCCCCTGGACCGACGCCGGCTCCTTCGCACCCCTGTGCCCCGAGCTCC
Organism: Montifringilla adamsi; assembly: GCA_017590115.1. Taxonomy (NCBI): domain Eukaryota; kingdom Metazoa; phylum Chordata; class Aves; order Passeriformes; family Passeridae; genus Montifringilla; species Montifringilla adamsi. Next base: position 8,576,143 of record JAGGNK010008226.1, read on the forward strand.
TCGCCGGCAGCGTGCACAGGAAGAGATTTAGCTTCGACTCAGGAAATCGCCGTGTGAATATGTGTATTAAACCCTGTATGATGTGCTGTACAGTTTATTAAAAGGGACTATTGTAAACTTATGCAAAATGTAACACAGAGAAGATTGAGGTTTTTGGTCCACTGGCTGGTGTGCCGTGACCCGTGTCCTCTAATTTTACTCCAGAATCATATCCAAAATACAGAACGCTGGGTTCAGTGCTGTGACAGCAACCGACAGCCCGAAAACAGGGGCTGGAGCGATCGACTAGAGAATTTTACAGATATTTTTGTATTGTGATTCCTATGATATATATCGAGAGACTTTCTATTCCTTTGTAAAATACATAAATTATTGTCAACTTTTAATTAAAAAGATCTGTTTTAAACCTTCAAATTAGACGAACTGGTTTGGGGTTGAGGGGATGGGGAAGCTGGGCCGTGACACCGGCCACGCTGGGGGACCGGGAGATGCCCGGAGGGCTCGGGCGGGGGGCGTTCACCCGGTCCCGGCGGCAGCCAACCCCGCGCTGTCTCTGCCATCACAGACGCCGGAGATGTCACCTCGCGGTCGTACGTGGGGACGGGCACGGGTGGATGGGCACCGGGAGGGGCGGGGGGTCCTTGGGCGGCTCTTAACGCGGCGCTGGGCTCTCCTGCCCAGGGCGAGCGGCTGCGGGAGCGCAGCGGCAGCGGGGCAGCGCCGGGCCCATGTCGGGGCGGCAGGAGGAGCCTCTGCCCGCCTGCTTTGCGGGGCTGGGTGCGGGCAGCCCGCGGCCGCGGCAGAAGCGCGGCGGGATGTTCTGCAGCGTGGAGGATGCCTTCGACAACAAGACGCTGAACTTCGCCTCGCTCGCTGCCTCCGGAACAGCAACACCCGTCGGGGGGCACCGCCGCGACACCCACCCGGGACCGAGCCCCGACGCGGGACCGAGCCCCGGCCCCGACCCCGGTTCCGACCCTGGCCCCGGCCCCGCCGCGTCCTCGCTGCCCCCGAGAGCTCCGGCTGCGCTGCCCGACGGCTGCCTGCAGGTAACGGGACTGCGCCGGGACACGGGCCGGGGGCGTCTCGGCGATCAGACCTGGCCGAGACCGCGCCGGGAGGGCGAGCGGGGACCCGTCCGGCTGTCCCCCTGCCATCCTGTCCCATCCCGTCCTGTCCCATCCCGTCCCGCGGAGCTGGTCCATCCCTGCGGGGCGGGTTTGAGCGGGGCACGGTGCGAGGGCGCCGAGCGGCCGCCTTTCTCTCGGGGGACACGGCTGTGAGCGCCCCGCCGCCCCCGGCCCGCTCGGCCCCGCTCGGCCCCGCCGGACCGTCTCTGTCCGCGGCCGGGCGCGCGGCGGGGCAGGCATGTTGTGGCAGTTTGGGCACGCGCGGCGGCCCCGCACACGCGGCGGAGGCGACGGCGATGTCGCAGCCCGGCAGGAAGAGCGTGAGCCGCGCCACGGTGAGGGCTCCCCGCGGGGCGAGGGCTGCGGGACCGCGGGGGCTGCCAGCCGGGGCCCGGCCGGGGGTCGCTCCGGCCGGCGGAGATGGAGCGGGGCGGGCGGTCTCGCACAGCCGGGGAGCGCCGCGGGCTCCTGCCCGTCCCGGGGTGCCGGTGCCGGCGGTGCCGTTGCCGGCGGTGCCGTTGCCCGGTGGTGCCGTTGCCGCCGGTGCCCCGGGGCCGAGCCCCTGCCCTGTGCCCCTCGCAGCCTGTCCGCTCCGCTCCGCTCCTTTGTTGCGCGGCCCGGCCGGAGCCCGGCTGTCCCGGCGCTTTGTCCCGGGGCCGCCCGGGGGACAAAGGCGGGCGGGCTCGACCGCGGGGCTGCCCCGCCGTGCCCCGGTTCCCTGTGCCGCCGGGGCCGGAGATGTGCTCCGGGCACGCTTTCATCGCGGGATGGGCTTGGCAGCGTGAGAGCATCCCGCAGCCGGGCTCTGCTCCCCGCCTCTGCCCGGGGTCCCCGCCCGCGCTCCCCGGTCCCCCCGCGGCTCCCCCGGCCCCGGCCGCGCTGCGTGGGAGGGGATTCCCTCCTGCCGGCGCTTCCCGGCGGGAGCCGGGAGAAATCCCTCGATTGCGATGCCTTGTGTTTTGTTTTTTCTCCTCTTGCTGGCTCGTGGCAGAACTCCCTTGGGAGAAGCCCGGTGGGTGCGGGAGCCAGGGACCAGCCCCGTTACTGGCTGCGGGAGCGGATCCTGGGTGTGGGGTGGGCATGGGGTTGGGATGAGGGTGAGGACGGGGTGAGGATGGGGATGGGGTGAAGATGGGCCCCACAAGGGGAGGGGCAGTCAGGTTCTCCCATGGGGCAGCAACACTGAGGCTTCTTTTGATTGATGTTATGGGACAAGGGGAAACAATAAGGACAGTAAGTCCTTGACAGTTAGAAAAAAAAAAAAAGAAAAAAGTAATGCACTTCTTTATATGCCAGCGATGCTCTTTTAAACAAGCTCCAAAATGTTTCCAGGCAGTTTTGCCTCCGGACCTGGCTCTTTGTGGTGCAGCATCTCCAGGCTCTGCTCCACGTGCTCAGGCGTCCCTCGGCTGGTTTTGTGCCAGGCCATGCTCTTTGTGTTGCCCATTTCAGCACTGGAAATAATTTTTCAAGCAACACCAGAGAGCAGGAAAGGAATCCTCTGAAATTAGGCTGCAGCTCTACATAGACATCAGTGCTGCTGCTTCCTAATTTTTCTAGTTAAAGATTCTGGGTGAAGATTCTGCAAATCTGAAAACTGTGCCAGTGTCTGGCTTTGAAGTGAGGCAAGTCCTCGAGGCTTTATCTGCCTCTGCCGAGACTGTGAAAACGAATGAATGGCAATAAATTACCAGGTTAATGAGATGCACTGAGAAGCCTGTAGCCGGAGCTGAGGCAGGAACACGGCTCAGCCCTTGGAGCCGGGGGTGCCCAGGGCTGCCGGGCTCAGCCATGCACCCCTGGCTCCTGCCACCCTTCACACAGCTGGGCTCCTCCAAACGGCAGTTTCGTATGGTTCCCCTTGCAAATGCAGTTGTAGAATAGTCTGGATAGTCACTGAACTTGAGTGATTGGAGGGAAAATACTAAACCTAGATTTACTTAAAGCTTGGAATGAGTAAAGTGGAATCCAAACAAAAAAAATCTTTTTAAAACTGTGGATTTTTTTCCCATTAGAGAGACCGCATTCTGATCAAAGGAGGAAAAATTGTCAACGATGATCAGTCATTTTATGCAGACATTTATGTGGAGGATGGCTTAATAAAGTAAGTTAAAAATTTATGTTTGCTAATGTAATTTCTTAGAATGATGCAATGCCTTGGGATTTGAACAAGGTTCCTTCCCATAATTTTTTCTTCAAAATCTTTTAGACAAATGAAGGCAGCATTTCAGAGTAGTGGCAGGAAAGAGCTACATTGGTGTAGCTGCAGCTGGAAAGACTTGCAAAGCACTGGCAGCCTGGGGAGGAGCAGCAGAGGTTGTTTTGGCATCCTCACTCCAAAGTTCTTGCCAGTTAAGAGATGCTGATTTCCTTTGCAGACAAATCGGAGAGCACCTGGTGATTCCCGGCGGCACCAGGACCATCGATGCCCACGGGCAGCTGGTGATGCCGGGGGGCATCGACGTCCACACGCGGCTGCAGGCGCCCGTCATGGGCATGAGCTCGGCCGACGGCTTCGTCCAGGGCACCAAGGCAGCGCTGGCAGGAGGCACCACCATGATCAGTAAGGGGGAGCAATCCCAACAGGCTGCTGCTTTCCAGCAAAACACACCGGGCCTGGAGTCACTGCAGGGATGTTTGTTTGCCTTCATAGCTCAGAAATGTCAGTTTGCTGGACAAATCCAAACACCACACAGCTAATTGAAGGTGTTGTGTACTGTGCAGAACCTCCTTCCCTTGCTGCACATGGGTATTAAAAATACACACATATATTAAAAAATCTGTCTGCTCCTGCCTCACCTCGTCAGAGAGCAAGACAGAAGAACACTTTAAACACTTTTTAATATGTTTTTAACAGCTCTGCAAGTGTGGGGCATTTTTGAGTTTCTCAGCTTTAAGCACAGGCTCCATTTTTGTGTTAATGTAAAATAATTTTGCTTTGTGTTCTCTTCCTATTCCATTCCCAAGAACCACTGCACTATGTGACTGCAGGACCAGTCTCAACAGTCCTGGCACAGCTCCCCAGCGAGCCCACGGCCAGTGCTGCAGGGAGCGGGAGCAGAGCTGGGGGAAGTGACAGGCAGTGGGGGCTGCCCTTGGGAACTGCCCCAGAGCAGAATCCTCTCCAGCCCTCACGGTGCTGTGCTGGCTGACAAACATGACGAAGCCAGCCCTGGGGTTTGCTTGTTGCACTTGTGTCACTTTGTGTGGGAGATCCTTCCCCCGTGTTCCTCTGCAGTGCCGTAATGAGCTGGCCCTGCCGTGTCCGTCCCCGCAGCAGCAGCTCCGTGGCCGGGGCGCGGTGCCCGGCGTGTCCCTGTCCCTGATGTGTGTGTCCCCTCCCTGACACGCGTGTCCCCGCAGTTGACCACGTGTGCCCGGACGCGGGGAGCAGCCTCCTGGCCGCCTACGAGCAGTGGCGCGACTGCGCCGACAGCGAGGCCTGCTGTGACTACAGCCTGAGCGTGGACATCCCGCGCTGGCACGAGAGCCTGAGGGAGGAGCTGGAGGCCCTGGTCAAGGACAAGGGTAAGGGAGAGGAACCCGCGGGGTCGGGGTCACTGCTGGGTCCTGGGGTGGCGGTGGCAGCCCCGCTGTCCCCAGCACCCAGCGCTGCAGGGACACGCGCAGGCGGCCGCGCTCCTGCCCGTGGAGCTGGGACCTCCCCGTCCTTGGCCATCCAGGAGAGAGCTGTGGACGGGGATGTGGGCACCAACTTCCTGCCATAACATCTGGGTCTGTGCCCTCACCTTTGGGCAGTTGGCAGCATGGTCATGGAAAGGAGTTTTGGAAGCTGAAGGAGTAGGGTTGGCCACCCTGACATGGGCTGCCAGACGTACAGACGAAACGTTTAAAGGAAAACCTCTGAGACAGGGCTTAGAGAAGGAAACTCAGCTTTAAGCTTTTGGTAGTGGTTCCGTTGTGCCTGTAACTCCTGTGCATCCCAAGGTATCCCTGGGACATGGCTGGCTGGAAAGCAGGAAAGTAGACCACGCGGCAGGGATTCATGCATTCATTAATACCTATTGCTGTGTTTGGAACTACACTTTCCTTCAGATATGCTAATGCAGAGCTAAATGTCTTCAGTGTAATTTGTAGTCTTGCAAGCAAGGGTTTAATTGGCCAATTACCATAGAAATTCACAGTGAATTTCCTATTAAAATGCAGAGTGGCTGAAGTAATGGAGCTGTTCCTTGGAACACATATGAAATACAGCTGTAATTTGATCATGGTTTGGTGTTGCTTATTGCCTCTATCCGTACAAAATACAGCAGCAATTCATAGAATCATGGAATGGTTTGGACTGGAAAGGACCTGATCACATTCCCTGCCATGGCAGGAACACCTTCCACTGTCCCAGTGTCCAACCTGGCCTTGGGCACTGCCAGGGATCCAGGGGCAGCCCCAGCTGCTCTGGGCACCCTGTGCCAGGGCTGCCCACCCTCACAGGGAACAATTCCTAATTCCCAATATCCCATCCAGCCCTGCCCTCTGGCAGTGGGAGCCATACCCTGTGTCCTGTCCTTCCATGCTCTCCTGCCCCTTGTCCAAATTTGAGAATAAGGCGTAGACTGAAGCCACCACTGGAGGAAAACCAGCCTGGGAGTGAGGCAGCTGAGTGTGCATTCAGAGCCAGTCACAGAGGGTACCTAACCCCAAACATGGACCACAAGGGGTTTCATTTTTTGGTTCAAGTGCACCATAAAGTAGGGGTATATTGTCTTTCACAACTCCCAAGCTTTGGGGTCTGTGGGGACATTTCCCACATCAGCCCTTGGCTTTGCTTTGCTTCCAGTGTAACCCTTGCCAGCACAACCCTCTGGTCCAACCACCCAGCCCACAGCAGGGCAGTGACAAAGGGACCAAGCCACACGTGTCATTTTCTTTTTTCAAGGTGTGAACTCCTTCCTGGTGTTCATGGCTTACAAGGACAAGCTGCAGTGCACTGATGGCCAGGTAGGACGTTGGAATGCAGGGAAAGCCACGGCCTCACTCCGAGCCAGGTGGGTGGTGGGGGGCTCACCTGGGCACCCGCTGTGTCTCGGCAGATGTACGAGATCTTCTGCACCATTCGGGACCTGGGGGCCATCGCCCAGGTGCACGCGGAGAACGGAGACATCATCGAGGAGGTACCGTGTCCCCTGGGAGCCAGGGGGGACCAGGGCCCTGGGGAGGAGACCCCCTGCCCCTGCCCCTGCCCGGGGGGCTGGAGCCCCAAAGCCTTGGAGGGAACGGGACCCTGTGTAGCAGCAGATGCAGGCAGAGGAACGTGCAGGAGCATCAGGGTGTCCTGTGGAATCATCAGAGTCCTCATGGATCTTCACATGTGCTTGGGTTCCCAAAAAGCACTTTGGGGGTTCCTAAGGGGTGACTGACTGCCTTAAGTGATGCTTTATCCCATTATCTGTCATGTTTAGGAGTTTGGTTTACTTGCAAAAATCAGGAGATTTGAGGCTTTTACAGTAATGTCCTTGACACTGGCAGTGTTTAACCCCACCATCAGCACTTGGGAATTCCTTGGTGTTGCAGCCTCTGCTCATGGACCTTATTTTTGCTTTTTACCTGTAGAAAAGACAGTCTTGGCTCCAGCGTGGGTCAGATACACAAGGTGGAGTTAGACTGGCAGTTCCTTAGGCTCACGGTCATGCCAGCCTTCAGTCTGGTGTGGGAGGAAGGCTGAACTGAAAGCCACATCAAATCCTTCAAATGGGTTTATTTGAACAAACAGGATAAAGGCTAATTCCCACCTCCTGGGATTTTATCTGGAACCTGTTCCTCAGCTGGCTGTGGAACCAGGCAGCTCATAGCTGCAGCAGTGTTTCTGCAAGCTGCCAGCATGGTGACACTTGAGCCCTGGGGACAAACTTGGAGGAGATCTGTGACAAGAATACAGACAAACAGGCAGGCTCTAAGAGCAGGGTCCTTTGAGGATCCGGTGGGATCTGCTCCGTGGTGTTGGATTACATCCCTGCTTTAGTGCCAGCTGCCTGGGAGGTTACATGATACAGAGCAGCAGAGGGACAGGGCGAGGTGTGTGCTGGACATCTGCGTTCAGATGCCATGGGAGTGACCTGGGACATCCCAGAGCTCATCTCAGCATCTGTCACTGCAGGTTCTCTTTGCTCTGTGCCACATGGTGAGGTGCAAAGGGACAGGAATGCTTGGGAGATGTGGCACTTGCTGCACCCCAATGACAGTCTCACATCCCTGTGCCCATCCCTGCCTCCTGCAAGGGCTCCTGAGCAGCTCCAGCAGGCTCAGGTGGAGGGATCCCTCTCCCTTTGCTGTAGCTGTGCACCAGGGCTGGGGCAGAACCCTGGGTTTGGGGGGTGGGAAGGTCCAGAGGTGCTGCTGGGACACAGCAGCTCCCATGCAGGAGCATTTCTGCAGCACAGGACAGGTCTCTGGTAGGTGGCCCCGGGGAGTGGGATATCCCAGGGGAGTGTCCCATGACCCACCTGCTCGGGTGGCTTCATCACTTGGCCCGTGCTCTCGGGTGGCTCTGGACAAGGTGTGCTGTGTGCCATGGTGCTCCAGCGGGCTGTGCCCATCACTGACTGCTCTCTCCTTCCTCCTCGCCCCCCAGGAGCAGAAGAGGCTGCTGGAGCTGGGGATTACAGGCCCGGAGGGGCACGTCCTCAGCCGCCCCGAGGAGGTAACGCCGCCAGCCCTCGTGCCAAGCTCCAGGCCTGCCGTGCAGAGGGGCTGGGACACCCGTGTCATGGGACACCCGTGTCGTGTTCTTGTGCCCACAGGTGGAGGCAGAGGCCGTGTTCCGTGCCATCACCATCGCCAGGCAGGCCAACTGCCCCCTCTACGTCACCAAGGTCATGAGCAGGGGGGCTGCAGATGTCCTGGCTCAGGCCAAGAGGAAAGGTAACACTGGCCTGCACAGCCAAACACTGAACCTCTAAATCCAGCCAGGAATCTCATCTGACTGTGAGGTCTGAGGAGTCCTTATCTCCTGAGCTCCCCCACACTCTGAGGGCGCTGAGGCTTGTGCTGGTTTCCATGGTAGGGTGTGCCAGAGGTAATTGCTTGGAGCTGGGAAGATTGGATGTGTTGGAAACTGTGACACTTCCATCTAGGCAGACACAGCTGAGAAACGGGGAGTAATCCACTTGTGATCGTTTGGTGTGAACTGAATGAAAAACAGATGTGGAGCAAGCTCCAAATTGTGGCTGGGGGTGGAGTGGGAAGGGCTGGGATCAATGCTGTGGGGAGCAGGGTGGAAGGGAGAGTACAGTCACCACTTCCCCCAGCCCGGTGGCTGCCAGACAGACACAGGTTTGGTTTAAAGGAAGGCATGACAGCTCGTAGGAATGGGTGCCTGGTGTAAGGAGAGGACAGGCAGATCCAGAACTTGCTTTGACAGTGTCTCCCAGTCTCCTGAGATAATCTAAAGGATTAGCGAGACTCGGAAGTGCTGGCAGTGCTGAAGGAGTGGAAGTGCTGTGTGTGGTTATGGCAGCTGCCCCTGACTGACAGCACCTTGCTCTGCAGGCACCGTGGTGTACGGGGAGCCCATCACGGCCAGCCTGGGCACCGACGGCTCCCACTACTGGAGCAAAAACTGGGCCAAAGCCGCCGCCTTCGTCACGTCCCCCCCGCTCAGCCCCGACCCCAGCACGCCCGATCACCTCAGCACTCTGCTGGCCAGGTGGGTCCGGTGTCACACCTGGGCACACCTGCCCGGTCTGCGTCCCGCCCGCGCCCACCCGCTGCCATTTACAGCGCTGGCATCGCCCGTGGTGCCCCCACGGTCTGCCCAGCAAGGGGGGCTTTGCTGGCCTGGGGGTGCCATCAGTGCCCCCCTCCCTGAGCCCACCCTGTCCTTTCCCCAGCGGGGACCTGCAGGTCACTGGCAGTGCCCACTGCACCTTCACCACTGCACAGAAGGCCGTGGGCAAGGACAACTTCACCCTGATCCCCGAGGGCACCAACGGCATCGAGGAGAGGATGTCCATCGTGTGGGAGAAGTGCGTGGTAGGTGCTGCAGGGCAGCTGGACGGGAGCACCCGTGAGCTGTGCCTGGGCTCCAGGCTGTCACAGCCTCGTTAATGCAGACAAGCCAGAGCGGTGACACTGTCTAGACACTGCTGCAGCTTCAGAGAGCTGCTGACGAGAGACTGAGACACACAAATGCCTTCAAAGGCTGCTGTGCAGGGACCACCCTCCGCGCTCGCTCAGTCACCAGGGAGTCTCTGCAGCACTTTCTCCCAAGGGTGATGGCGTGCTCCTGTCCCCTCGGGCTCACAGAGGCCTGCAGAGGTGGATGGGGAGAAGGTGTCTCTCCCGTGGGACATGGCTGTGGCCATGCTTCCAGCTGCAGGTCACCCCAGGCCTCACCAGTCTCCGTGTCACCTCAGTGTCTGCCTGGCAGCAGGGCTGTGACCCGAGGCTGGGATCAGGGATCAGTCCGTGTCCCTGCACCCCAGTGCACACTTCCCTGCTGGCAGCATCCCTGCGTGTTGGGGGCTCTATCCTGCATCCCACAGAGCAGATGTCCCTGTGCAGGCTGCAGGAGCTTGGGAGCCAAGCCACCCTGAAACCTCTCTTAGGTGGGCTTTGTTCAAAGAGAACCAGAACTTTTCTGAAGATGATGAGTGAAGATAGTAAAGAAATAGCACTGTTGGATTCTCTTCCAGTCTTTCTTCAGGGGGCTGTCCTTAACCATCTTCAGTGATCCTGTGCAGGAGTTGGAGCCAACCAGTGAAGGTCTTGTTTTTCAGAGACTTCAACCTTTGGAGTCCAAGGAAAATAAAACCTGTGTCTCATGTCCTTTATCCCACAGGGACAAGGCTCATCCTCACATCCCCCTCCCCTGTAACCACAGCTCTGTGGCAGAGCAGACCCTCACCCCACATGGGCACAGGGGTGGGGGCAGCAGCTCCTCCCAGGGGACAGCCCAGCTCCGGCCATGGGGAGGGACCGTGCCCACAGCCCGTGTGCACCTGGGATGTTTCCACTCCCCAGGTCCCCGGGAAGATGGATGAGAACGATTTCGTAGCGGTGACCAGCACCAACGCTGCCAAGATCTTCAACTGCTACCCCAGGAAGGGGCGTGTGGCTGTGGGCTCCGACGCAGACCTGGTGCTCTGGAACCCCAAGGCTACAAAAATCATCTCAGCAAAAACCCACCATTTGGTAAAATATATTCTAAATCATTTTCTGGGGCTGGTTTTAGAGTCAGGAGAGATCTGGAAAGCAATGCATGTCCTTAGCTCATTCAGCAGGGGAGGAGTTGTCCGTGTGGGTAAACTGATGAAGGACCTTGCATTTGCTTTTAAAAAAAGTAGGAAAATATCCTTTTATTGCTGTAAAGGGTGGGATTGGTACTGAGTGACTACTCCAAGACAGCTGGCATCTTGCAAGGAAATCTTAAGGTCAGTGTATTTGCTGTGGACTAGAAAAATGTAGGTGCTGAAGTATTGAACCAATGCTGAACTGCAATGTGTATTAGTTATAGTTTAATATGTATTGAACTATTGCTATAGTTTAATATACAAGGGTATTAATCTTAATACAATAAAAAATTTAAATATTCCATAAGGAATATATAAATAATATAATCATATAAATAAAATTTAATAAAAGTATTAAACTATTGCTGTAGTTTAATATGATTGGTTTTAAGGTTTATTTTCTCCCTTCCGGTTTGCTTCCCATTGGAATCTTGTTATTTGAAATATGGGATATGGAGGGTTAGTTAGTTCTGACTGATGGTGCATGAGGAGCAGTGTACAAAAATGGGGAGCATTGTTGGCCTCCTCTTAAATCCTGCAGGCACTGAATATCAGGGTTTGCTTTTTTCAGAACGTGGAGTACAACATATTGGAAGGCACTGAGTGCCACGGGGTCCCAACCGTGGTCATAAGTCAGGGAAGAGTTGTCCTTGAAGATGGAAATCTGTGTGTCGCCCAGGGCTCAGGTCGCTTCATCCCTAGGAAGACATTCCCTGACTTCGTTTATAAAAGGATAAAGGCAAGAAACAGGGTAAGGAGAGTTTTGTTTGCCATAATCCTGTGTTTTGATCACAATCTCTCAGCTGTAGTGTATTGGAGCCATTGTGATGGCAAATCTGCGACAGCAGCAGGAATATTATCAATGCTATTCTTTCTGTGTGTAACTGCCTGGCACCTCAGTCAAGAATTCTTAGTATTAGTGCTAATAATGACAGTTTTATTAGCCTGTTACAATGTTACAAAGCAAAAATATGACTTCTTTGTATTGATGTAGAGGGAGGAATTCCTCTCTTACCTGTGCTAGGGAAGTTTCTGTTGCTGTATTCCCAGTGTCTGCTCTGCAGCCTTTGGAGGGTAAGGGATGTACATCCCTTTGGTACTGGAATACAGTAAGATAAATCCTCCTGCGTGCTGGCACAGCTCTTTAAAGAGACACAAAGACATGCAAATATGTAAAGAGCTTCTTAACAGCTCTGTCCTCCTTCCCTTTTCCTGTGCTATTGCAGACACTGTAATTCTGCGTGCTACACAAAGGCAGAGCAGGAATCAGTAGCTCAAATTAACTGCAGAGGCAGGAGCCTTGATTCTGGACTGCTTCAGGGTGTCTGGGGTGCCTGGAGGGCAGGATGGGGTGTGCCAGCTCCCTGCAGGGTGGGAATGGGACCCAGGGAAGGTGTAGGTGCCCCATCCCTGGAGGTGTCCGAGGCCAGGTTGAAAGTCCTTTTAAGACCATCAATTCCAATCATTCTCCCAGGCCACTACTGCCCCATGTCCCCAAGTGCCACATCCACACGGTTTTGAAATCCTTCTGGGGATGGGGACTCCAGCCCTGCCCTGGGCAGCTGTGCCCGGGCTGGGCAGCTGTGCCAGGGCTGGGCAGCCCTTTCCGTGGAGAAATGTTCCCGTATCCAGCCTGAATCTCCCCTGGCACAGCTGGAGGCCGTTGCCCCGGGCCCGTCGCCCGTGCCCGGCCGTGGCTGACCCTGTGCTCCCTGTGCAGCTGGCCGAGGTGCACGGCGTGCCCCGGGGGATGTACGACGGGCCGGTGCACGAGGTGCCGGCGAGCGTCAAGGCGGTGGCGCCCGGCACGGCCTCGCGCACCGCGCCCTGCGCCGGCAAAGCCGCGGCCCCGCCCGTGCGCAACCTGCACCAGTCCGGCTTCAGCCTGTCCGGTACGTGGGGCCCGCCGGGGAGGGCTGGGTGGGGGGAGTGCCCGGGCCACGCTGGGCAGGAGGAACTGCAGTTGTGTCCTGTGGCTGCAGCCAAGGGCCCAAGCTCAGCGCAGAAAGCTCTAGAATGTTCTATGGTATTTATGTCAATGCACAAAGCCTGGTGGGGGCTCTGTTCCCAGGAGCCAGAGCAGGCAGTGATTCAGCATCATTCGCTCTGCAGAAACCTGCCCAGCAGCTGTCGGGAGCTTGGAAAGCCAATGCTCTGCCCTAAAACCACTTCCATAATGGTTTTTTAGCTGGCCGGATCACATGGGTCCCATATTATTTGATAAATGTTACCAGTCCCCACATTTTATTATATACAAAATTTATTTCTAGGAAAGCCACTTATAAATCTTCCAGAAAGAAACAAAGAAAAATTAAATTCAGGCAAATATAGCCATTCCAAACTGTGCCATGCTCATAGAGTGTCCAAAATGAAATATAATGAAATTATTAGTGTTTCCTGAGGAAATGTTTTGTGGTTGTGGCATTTAAGCAGTGGGACTGCCCCGCTCTCTGCTCTCCCCCAGGGTCACAGGCGGATGACCACATTGCCCGGCGCACGGCGCAGAAGATCATGGCCCCGCCGGGCGGGAGGTCCAACATCACCTCGCTGTCCTGACGCTGTCCCCGCGCCGGGACGGGGCCGCGCTCGCGCTCGCCAGCCGCGCCAGCCCCTCCCTCGTAGGTAGAAAGTAGAGTGATCCCCGAGGTAGCGCTCCCAGTTGGGTTCTCTGTCCGTGTTCCTCCGCTAGCTGCTAGGAAAGCCCTTCCCTGTGCATGCGGCACCGCCACGTCCCCAGGGCTGCGGGGCCAGCCGGGCCCCTGCGGCCGGCGTGGGCATGAAGGCACATCCAGGCTGGATCACGCTCTCTTCCAGCAGCATCCACTGCCCGCTCTCCTCAAAGGACTTCCAACAGATGAGCACTTCCGTGGTTTCCAGCCAGAGCCCTCCGCCCTGGCCGAGCTCCCAGAGCCACCCCCAGACCGTGTGTGCCCCGGTGGTCACAGCTCAGGGGCGAGTCCAGCCCCGTGTCCTGGGGCACAGTGGTGCTGGCCCTCCAGGAGCCGGCCATGTCCTTCCGTCAGCCTTGTTTTTTAAAGATCATATATATGGTTTTTCAAGAACTGAGTGTGAGTCTAATACCCAATACCAGGGCTCGTTTGGAGGCCAGGTGCATGCAACACACTTTTTTATAAAGATTATTCTAGCCCAGTTATTATATTTAAAGGTGTGTACACAGTGAATCTCTGGCTGCAGAGCCATGCATGTACCTCCAGGAATGGCTTTCCGTTCCTGCCTGCTCCTTGCTTGGAATAAACTTGGTTGGAAACCACGAAATGGTGGAAGTGGTTGATCCACCCGAGTCCATTTTGTTGTTTTCTTCCTTTGAGTTTTTCTGGGTGAGGCTTGCACCATCCCCTCCTGACTTGCAGGTTCCTGTGCCCCCCTTGAGGGGCTCGTGGTGGCAGTGTGGGCAGATCCCACCCTTCTCCTCAGCGTGCTCGGGGCTGTGCAGCCTCTGCCCCGTGGTTTGCAGATGAGCCCAGCTCCAGGAGTGGGGGCTGGCTCCCCCTCGGCCCACGCTGGTTCCGCTGCTGGTGAGACATCATGGCATGTCCATGAGACACTGACTTCCCTTGGACACTGCCAGGCCTGGGTCTCCAGCTCTGTCTGAGAAAGGGAGCAGGGGTTGTGGTGGGATCTGATTTGTGAGTGGGGGCTGGAACCACACATATGGCAGCTCCAGATACATTAATCCATTAATTAGGAATGAACCCACAAATGTAAACCAGGCAGGGATTTAATTTTTTGCTGGGGTTTTTTTGCTTTTTTTTTTGATTATCTGATATGACCTACATTTCACAGCTTAATGCTGCAGTAATTTCTGTGTTAAGCATATGGGAACGTATTTGTTTGGATGTTTTAGATTTAATTTTAATTTTAATTTAATTAATTTCATTTGTTGATTTTCTGATTTTCCCTGAAATTGCACTAAAGCAATTAACATTTAGTGGAAGGTGTCCCTGCCATGGCAGGGGGTGGAATGAGATGAGCTGTAGGGTCCCTTCCAACCCAAACTATTTATGATTCTATGATCTCTTTTCATCCTGAATAGAGCTTAAATTACAGCAGTGGGAAATCCATAAGGAATGGAAAAGATAGAAGTCACAGTCTGATGGCAGTGACCTCCCCATCACCCCAACATCCGTGGGGTAACAGGGACACCGCAGCACCCCAAGCTGGCAAACAGTTGGCAAAGGAAGTTCTGAGGTCCCCGTGCTGCGAGTGTCCCTTTTGGCACAGCTGCTGGTTCGTGCCAGGCCCCCATGGCCAGGGAGGACCCAGCAGTCACTGCTGCCTCTCCCACATCAGCCAGTTCAGGTCCCTCCACGCTCTGTGCCAGCCGTTCCCTTGGGGAGGGAGGGTTGGCGTTTATTCCCTCTGTCAGGGAGCTGCCCTGGGCTCTCCCAGCGCAGGGATCAGAGCCAGCAGCATCTCTGCAGCTCCGCGGTGCCAGGAGAGGCTGAGCCCCTCAGCCGCCTGCCAGTGGAGCTGGAGCCTGCAGGAGCCATCCCCTGTGGCACCCACACGGTGTCTGGCCCTAATTCCTTGGGACAGCTTTCCTGCAGGCTCTGGGTCAGGGACACCGCGCAGACGCTCTGTGCCCTTGGCTGACGGCGCAGCCCAGGCCCTGCAGCACCACGGCCACCAGCGAGGAGCCCGGGTCCCCAGGTGTGCCTGGAGTGGGGATGGGCCCCCGATTCCCTCAGGGCACCAGTGCTCCTCAGGGATGGACCCCCAATTCCCTCAGGACAGCAGTGCTCCTCAGGGAGCAAATGAGCTGGCAGGCAGGCACTGAACACCGTGCTTATCCCTGGCTTTCCATGCTCACTGTGTCTCTTTATTTTTATTTTGCATGGCTCCCCACTGCCACAGGGCAGGGTCAGGCCCTGGCCCAGGGTGCCCAGAGCAGCTGTGGCTGCCCCTGGATCCCTGCAGTGTGTAAAGCCAGGCTGGACACTTGCCTGGCCTTGGAGCACCCTGGGACACTGGAAGGTGTCCCTGCCTGTGGCAGGGTGGAACAAGCTGTAATGTCCCTTGTCACAGAGCAGACCATTCTGGAATTCTGTGGTTCTGGATTTCCCTCACATCCAGCACCCTGATCAGCAGCAGGATCAGTTGCAGCAGGTAAGAAAGACAAAGCTGGTTGATGAGCGTCGTTTGTCCCTGGCAAATTCCAGTTGCCACGGTTTAGGGTTTAGGCACGGTGGTGATGGCGCAGCGCTGGCAGGCACTGAGCTCTCCTGGCTGCTGTGGGCATTTCTGAGCTCTCCTGGCTGCTGTGAGCGTTTCCTCACCTCATCTTCCCCTCATCTTCCCCTGCCCTGGACTTCAGGGCTGTGCGTGGGGAGCTGCCCTCGCTCTGTGACCCTCACCTGTCCCCTGCCGTGCACAGCCCGGCTCAGTGGTGCCCCCGGTCCCTCGGGAACACCCAGAAGGGTGCAGAAGGGACGAGTCCAGGCTCAGACGCGGATTGTCTCAGCCTGCACTGCTCCTTTGAAGTGAGCAGCAGCTCTGGGAGCTGCGTCTGTGCTGCAGCCAGCGAGCAGCACGTCACAAGCATGACAAGATAAATCATTCCCGCACTGAGGGGGATCAAAGAGGAAAAGCAGAGATCTCCTGACACTTGCAGGAGTGCTTTTATTGAGGTTAAGATACAAAAGCCAGGGCTGTGCGGGAAATACCAAACCCCTGTGAGCCGTGGCTGCCGTGCCCTGGGTGCCGCAGCGAGGTCGGGGTCCTGCCCCGCTGCCCCACCCTGGTGCCCCCAGCACGGCTGGCAGCGGGGCTGCAGTGGGCACAGCCGTCCCAGGCCAGCGGCCAGCTGGGTTCCGGAACTCCAGCGTTCGGACGCTTCCGTGCTTTCATGCATCACTACCCTGGAAATGACACCAAACCCTTGGCAATGTTAAAAATACACATTTATTACTCCACGTGTGCAATGGCGGTATTCCGACGGTATCTGCAAAAACACAACCTTGTCATAACTTAAATATTCTGTGATGTGGTAAAATTGTCATGCAAGAAAACTATGGGAATGTATTAACATAAAATACAAAGATATATTTACATACATCTGCACTGAAATAATTTTTAAAAATACCCTCCCAAGGCAGCAGGATTTCAGTCCAGGGTCAAGTCCATATTACTAATATTTTTGCTATTATTTTATTACTCTTAGACTCTTTTTGGCAAGCTCTGGAGTAATAGAGAATTGGCAACAGAAGAAACATCAGGACCTGACCTGCCATTTGTCTTATGCACAAAATTCCCAGCGAAGGCTGTGGAATTCAATGCAAACACTTAAAAATATGCAACTTTGCAAAACTTCATAACACAACAGAGATAAGAAAACAATCTCATGGCAAGTGATTAAAGGAGAATAATTTATAGGTGCTGTAGACTTTTCACAGCAGATAATGGCACACACTGTATAAATCTGTCATACAAAAAAATACAGGTATTTAAATATTTATGTACAGAAAATTCCTGTGTTCTGGCTGTAGTGGAGGTGCAGCCCAGAGCTGTTAGTGACACCTTCCAAGCTGGGACGTGGGACCAGGGCTCTGTCACGACTTCACTGTGAGGTTTGCTCAGCAGCAGCAGCCAGGGCTCAGCCAGAGCAGGGCCACCAACACGGGCACCACCATGGGCACCACAGCCATCCTTTGTCCCCATCCCCAGCCGAGCCTGTGCCAGCAGCCAGGGACAGGGAACACCCACGGGAGTGGCACAAGGGAGGAGAGAGGATCAAACGCCCAGGACTGCGTTGTGGATGGGGTGAGCTGGACATGGGACACCCTGGCAGGAGCCACAAAGATGTGTAGGGCCAACAGGACCGAGCTGGGCTCAGCTGGCACTGGCTCGTTACAGGCACACAGCAATGGGGACACAAGAGGGGCCCAGAGTGGGGCACGGGGGGCAGGAGGCCCCAGAGCACTGAAACCCTCCACAGGGGTTCTGACAGTAACACTGAGCTGTTTCCTATCACTTGTCCCTTTTCCAATTGCTCTTTTCATGCCATTTCTTCTCCAGGGACTGACTGCAAACAGGTATCAATGAAACCTTGTCCCCTATGGGCTCTGGTGAGGTTATGCCCAAATATCATTTAAGACCAAAAGCAAGCACTTGTGTGATTTGTCCATGGTGTCTCTCCCACACAGCACAGTGACCCCACAGCTCTGTCTGCTGCTGTTCTCAGGGATTCAGGTTCAACAGTGCCCCAGCACATCCCTGGAGATGCACTGCAGGATTCCAGGGGTGGCAGGACCCACCCAGAGTGTTTCCCCTGGGAAGGAGCCATTCCCTGGCACCCCCCCAGAAGCCCTCCTGATTTCTGCCAGGTGCTGCTGAGCTGTTTTGCACAATGCACTGGAGGAGTGCTGCAAGGGGAGCAGGTGACTGACAGAGAGGGCTTGGGCTGAGAAACCTCAGTTTCAGAAGCAAGCCAGCTCCTCCCCACACACACCGACCCTCACCACAGGGGCACTTGTCTCTTGTCCTAAGGAAAGTGATGAAAACATCAATTACACACGTCCTGGAACTGCCAACACCTCTCCTGGCCTGAGAGCTTCTGGCTGAAGAGGATGTATCTTCATCACTCATCTGTGGGATGGTTTGGTCAAAAAATCAGCACCGCTCCTCGTCATTCCAATAGTCGAAAATTTTGCTGTTATTTACAGGAACTTTCTAAATAATGCAATGGAATTCACTGTAAAACCCCACTCACACTGCTGGAGTAAATCACCTGTAATACATAACTCCTGAATAAATACATGGTTTGAGCCTCATCTGCTGTGGCAGGACAGAGCTGGTGTTCCAGCTGAGAGATGTGGGATGGAGACACAAGGTGAGCACAGAGCCCCGGGGAGAGGACCAGGCTGCCCGTGTGGAGCAGGGCTGCTCAGCACACAAAGGTGAGCTCTGGCAGGTGAGAAAAGGTAATTAGGCCTCCCTGGTACCCAGCAAAGAGACTGGAAGTTACTGGGGGCAGGAGGGCAGGTTCCCCCAGCACTGCCTGGGATCAGAGCCAGGGTAGCACCCTCCTGCAGCTGGGAGAAGGAGCAGGAGGACACAATGATTTCAGCCCTCGCTCAATGACTGGCCACAGCCCCTGAGCCATCATTAACACAGCTCCTAACGAGGCACGGGGTGTGCAGGACCCATGGCTGACACCAGGAACCCCGGGCCTGACAGCATCTCCTGGTTCTGCCCTGAAAATAACCATGCAACTGGACCCAGAGCTTCAGCTCCCCTCCTCCTGCACGCCCTTAAAGACTTCCGTGAAAACACATCTCTGCACAAGTGGAGCCACACACTGATTCCCACATAAAACTGTGGGAGACACACGTGCCATGTCCTTGCCTGTGGAAGATCATTTTGTACCATTCTGCCTTTCTGGTTTGTCCATGGAAACAAAAACTGCAGCAAAACTGGTCCTGACAGAATGTGATCTGTCAGAAACATCTCCCATCCATTTCTGCATTAGGAATAGCCAGCAGGGATGCAAACACTGCAGCCTCCCAGCGTCTGGCAGCAAACAGCTGCTGGTGGTTTGATGGTGCCTGTGGTGCCACCACGCACCTGGAGCAGTCGTGTGGCACTGCAGGGCTCACAGGGTTCAGCCACAGCAACCAAACCCCCCCTGCAGCAGCTTCAACAACTAATACAGTGAAGGCCCCTGGAACAAGAAAGGCTCCCACAGCTGGAGCAAGGGAAGATTTCCCGTCTTATTGAGAAGTTAAGACAGGTATTGGCAAATTATATACAGTACTTGTACTTTACACTGAAAATAAAGTAAATCGAAGGTGAAGGGTCTTTCATAACCAAGCAGCCTTGCAAGGCCACCCGCTCTGCCTCCAACCAAACCTCACCTGTGATAAAGTGTGTCCTCTGAACCTGGGCACACGGAGGCAGACCCTCCAACCCATCCCACTGCTCCTCACTGCCTGCAGCAGCCACGTCAAGGAAGAAAACATTTTAAATGTTCTGCATCTCAAATACGCATTGAACCATTACCCAGCCCCTGCAGAATCCATGGAGTGCACAAAAACATTTATTTGCCTTGAATTGGGAAAGGAACTGACAGGTGACACAGGGACAAGGAGGTGCCTGGGACATCCTTGTGCTGCAGGACCCAAGCAGCTGGAGGCTCCCGGGAGCTGGTGCCAGAGAGCCCCTGGTTTGCACAGGGACTGCCCATCCCCAGAGCAGCATTTGTGAACAGGGAGCGCCAGAGTCGAGCTCACATCGCCGCTTTGGCCTCGCTCCCTGCTCCGTGTCTCCCTGCTCCTTGTCTCTCCTGTGGGACCCAAGGACATGGCTTCATTCCCTGTCCTCTCACTGCATTAAAAACGTGTAGATCAGCAACCTGACATTAAAACAGAAAGACTAAATAAGTTGATCTCCTCCCCTGACAAGTTGCATAGGCCGCATCTTCCCCGACAGGCAGCCATGGTGCCGGGCTGGTGATCCACGGCCGGGGCAGTCCTGTGGGAACTCTGCTTGCTCCAGCTCTCAGGGGGAGCCGGGCTGGTGATCCACGGCCGGGGCAGTCCTGTGGGAACTCTGCTTGCTCCAGGGGAGCTGCGGTGCTGTCCGGCGGCAGCGGGGCGGGCTCGGTGCTCAGCGCACCTGAGGGCAGGTGAGGCGGGCGGCCTGGCCTGGCCTAGCTGCTGCCCGAGGAGCACACGGAGCTGCACATGTGCAGGGGCTCGGCCTCGGCCTCCTCGGTGGTCTCGGAGGCAGACACAGAGTCGCTCGGCGGCTCTTGGCTCTTCTTTAGCCTGTGGGAGTGGAGGAACAGGAGTCACAGAGCTGTCCCCCAGCACACACCCCAGCAGCGGGCAGGGCATGCCCACTCCCTGCCCGAGAGGTGCCTACGGCAGAGCCACGCAGAACGAGGAGTCCTCCCAGAGCTCACAAACGGCTCATGGCGGAGCCCAGCGCATCAGCAAACCACACTGAACTGCTCTGAAACACCCCAAAACAGCCTGCAAGGCTTCAGCCCAGCCAGACCTTGGCCATGAGCACCCACAGCTCAGCCAGGCTCCTGCCAACCCCTCCTCCGCAGAGCCTGCCTCACGCTCTGCTCACGGACCAGAGAGCCCCAACCCTGGGGAAGCAGCGGCTTTAACCCAGCACTTTCACTGCCTGCTTATTCCCACCAGGGACTTTTCCAGCCTGAATGATCCTGTCAATCTATTCTATGTGTTAAAGATCTCCACAATCATTGAGTCCAACCTTCCTCGCCTTCATTTCCCAAAACATCATCTGCTAAAAGCAGGATGGGTGAGGAGGTGCCACGGGGGAGCGGAGGCAGTGTCACACACACATGTTAAATCCCAGAAGACTCTCTAGAGCATATTTTATGTAATGGCAGTTAATAATCCTTGATCTTGCCTGGTTTGTGGCTAGAGCCATTTTTCATACACAGGCAGACC
This sequence comes from Montifringilla adamsi, assembly GCA_017590115.1. Taxonomy (NCBI): domain Eukaryota; kingdom Metazoa; phylum Chordata; class Aves; order Passeriformes; family Passeridae; genus Montifringilla; species Montifringilla adamsi. The sequence continues at coordinate 8,596,960 of JAGGNK010008226.1, forward strand.
TGAGCTGACACCAGTCACCTGGGGCTAAGCCAGCAGCAAGGTGCTCCTGGCTGTCAGGCACTGGCACTGATTCCTAAGGAAAGTCAGAAAAAGGAGTATTTTTCCCTAAAAAAAGCACCCCACACACTCACTTCTCTCTGTTGAAGATGACAAAGTCCTGCTGGATAGCTTCAAGGCATTCCTGGAGATAGTCATTTTCCTATTGAAGAAAAACAAAACATGCATAAGCAGCCCCATTTGCATCTCATTGCTGCCCTCAGCCGCCAGCACTCCCAGCTGTGTGCAGGAGCCTCCAGCTGTGGGCAGGAGCCCCCACCCCCCTGAACCTCAGCCCAACAGCTGGAGGCAGCAGGGCTGGTGGCCATGTGGAATTTCACCAGGGGCTGGTGCCATCCGTGGCAGCAGTTTTCCATAAAACACAGATCACACCGTTCCTGACATAAACATAACTCGTTTCTCCATGTCTCCTGTATTTTGGGAGTGCTGTCAGCCCAAAGGAAGCTCAGGCAGCGTGGGGGGGCCCAGCACACAGCCCACATGTGGGAGTCCCTGCCAGGGCACACAGCCCGGGGCTGTGCAGGGACACAGGCTGAACACACGGGGCTGCCCAGACTCTGCTGCTCATCTCACTTTCCACAGTACCCGCTACTGCGAAAGTTTGGTCAAACTTCCATAAGAGGAATATGTGGTTGTTGAAACAACTCCACGGGCAAATGTTTTCATCAAAATAAACCCATGGCTCCCAGAGCATGGCTGTAACAGCTGCAACACCCGCCCAGATCCAGCCTTTTCCCAGCTGCATGTTACCCCAGGGAGCACATACAGACTGGGAGCTGTCTTTGCTGTTATCCCTTGACTTGTTCTTTGCGAGCCTCTTCTTCTTCTTGTGCAGGGGCCTCGACTCCAGAATCATCTCCTCCAGCTCGAAGGTGGGGTCACAGTGCAGGCGGCCCTTCTGCCGGGACACAGGACACCACTCACGTCAGGCACAGCAGAGACTCAGAAACCTCTTCCCCCTCAGAAAACCTCTGCCCTCACAGTGGCTCCTGCAGCGAGAGGAGCAGCCCTGCTCGGCACGGGACAGGGTCCCTACTCACGTTGGGGACGAAGGCTGGCTCCACGCGCTTCTCGCTCACGTCGCTCCACACCACGCCCGAGAGCTGAGCCGAGGCCTGGATGTGCGCCAGGCAGGAGAAGCGATGCTCGGGATTCACTGTCAGCAGCTGGGGAGGGAAAAGCATCGCTGACACAGCGCTGGAGAGAAGAGCATTCCTGCCAGAGGAGGAAGGCAAGGCAGCCAGCAGCAGCCTGCCCGGGCCAGCTGCAGGGCTCAGCCTTTCTGCTGGGGGGAATAGATAACTTACTGCAGGAAAAACACCCAAGAAAATGTTCTGCAGGTACCCCAGCGCTCTGGGGGGACACGGGGGTCCCCTCCCGGCTGAGGGGGCTGCTGGCACATGCCTGCTGAGGACTGGATTCCCTGGAAGCCCGGCTGCCCAGCAGATGGCAATGCAAATCCACCGAATGCGCCGTCGCAGCCTCTGCCAGCAACTCCTCATTAAACTGGATCTAATTATGCAAATTGCCCACCCAACATTAACTCATATCAGAGGCACTTATTTGCTGCCGGCACCGGCTGTATCTTTCCTACAGCAAACTCACCAGCTACTTTTCGGAGTTCTCAAGCAAGCCAAAGCTAAACCAGCGGCCCCAACACATCCCAGCTTTCTCCAGCAGCAGCACGAGGAAAGCAGCAGAGCATTCCACAGAGCTGGAACTCCCAGCAGCTCTCACAACCCCGTCAGACGCTTCAGCCCCAAAGAACGAGCAAGAGGGAGCAGCCAGTGCTGTAGTGCAGCTCCACCTCAGCTGCCATCCCAGCCAGAGGTGCTGCCTTTACAGGTGACACTGACCATGGAGAAGATGGGATGCTAGAAGGCACAATTCTAGCCCAGCTGGGAATCTGTCACACCAAAACCAGCCTTTTTGCTTCCCTTCCTATCAAACATCATGCATCTTATTACAGGGATCATAAACACACAACACACATAAATAATCATAGAGTCCCAGACTGGATTGGGACCAGTGCCACCTCCCTGACATGGCAGGGACACCTTCCACTGTCCCAGGCTGCTCCAGCCCCAGTGTCCAGCCTGGCCTTGGGCACTGCCAGGGATCCAGGGGCAGCCCCAGCTGCTCTGGGCACCCTGTGCCAGGGCCTGCCACCCTGCCAGGGAACAATTCCCAATTCCCAATATCCCATCCATCCCTGCCCTCTGGCAGTGGGAGCCATTCCCTCTGTCCTGTTCCTCCATCCCTTGTCCCCAGTCCCTCTCCAGCTTCTCCTGGAGCCCCTTTAGGCCCTGGCAGGGGCTTTAAGGTCTCTCTGGAGCTTCTCTTCTCAAGGCTTAACATCCCAAACTCTCCCAGCCTGTCTGTTGTATATTATTATTACTCTTATTATTCATTGTTTATTAATAAGCTGATAATTTTCCAGCTAGTCCTGCCTGCCCAGAAGCTGCCATCCAACCCAAACCAACCCCAGAAGGACAATTCATCCAACAATTCTCCAGCTCCACCCCAGAAGGGCCATTCACCTTCCGCAGCAGCGCGACCATTTCCTTGGACCAGGCTGAGGAGTACTGGACGCTGACGGTGCTGAAGAGCTGCACCAGAGACTCCACAGGGTTGTTGGAGTGGATGTCGTACGGCCTCTGGGGACAAGAGCACACAGGTGAGGATGTCCTGTCCCTCTGGGCCGGCCGGAGCACGCGGTCAGAGGGCCGGGACGGCCGGAGCCCTACCCAGCCCCGCAGCAGCTCGTAGGCCATGATTCCCAGAGACCACCAGTCCACCTCGAAGGAATAGCCCGTGCCGCCGCTCAGGAAGGAATGGAAAATCTCCGGGGCTGAGCAGAAAGGCATAACACACAACAGGTTATTTGCTGTTCTCTACTCCAGCAGCTCACGTAAGTCAGTGCACAATGCTTAGGGTGATCTTTCTGCACGGCGCCCCAGGGGAGGCTGTGTGCGGCAGGGGAGCAGCAGCCGTGTGCCAGCCCTCACTGGGAACTGGGATGTCAGCCACCTGCAGGGACAGCCCTCCCAGCACAGGACAGCACAGCCACGGGGCCCCAGGAGACACCAAGTGCAAGGCTGGAGCCAGAGAGGGATGGGGAGCGCAGGAGGAGCGGGCTGGATGGGATGAGGAGGGCAGGGCGGGATGGAGGGGACTGGACAGGATGCAGTGCAGAGGGCAGGACAGGACGGGATGGGATGGGGTGACATGCCAGCCCCGATGCCTTCACACTGGGAGCTCCCCTTCTCAAACAATCGGGCTCTGCTGAACCCCTTGGACACGAGCACCAGTGTCCTAAATGAACTGGGGGGCCCTGGCTGGGGCAGCACATGCTGAGCACGCAGAACATGACACAGGCACGAGAGCAGTGATTGTCTCTTACCCATGTATGGCTTTGTCCCAGCCAATGCTGTCGCTCTTTCACCGTCCCTAATGATTGTTGCAATATTAAAATCTGTTAAATGGGCATGACCTTAAATAAAGACACATTTTAAGAAGGAATTAATGGCAGTGCAGTGGCAATGCAGAGTCAAAATACATTTGTTTCATAAGCTTCTGCCCTCAGACAGGGTAGCAGACATGGGCAGGTCAGGGTCAGACCCCATGGCATGGCCATGGGAGATCCCAAAGGTTTCCCAGGATTTGGGCTGGCCAGGTGATTAAAGGGTAGGGAGCTTTGGGTTTTGATTTTAAATCACACTTGGAGCTAGCCAGTAACCCCCAGCAGATTCAGCACTAGCCAGATTGCTCTGGCCAGAAGTACAGGAGTGAAAAAGACACCAGGGAAACACTACCATAGAACCACAGAATGCCTGGGTTGGAAGGGACTTAAAGATCACCTCATTCCAAGCTCCTGCCATGGAGCTACCACTAGGCATGGGTGCCCCAAGCCACTGAACTGCAGTGACTCCAAATTCCCAGGGCTGAGGTCAGGCTGACCACAGCACACTGACCACAGCTGGGTGACCCTCCCCACATTAAAAAGCACAAGGATGTTCAGCCAAACATGATCCAGTAAAAGCAGAGCAGCTTTTCCCATACTTTCCCCAGGTCAAAAGATGCCCAGTACCAGGGACTATAAAGAATCTGTCCCTGGAATGAATGAGGGAGCAAACAAAGAGGAGCAGAGTGATCCTACCTTGTTCATCGAGGAGGATGTTGTCTGGCTTTACATCTCTGGGAAAAGAGGGAAGATTACAGCAGATGGAATCTCAATCAGACCAGGGATGAGACTCAATGACAAAAATCCTGCAACTGTTTATCTATCAAAAATTAGGAACAAATAAAACAAAAATATTCTAACATGAGGCAAGCCCCCTTATGTGGACTAGAAATAAGCTTTTCCTAGGCAACTTGGTGCAAAACTGGAAGGATTAGACTTGTTCAGGAGGGAAAGGAAATTCCCAAGGAAAAAGGAATAACAATACTGGGGATATTTGTGTGAAGCCCTGGATGGCTTTAACTCCTACCCTGAAAAGTTCAGCCCCCAGTGAAGCACCAGACCCCCTGTGAGTGGTGGGGGGCAGGAGCAGCACGGACCATGAGCCACCCCAAGGGCAGCAGGGCAGGTGCCAGCAGGCCCAGCAGAGCCTGGAGTTACCTGTGGATGATGTGCTGGCTCCGCAGGTAGTCGAGGGCCAGCGCCATCTCACAGATGTAGAGTTTGACTGTCTCTTCAGTGAACTGAACGTTCTGCTGCAGGTGGTAGCGCAGGTCACCTCCCAGGAGCAGGTCCACCACCATGAACATGTCCTCCTCGTCCTGGAAGGAATACCTGCAGGACAGGGCAGCAGCTGAGCCTCCCAGGGCTCACAAACACAGCCAGGCTTTTCCCCTCTCCCAGTCACACAGCTCCAGGGAGAACTGCACGTGACCCCACTGTGGGCACAGAATCCCACAATCGGTTGTGCTGGAAAAGCTCTCTCAGACCTTCGAGTCCAACCATTCCCAGCAGTGCCCAGGCCACCACTGCCCATGTCCCCAGCTGCCACAACTGCATTAAATCCCTTTTAAATCCCCCCAGGGATAGGGACTCCACCACTGTCCTGGGCAGCTGTGCCAGAGCTGGGCAGCCCTTTTGGATAGAAAACTTTCCCTAATATCCACCCTGAGCTGCCCTGGCCCAGCCTGAGGCCGTTCCCTCTGCTCCTGTCCCTGTTCCCTGGAGCACAGCCCGACCCCCCCGGCTGTCCCCTCCTGGCAGGAGCTGTGCAGAGCCACAAGGGCCCCCTGAGCCTCCTGTGCTCCAGGCTCAGCCCCTTCCCAGCTCCTCAGGAATTCTCCAGCCCCTTCCCAGCTCCCTCAGCCTCTCCTGGGGCTCCAGCACCTTCCCAGCTCCATTCCCTGCTCTGGACATGCTCCAGTCCCTCAAGGTCCTTGCAGTGTTGGGCCCAAAACTGAAGATGCAGCTTTGCTGCTTGCACCTTCGCAATCAAGCATGCCCAGCTCAAGATGCTTGCTTGTTTTTTAAATCAATTCCTACACTAAGCAGTGCTTCCCTGAAAGAGATGAGTATCCCAGGTAATGTCTCCCTGCTCACCCTGTCACTGTCCCTGAGCAGCTGTGCCATGTCGGCCCGCCAGCACACAGCTCAGGCTCTACCAGCCAGACACTTCAGAGAAACTTCACATTTTCAACTGCAAACAATCTCATAAAACCTACTTAAAATATCCCAGCCTATCTTGAAGATGAATTGGAAAACACAACTGCTAATTTAACCAGATAAAGCAGAAAAAGAGCTTTATATTTACTGTGGAGTAAACCGCCTCTCTAAATCTGCCGTGGGTCCCACGGGAGACTGACAGCAGTGGGGATACACCAAAACAACGCTCATTGTTATATTTGGTGACTGCAGATCCAAGGAAAGAGTATGTGGGATTGTATAATACTTATGAATCACTCACTTCTGCTCCCATCTTAAATGTAGGTTTATTCTAAAACTATGAGCCAAAAGGGTTTGCTACGAGAGCAAGTTCTCTCCAGAATTTCATTGCTTGTCGGGAAAAACATTTACAATTGCTAAGAAACTGAAAAATATCAATATTAACTCAATTGGCTATTCTGGAGCAATGGATCAACAAAACAAATGTGACACATCACCTACTTCCATCACTTTGGGTATAAAACTTCCTCAATTTTTAGAAGTCTCTCCCTCCCCACCAGCCTGGCACATATCCAGCACTGCTGGAGTGGGAGGGGACCCTTCACTGGGCAGGAAGGCTGAGAAAGGACAGATCACTGGAGCAGGGGGTCCCAAGGCCTCTGCCTAGGGCTCACCCCAAACTAACTGACACTAGGATATAATGCTCTACTTTCTAAAACTGTCAGTTAGCTTTTCCTGCCGAATTTGATGATGTGTCTGAGCTCCAAAGCAATGTGTTTTATTCGGCCAGCGAGTGTGGTGCAAAGCACACCGAGGGATGCTGGTGGGCTGCGGGGTCGATGTGGCTGTAGGGCAGACGAGATGGACTGCAGCCTTTAGTACTGCCACTGCCTAGACAGGATACATTTCCCAGGCATTGCCAACTCAAGCTATTTGTTAGATTTCAACCTGATTTTAAGAGTGTTTTTTAAAAGTATTTAACCAGAGTGTTGCTCAGTAATGAGTATATTTCTGCCAGTGCACACAGAGTGAAGTCATTATTGAGCAACTTGAAATGCCACTATTTGTAGAGATCTGCTGCTGAAAAAGTTATGAGAGCCCCTGGGATTATTGGGTGTGTGGCTCTGTGAACACCGGCGGCTGGGGAGGGAGCTGCTCACCAGAGATTCACCAGGAACACGTGCTCGATCTCCTGCAGGATCTCCAGCTCCCGGAACACGTTGCGCACCTCGTCCCTCTCGATGCACTGCTGCTTGTTCATGTACTTCATGGCGTACATCTTCTCCGTGTCCCTCTTCTGCACGATGCACACCTGGGCCGGGACGAGAAAACAGTCAGGAGCGCGTTCCACATCCTCAGCTGCTGCTCTGGGAGCTGAGCGCACTCTGCTCAGCACCTCACCCCTCAAACATCCCTGATCCCTAGGCTGACCTGGACCTACGGACAGCAGCATCCCTGCTCTGGGGAGCGCACGGGCCCGCTCCAGCCCACTGCCCATTGGGTACTGCAGCTGCCTCCAGGGCATGACAGCCGGCTCCGGAGAGCTTTCCAAAGGGACAGCTTTTCCAACAGCTGTGTCCGGGAGCTGTGGAGACCTCTGGGCTCGCTGTGTGTGGATGGAGAGCGGCACTGGCAGCCACAGGGCGCGCTGCCAGCCTCGCCGCCCGCTGCTCACACCGCTGCTGCCCAGGGCGGTCCGACCTGCCGCACATCGCTGGGCTCCCAAGGGGAAAATAATCCCTCTGGGGCAGCAGAAAGCCACCAAAACGCAAACTGGTTACAACAACGAAGAGCTGGTCCGCAGGGATACCCGGGGCTGGCCCCGGAGCCCCGCTCTGCCGCCGCCCTCAGCTCCGCTGTGACACCTTCATTACCAAGGTGACTGCTTCCCAGAGAGCTAATTAGCTACCACGGTAACTCTTTTAAAATTACTAATGGCTTGTCTACATCTGCTGTAATTATGCCTGCCCTCTGTTAATTCCCAGACGTGGCGGTAAGCAGGATGAGCCGGACAGGCTCCCTGGGCAGCTCGGCCGGGGCGGCTGCAGGCACAGAGCGGGTGCCGCTCCCACCGAGCGGAACGAGGAACGGGAATTTCTGTGGGCGGCAGGGAACCGAGACAGGCGGGAGCCGCGAGCACTCCGCGCCTCTAAACGCTGCCGCTAATAACCATCTGCAAGTGCTAATGGTGCTCGGTGTAATATCATCGAGGACACGCCGCCGCAAGGAGGTGACAAAATAATGGGTGGTTATCGTTAGCCTGATATACCCCCTAATTAGTGATGCACAGGAATTACCACGATTCTTTTCCGCCGTGGTTACAACTGCGGTGAGAGCTGGAATCAGCTGTTGCCATAACTCTCTGCACACCTCAGAGCTCACGATAAGGGCACCTCGTGGGCAGAGTGATCCGAGCTGTTTCCCTGTGTCTGGACCCCTCCGGTGCCCATGGGCGAGCAGAGCCCTTCAACTCCAGCTGCCAGGGACTGTTCCAGGTACAAAACATAAGGGAAAACCTTCTTCATGCAAACTTAATAATAATAATAAACGACCTACCACAATGCACACCACCAGCAGGATCCAGACCCTGCATAGAGCAGGCTGAATTGGTTTTATGTTCAATAAACCAGGCAAAAATAACTTCATATTTTATAAATTCTTTGAGCAGCAAAGCCCTAACAATTTTCCTTTAAAACATGGTCATTGCTGTAGAACTGCTCTGAAAACAATCCAGTCCTCTGGGTAACAGCCATCAAGGCATTGAGCAACATTCTCTCCTGATGTCAGCTTATTCCACATTATTGCTGGAAGCTCATTAATTTCTAGGCACTTTAATTTTTAGGTTGTGACTTGCTGTACCTTAATGAGTATTACATGTTATTCTGATGTCATTTGTCTCTTGTTTCTCCACAGTGAAAATGGGAGCCCAGCATAATAAATGAGAAAATGATGAAAACTTCATGTACTCTGTAATTATGATAAACAGTTTTCTGCAATGGAACAGCATCACCTCCACACAGAGCAGCACCAGTTCCGGGCACTTGGGGAACGTTTGTTCTCTGATTTCTGCGGGAAAAGTGGATGCCAGTGGAGAGGCCCCCCCTGCAGCTGAGCCCGTGGTGTGAGCGGGGGCTGCCCTGTGACAATGAGCCCCACGGGCCAGGGACAGCTGGGCAGGGCACAGTGAGCCCCAGGGACAGGGACAGCTGGGCAGGCACAGTGAGCCCCAGGGACAGGGACAGCTGGGCAGGGCACAGTGAGCCCCATGGGCCAGGGACAGCTGGGCAGGCACAGTGAGCCCCAGGGACAGGGACAGCTGGGCAGGCACAGTGAGCCCCAGGGACAGGGACAGCTGGGCAGGGCACAGTGAGCCCCAGGGACAGGGACAGCTGGGCAGGCACAGTGAGCCCCAGGGACAGGGACAGCTGGGCAGGGCACAGTGAGCCCCAGGGACAGCTGGGCAGGCACAGTGAGCCCCAGGGACAGGGACAGCTGGGCAGGGCACAGTGAGCCCCAGGGACAGCTGGGCAGGCACAGTGAGCCCCAGGGACACGGACAGCTGGGCAGGCACAGTGAGCCCCAGGGACAGGGACAGCTGGGCAGGGCACAGTGAGCCCCAGGGACAGGGACAGCTGGGCAGGGCACAGTGAGCCCCAGGGACAGCTGGGCAGGCACAGTGAGCCCCAGGGACAGGGACAGCTGGGCAGGGCACAGTGAGCCCCAGGGACAGGGACAGCTGGGCAGGCACAGTGAGCCCCAGGGACAGCTGGGCAGGGCACAGTGAGCCCCCCGGGGCCCGTGGACAGCTGGGCAGGCACAGTGAGCCCCAGGGACAGGGACAGCTGGGCAGGCACAGTGAGCCCCAGGGACAGGGACAGCTGGGCAGGCACAGTGAGCCCCCCGGGGCCCGTGGACAGCTGGGCAGTGGTGCTGTGTCTGCAGCACAGCCACCACCAGGTACTGATCACACCACACTGCTCTTGGTCGGGGTCTAACTCGGGTCAAACCAACACCAGGACCGGTGCTGGTGCTGCCTGGCTGGGCTCAGCCACTCGGTGCCCCTGCCACGGGCAGTGACCATTCCTAAGGTGCCCCTGCTTACAGAAATGCATGAATGTGTTTGTGTCCCCCAAAATGGCAGTGACACAGAAGGTATCTTTTTCTTTTTGTGCTTTTCTGTTCATGCATCTGTTCCTGAGGAAGGAATCAATATCTATATGGTCACAAGTCAAGAGTGCGTTTTTGAAATTAATCCATTTCCAGGCAAGTCTACAATGCGGAGCAAGGCAAGAAGCAGAAATGACTGAGTCCTCATTCTGCACATTGCAGCCACACAAAGGGAGTGTTTGGCGGTGAAATACAGCCATCAGGAAAAGGAGTGGAACGGAGGCAGCCCTGCGAGGCAGACGGCGGGCAGCAGCTGGGAGCGGATTGCTCAAGACACGGCACAGCAAAGCTTTCACAGAGCCCCGCGCACCCGGGCACTGCGCGTGCCAGAGGGGCGTGAGCAGCTGCCCACCCCGCAGGGACGGCCGGAGCCCCCTCCCACGATCCCAGCCACGACAGGCCAGGTGACACCTCCCGGGCCCACGTCACTCCGGGCCGAGACAGTGACAACACCTGTGCTGTTACACTGTTGTCACCTGAGCTGCCACAGTGACAATACCTGTGCTGTCACGCTGTCATCATCTGTGCTGTCACAGTGACAACACCTGTTCTGTCACAGTGTCAACACCTGAACTGTCACACTGTCATCATCTGTGTTGTCACAGTGTCAATATCTGTGCTGTCACAGTGACAACACCTGTAGTGTCACAGTGACAACACCTGTGCTATCCCAGTGACAACACCTGTGCTGTCACAGTGACAACACCTGTGTTATCACAGTCACATCACCTGTGCTATCCCAGTGACAACACCTGTTCTGTCACAGTGTCAACACCTGAACTGTCACACTGTCATCATCTGTGCTGTCACAGTGTCAATATCTGTGCTGTCACAGTGACAACACCTGTAGTGTCACAGTGACAACACCTGTGCTATCCCAGTGACAACACCTGTGCTGTCACAGTGACAACACCTGAACTGCCACAGTGACAACACCTGTGTTATCACAGTCACATCACCTGTGCTGTCACAGTGACAACACCTGAACTGCCACAGTGACAACACCTGTGTGCCACCCCAGCTGGCAGCTCAGCTGAATCCCTTCCCTTCCCAGCCTGGCACACTGCCTCCAGTAGGCTCTGCCTGTTCTCCTTTAGAAATCCAGTAACTTTCTGCCCTGCTGATTCTGAAGGAATTAATCAGGCTGAAATCCCCACTCAGATGAGAGGTCACCTAATCATCTGACAGCATGTCCTGACTTAGCTTTGCTGTCCAGGGAGAGCAGAGTTTTCCTGGGCTCAAGCAAAGCCATTCTGGGCAGGATCCATGCAGCTGGTAAACAGTGGGGATCGCTCTACCTCGGCTGCACAAAGCCCTTGTTTCCTCCTGCATGTGCAGAGGTCACCCAAAGCGAAGGTACTCGTTGTCCCTGAGGGGTGTCACCGTCACGGCTGGTGACAAACCCACAGCTGACTCAGGGATCTGCCTTTGGGGCTGAACTGGGAGCACTGGGCTTCCTTCTTGAATTTCTGCTCCTTTGGCTTCTGCCTCTGTAAGACGAGACCGATGCCCTGTAATCCTCCCACACACAGACACTCTCGACTGCGGCTCAGAGCTGGGGACATTTCAGTGTACAGCCTGGATTTCACTCTTTTTGTTTTCAGAGCAGAGTCAAGGCTTAGAGTCAGCCAACACTACACACCCACATCAAACACCTTAATCCCACCCAGTTCTGAACCATGGCCACTGCTCTAGTTTATAAAAATGCTTCTTTGCAGTGCTTGCACCTTGCCCACATATATTGATTTCTCCTCCAGCTTCTGCTGGGTATTCATCTCTCCCTGTTTTCCCCAATATCTACAGAACTGCCATTTGCCAGAAAGGCTGAAATTTGAAATGAGGAGCATTAACATTAAATTGCCCATGGCACCCAGAAGCATCAGCAGGCTCTGGGACTGCGTGGGGAAAGAAGCCTCTGCTGTGGGGGAAGCACGGCAGCAGCCTCGGGGAGCAGCCTCTGGAGATTTGCAGCCTCTGGAGCAGGAGGAACTAAGTCTTTCATCCTGAAGGACCAGAAGCAGTGAGAAGGCACTTAGCATGATGCAGAAACAGCTCAAGTTTTTTTGACAACTGATTTCATCTTGAACACTAAGTTTTAGTTTGGAGACAGACTGCAAGGACAAGGACAGGCTGGACAATTGTATTCACTGGTTTCCTGAGCTTGTTCTTCCTTGCTCTTCTTGAGCAAAGAGTAAATCAGGTGAGAAGGGCTTTATTGCACCTGTGCACTGCTGAAAGGATAACCTCAATACTGACTTCTAACAAGTTTATCTCCTTTAGCCGAGCTCTCCTTGAATAGCTCAGCTCTTACACTGAGACATCATTCACTTTTCCCAGGGTTTTCATCCTTTAGAAAGTGGCTGGAGGGAGATCCCTGTCACCCAGCATCCCCAGGTTCCCTCTGCTTTGCTCTTGTACCAAGAACTGCAGGCAGAATCTTGCCAATCATCTATTAAAAAAAAAAATAAATTTAAACTCTCAGCTGCTATCAGGAAAACTGTAAACAGGGATCCCTGTTCTGGACATGGCCACAGCTGCACAGGACACAGCACTACTTCCTCTGGCATTCAAATGCATCTTTGTATCCATATTGCATTATGATGGTGCTGTTGGCAATTAAAATACAACCCTTCCTTGGTAATTAGCATCTGTGTAACACTGGTAATCAAAAAGTTCATAATAATTTGTTCTACAATTCTCACAAATATCAAGGATAAAATCAGCTAATCAAATTTTTTTTAGGCATAGCCAAGAGAACAAAGCCTAAAGCTGCCTTGCAGGTGTATCTGCAGTGACATAATTCAGTGTCAGGGATTCACTCAGCACACGAGCCACGGGAACAGCTGGATGAAGCTCTGCTGGAAGCATCTCCCACAGGCACCCCAGGAGCAGCTGCCCTACACCAGCGGGCCCAGAAGGGGCAGGCAGCCCCTCAAGGATGCTGCTGGTGCCTCAAAGGGGCTCCCCCTCCACAATGCTGACCCAGAGCTTGGTGCCACGAGCACGAGAGATGGAAACACTGAAGGCTGCCAGCACCTGCAGCCCCTCTCCATCCCCTCAGGGCTGGACCTGGGAGGGAGCTCTGGGCACAGCAGATCCTGTCACACCTACCCTTGGTGGGCAAGAGGCCCAGTAACACCCAGAGGGACCTGTGGCACCAAGTGCTGGCCCGGGGCTGCAGCTGCACACAACCTGCCCGTGACAGTGACGCTCGCCCCACGCTCAGCGAGGATACAGGAACATAACTGGCTGAGCCTGAACAAAAACTTCCTCTGAATCAATCAAACCCTTCACTGCTTGACTGCAGAGCTTATTTCAGCAGCACTTGGTCCTGGAACAGCTCTGACAGCAGTGTCTCTGGCACTGTTCTCTCAGCCATTGTCTCCAGCACACAAAGCCCGTTCGCAGGGCCAGGACATCTGCTGCCATCCCCACGGCCACCCCTCCATGTGACCCAGACCAGGGACACCAACATGTGAGGGCTGCTGGCTGTGACAACAGCACCCCTCAGCCTCTCCATCCAGCTCACAGAGGCACGGACTCACAGAAGGGTTTGGGAGGGAAGGGACCCCAAATCCTACCCATTCCCCCCCTGCCATGGCAGGGACACCTTCCCCTGTCCCAGCTGCTCCAGCCCCAGTGTCCAGCCTGGCCTTGGGCACTGCCAGGGATCCAGGGGCAGCCCCAGCTGCTCTGGGCACCCTGTGCCAGGCCTGCCCACCCTCACAGGGAACAATTCCCAATTCCCAATATCCCATCTAAACCTCTAAAGTTGCAGTGGTAGCCAAAGAAGTGGGACCCTCAGGAGCCATGCTCTAATTACAAGGTTATCAGCTCGACAAATCTGCCTTCACATCTTTAAGTGCTGATTTTGTTTCCATTTTTGGACACTTTGCCAGGTTTCACTCCTTAAGGTATTTTTCATGGAGCCTTACAACTTTAGCTTTTCCCTGCTGAAAAGCTGTGCTTTTCCACAAGATTGATGGACTCGTTTGTCAGAACACCATAAATCATTAAAATCTCTTTTATGCAACCCTGCTGTTTGCTGCAGCCAAGTTGTAACAGCAGCTGATGAAACTTTTATTCACAGCAAGCCTGTTGGTGTTTCCAGGTCGTGTCAACACTTCCATAAAAAATCTCTTTCTCAGTTGCTTATGCTAGAGCCAAAAAAGTCTTCTGACCCAAAATAACACCTGCTGTTCCCAACAGCACTTCAGCACTGTGTATCAGAGGATCACAGAATCCCAGACTGGTCTGGGCTGGAGGGGACATTAAAGATCATGCAGTTCCAGCCCCTTGCCATGGCAGGAACACCTTCCCCTGCTCCAAGCCCTGTCCAGCCTGGCCTTGGGCACTGCCAGGGATCCAGGGGCAGCCACAGCTGCTCTGGGCAATCCCAGTGGCTTCAATCTGGAGTCCTAAGAATGTGCTCCTGTGCTTCTGTGCAGGTCCCCAGCCCTCCCTGGGGCTCAGCAGACCCCTGTGGATCTGTATCCCCCTGGGAGTGCCCAGCACTGTGTGCAGGCAAAGGAAACCATGTGTGCAGGTGCAGCTGGAGTGCCTCAAAACATGGGCAAAGCTAAGCTTGTCCATGCTTTTTGATTTTTATTTTTTTTCCAGAATGAGCCTTCTTCTGTCTCACTCACACAAATGGGACAGCCAGCACACTGAAACTGTGTCAGGAAAAGCTCTCCTCATTGGTACCCTGCAAACAGGGCTGGGGCCTTCCAGCTGGTATCTATCAGGGGACATTTCCACATTTCCCTGCAAGAAATCATGGAAGGGGGCTGCAGAATGATATCTACAGGGTTTGAATCCTGTGACAATGCAATTTAAGGTGGTTCAGAGTAAGCATTTCCCTTTAATGTCATGCTGAGAAAATAAGATCCCATCAGACATTAAGCAGATGTTTCTGTAATTGAGTTTGGATATGGGGGATTATTTGACTTGAAGCTCCAAAACACGTGTAGATTTCTTTTCCTCAGGAGAGACACTAATCCAAATAAACAAGGAGAAACTGAAGAAGTGACAGCAGAGAGCCCTAAAGAACAAACAGAAAAGAGAAGTGTGTTTCCTTGCTTGTACTTGTCCTGGCTCTCCACCTCTCCCCCTGCACACCAGCTGAGCAGCCCATCACCAGCCACACACCCCAAACCTGGTGTCTTCACTCAGGGTTCAAACACAAATGTAGACATTTGGGATCCCCCTTTGGCCACAGCCCTGAGCACATGTCTGGTGGGGCATGGTGTGATTTGCTGACCTCCAGGACATGGAGCAGCCCCTGGGGAGGCCCTGAAGGGGACAGGGGCTGTGCTGGCACCGTGCGGAGAGCAGGGAGGAGCACAGCCCAGGAGATGTGTTCTGGAGCTGTCACACTGCCTACAGAAAGGCTGTTAATCTACATTTCTGTCTGGCTTTAATCACATGCTCAGAGATCTCTGCTGGGCTTTTCTTTTTCAATAATTAAAGTAGAATGACGAAAACTCAGACCAACCTGCAGAGATCCCCGAAGACACTGTGACCCATCTTTCTGCCTTTTGGGTGGATCCAAAGCTGGATCCACCATCTCCTCCAGCTCAGCAGCACTCCATAGATTTACATGAGCACCTGGACCCTGTGCACAACCACAGTTGTCTGAATAAATTGTGCAATGTCTTCCTGTGGGCGACACGCATTTTGAGCTATGTCTAGCATTGGAGCCATCTCTCCTTATGGCCGTGACTACATTCTGTGATAGACTGGTTAAAGAGGCAGAATTATTTTTTTTTAGCTGCATATTTGACAGATATTGGGAACAGAAAGAAATCTAATTACTTCCAATGAAGATTGGAGGGCCTTATTTAATCTCTGAACCTAAATGGATGTTGAAGTTCCCTGACCCTGAGGCAAGAACGCTCGCTGTGCTATTTTGAAAAGCCTCATCACTCATCGTGACCCAGCCCTGACGGGCACTGGCATCGGGACCCAAGTGGCCCCAATGTCCTTGTTTGTGCTGCTGCCACCACCCGCCCCCAGGCACCAAAGCTTCCCTTCTGTGCTGAAGGAAATAAACACAGATTTTTCCTTTCAGCCAAGGAAGAAGGGGATGCTCGTGTTTCACAGCGCAAAACCCTCAGGAGGAATCAATGCCACTTGCAGCCAAATGCTTGATTTTCCCTTGGCAGAAGCTAGCTCCACTGAGCTGGTGTTCAGCACCAGGCTGCACAAAGGATCAGCCCTGGAAGGGCAGCCGTGGAGGCTGGGCAGATGGAGATCCCTGCCAGAGTGAGGGCACAGGGGCTGTGGTGGGCCTGGACACAAACCCCCTGCCCTCCTGGCTGCTCTCCGTCCCCGGCACTGCAGACACCCACCAGCCAAGCCCCAGCAGTCACTGCCTGGCCCCAAGGAGCCTCACAAGCCTCACCAGCCTTTCTGTCAAACCCACCCAACAGCACTCCATTACCTCGAGTTACCAAGATAAGGAAATGCGCTTTATATTCCTCCATGTTTCCAGGGATGGGGCTCCTCTGCCCAGGAGCACCCTGCAAATCTCAGAATCACAGAATCACAGGATGCCTTGGGCTGGGAGGGACCCCAAATCCCACCCAGAGCCACCCGTGCCATGGCAGGGACACCTTCCCCTGTCCCAGGTGCTCCAGCCCCAGTGTCCAGCCTGGCCTTGGGCACTGCCAGGGATCCAGGGGCAGCCACAGCTGCTCTGACAACAATTTTCACTTGACAAGCCCAAAGATAGCAGCAGAGGCTAAAATTGAGTTCCAGAGCAGAGCAGAGCTGATGTGAGAGCCTGAGCACGCAGCAGCCACCCAGAGCTCTGTGAGGGGCACACAGGGGGCACAATCCCACCGTGGGGTGAGGGCTGGCTGCAGCTCCTGCATCCCGGCAAACAGCACTGCTCCAGCTGGGTTGGTGTTGGGTGATCTTCACTGTGGTTTGGTTTGACTGCACCACTTGCTGTACATGAACAGATGAGTATTTCATACTGCACTGCCCTTTGTTGAGAGGAATTTTTAGCACTTACTTTTAAAAACAATTTTTAGATCAAAAGTAATAATATGGCACAACAATCTTACTGCAACTCCTTGAGAAAACGACAGGAACAGAAGGAATCTCGATGAATTTGGGACATAAATAGTAAGTAAACGGGAGGTGAGGGTGGAAAGCAGAGACACAAAAGGCTTCTGTTCAACAATCATGGTTTCTTTCCATGCTCTTCTTTCTTTAAAAATTCTCATGGACTTACACTCCGGAGTGTTTTCCAAAGGGAGGTAGAATCCCTGATCATACAGATAAAATACACTCTATGCCAAATGTGATAGGTCAGTAAGAAGAAAAAAGTATTAAGAAAAAATAAGAAAAGTCAATTTGCAATTGTCAAAGTGATCCAGTACTCACAGTTTCATTTCAGAGAACAAAATGGCCAGTTGGTACAAAAATGGAAAGCACTAAATTTAGAATCTGTCACCATTTTCAATCCCGATATTTTCATTTTATTGAACTATTGAAACAGACGTGATTTTGCTATGCACATTACGTAAATTATAATGTCCAGGCCTTTTCAGCCATGACCCTCGCTGGGTTGCACTGAGGGTTCCTCACCTCTCAGCCCAGGCTTGGCAACAGCATCATGGATGGAAAGAGCAGGAGGGAAGCAAGCCAGACCCACCAAAAATCACAGCCCACTACCCATGCTGCTCCCAAACCTGTTCTGTATTTCCGGGCCGTTTTGTCAGGAGCCTTTGCAGTGACAGCCTGAGCAGCCCGACCTTCCGTGGCGCTGCTCCCGCTGCTGACAGCGGTGCTGAGCACACAGACACAGCACCAGCTGTGCCAGAGCAGGCGCCCGGGCATTTCCCATGGCTGTCCCTTCTCCCAGTCACTCCACGAGCGTGGGCAGAGGCAGTGGCGTGGGGCAGCCCCAGCACAGCTCCCCGGGCAGGGCTGGGGTTCTGCCAGCAGGGCTCTCCAGGCCGTGGGGCAGTGCCCGCCCGCCCCGCTCCAAACACAGCCCCAAAAACACTGAGCCCACGCCGGGGGCTCCGTGCAAGGACCTCCTCAGCTGGAGGAGACACCCAGCCCTCCACAGCAGCCTTCTGATCCTCCTCTAAAGGTCTATCCCACAACAGCTTCTCCCACATCCACCCCTCTCCACAGGCCACCAGCATCGTCCATGTGGGACACAAGGCAAATGGCCACCTCAGAAGATGGGAACAGGGGGGATTTCAGAGGAGAAGGGCTGCAGGAAAACTGGGAGGGGTAAAAGCAGCTGGTGTGCTGATCCCTGGAAGGACACTGCCGGGCAAGCCGGGCCCACACCAAGGCCCTGTCCCGTGGCAGTGTGGCACTGCTGCTGGCTCCGGGTGCCCAGCTCAGGCCGCGGGTCCCTCAACCAGCAAAATCATGGCAAATCCCTCGTCACAACACTCTTTCTATTGTCAGTTGTGCGCCAGTTGCATCAGTTTCTGCTTCCGTTTTTCATGCTCCATCTTTAATTCATTGCTGAGACACAGGAAATCCCAACGGCCTTGTAGTGGCTTGTGGGCAGCTCTGCCTTCACCACAGAAAAACCAGAGCAGAACTGTATCCAGCCTTTTGGAGCTGTGTCCATACAACTCCCACGAGATTCAGAGCAGCTTCTAAGCAGTGCACAGACACTTCAATAAGAATTCATGAACTTTAGACCCACAAGAAAAAATAAATCCTGTGAAGAAGAGGACAAAGTCACCTTCCACAGACTGCCCAGAGTAACAACAGGGTACACCCGTAATGCTCTGGACAAACCCAGGCAGTATTTTCCTTAATAAACTCTATTTGCTGTATCATGCTGATGTACCCATAATTTCATAGGAACCGAGGACACTGCTTCCTATCATTTTTGACATTAAGTGGTTTGTAATTGGATTGTCCAACCATGACCATTAACACAACATCCCAAACTCACAAGCTGCAGCTTCCAAGGACCTGTAGATGACCCCGATGTCCAACACAGCTTCAATTTTTTTGTTGCCAAAAGCTGCATCTGATGCTGGAACCTTCCATCTCTCAGTTCCATTTACGAGCTGGTGGGGGTGTGGGCTGTGATGGCTTGTCAGAACAAAAACAAGATCCAAATGCTGGCCACATTTCAGCCGCTGAGAAAATTGTAATTATCATTAGTGACAAAGGATGGATTTTTTACTTTAAAAGTAAGAGGTTTTCATGTTGGCCACGTGAGAGCTGCAGTCTGGTGTGGCCGTGTGGGTCCTACTGAGGGCAGGAGGAGCCTCTGCCAGTGGCACACAGGGGAATGGGAGGTTCTCCCGAGGGCAGTGCCAACAGAACTTAGAATGTAAGCTAAAATTACATTTCCAATCATTAATCTGATCAATGCCAAAACACTCTGCTCTCTGTCCTTACAGGTGGGTGAATATTTACAGAATTCTGTGATGCACTTTGGCTGTAGAAGTCTCATGGAATTACACAATCCTTTCGGCTGAGTTGAAAAAAGACCTCCAAGATCGAGGTCCAATCTTTGACCAAACACCACCCTGCCAACCAGAGCAGAGCACTGAATGGCACATCCTGTCATTCCTTCAACACCACAGGCAGGGGTGGGCACTCCACCACCTCCCGGGTAGCCTATCCCAATGTTTCTCCAAAGCCAGGTCACCCTGACCCAGCTCCATCCTCCCCTGCTTCCTCTGCAGCTCCTCCTCCTCCTCCTCCTGTAATGCTTGCAGCTCTCTGTTGCTCACCCCTCTGCAAGGCTGGCCCTTCTGACAAAGGCTCAGGGCTGGATTCAGGCACATCTGCCACTCAACAGGCAGCATATCTTGATCCATGAAGAGGTTTCCTTAAGCAAAGACCTCAAAAGGAGATCTCTTTGGGTTCAGGAGGGGAGGGGGAGCGGGGAGGGCGTGGGTGGATTTTGTTGCAGAACCTAATGCTGAAAAAACTCTCATCTAGGAGCCGGGAAGAACCTGAGCAGCCAGCTGCTGTCGAGGCTCGGCGCACGCCCAGGAATTCACAGAGAACCCTCGTGCTGGCACAAGGCACAGCGAGCTCTCTCCCTGTGGTCCAGCTGTGGGCACGCTCCTGCCCCCAGCCTGAGCCAAGCCGCTGCTGAGGCTGCAGCCACCACAGGGCATCGGCCACCCGTGCCACAGGCCAGCCCCCGTGGGGACATCAACCACCTGGTCCCAGCTGCCCTGAGCCACTGCCGCACTCCAGCAGCGCTGCCAGCAGCGCCAGCCCCCGGGAGACCTGGGAGTGGCCCAGGGCCACCAGGGCGAGTTCGGGTGGAGGACGAGGCTTCTGCCCTCTGCTCTCTTACACCTCTTTCCTGTCCACAGGCCCCTGGCTGCTGGAGTGAGGGTCCGTTCCACCTCCCAACCCACCCACACTCCCACACCAGTGTGATTCACCCACAGGGAATGATGGGGGCTCAAAACAACCCCAGGCAGCTTCTAATGCAAATGTTAATAAGGCACCAAGTGTATAATAATAACAAAGGTGGGCAGCTTGCTTGATAAATCATAGTCTTTAGAAGTCTGATCTTTCAGAAACCCCAAACAGGTCCCCAGTGGGGAAGTGCAGGATAATCCCCAGCCCCTTCCAGCTGAGCTCACTGCTCACCCAGTCACTCCAGACCCTTCAGTGGCACTTCCCACTCTGTAATTTTCTGCTGCTGCCCCCACAGCCTGAGATCCAGACAGTGAGGAGGTGCTGGACCCCACCACCACTGCACCTTTCATGCTCTACCATTCTCTCCCGTGGCTTTTACCGATGACACTCTCACAGCTTAGCAACATCCAGGAAAGAAGATAAATCACTTGGTACTGCTGGGGAGATGGTATCAGAGGGAGGATCCCCCTGTGTGTGCTCTGTGCTTTCTCACCCCCTGCTCCTGGTCCCTGTTCCCAGCCAGGCAGCTGCTCCTGTGCTGGATGCAATGGTGGAACATGCTGTGAAATCAGACAATCCCACAATCATGGAATATCCTGAGCTGGAAAAGACCCACAAGGAGTCCAGCTCCTGTCCCTGCCAGACCCCCCAACAATCCCACCCTGGGATCCCTGGGAGCAGGGTCCAAATGCTCCTGGAGCTGTGGCAGCCTCGAGGCTGTGCCCATTCCCTGGAGAGCCTGGGCAGTGCCAGCAGCCTCTGGGGATGAACCTGTCCCCGGTGTCAATGTCCTTCACATCACCCCTGCTGCAGGTCCCCATCTCCTGCATCCTGCAGGACTCCCTGGGCAGCCTCAGGGGCCGGGCAGGATGGGGCCTGAGCAGCACTGGATGGCCCCACACCAGCAGCTCTCCAGCACCCCCAGACACCCCTCACGCTGTGCCTCTCCATAACCAGGCTGCCCTCTGAGAAAGCCAAGGCAGCCCTGGCTCCAGAGCCTGCCAATGACATGGTGTGTGCTCGAGTGACAGGAGCAGTTCCAGCAGGGACAGCCTCTGTCCAGCCCTGCCGGTGGCTCCAGTAAACCCTCAGCCTCAGGTGAGATCAAGGACAATAAAGGAAAAATCAAGGGCAAAAAATATGTGTGGCAGCTAAATACCAAGGGATTAACTTTGCAGCCTTTCTTTAGGGGGACAAATCCAACATTTATAAAGCTGGAAAAAAAGAAAATGGATCAAGCTAGTGTTGATGTCAAAGAGGGATTCAGTTGAGAATAGACTTGAAGGGAATTTTATTTATGGTGCAGCTACTGGGTGGGCATCTGTGACCTTTAGAAAATGGATTAAAGCCTTTCTATACCCAGCTCCAGGCTGCATGAATTATTAAAGCAACAAAATCATGAAGTTGAAATACTTGTGCGAAGCAACCCAGACACAGCCAGCCCTCCCTGGGAGGCTCACTGGAGCTGGGCACAGGGAGCAGGACCCCCAGCCCCTCTGGAGCAAACTGCAAGCCAGGCCCCCACAGGCTTCCACCCCAGGTATACTGGTTCCCTCTGAAGATTCCATTTCCTGCTGCTGCTCCTTCCAGCCCCAGCCCTGGTTTAATCCCCTCTTTCCAATGGCACACAAAAGCACAAATCCACGCTGAAAAACTTCAGACGTGCTTTTATTTCTTCTCAGCGGCGAAGTGTAAATAATGAATTCCCACAGCCCCATCCTTACCCCTTGGAAAAGGCAGCTGGGGCTGGGGCTGCAGCACCACGAGGGAAGCCCAGGTGGGAGGAGGAGGTCAGGAGAAACAGCAGCTGCCTCACGGGGACTGAAGGCACAAGAGGCCAACTGAAACAGGCAGAGGTCCCGGTCCTGCAATGCCACCGCTGCCTTCAGAGATCTCTGACTCTCATGCTGGCTCTCGTGAAGCACAATGAGCCTCAGAGCATATTTCCCACAAAAACAGGGCCACAAACTGCACCCCATTCCAGAAACCCACTCCTGGCTGCTGCTCCTCAGGAAACGGCATCAGAGCAGCCAAAACCTGGGCAGCTTCTGCTGGTGCCTGGAAAGGAGCCTGTGCTGCAGGAGGAACACTATGCTGATATTAAATCACTGAAAATCAAATCATATCACCTCTACTACGTGTGGAAAATATTCCACACTTGTTAATTGGCATAAACATGGAATTGAACCTGACCTTCATTTGATTCATTGTATCTTAAGGCTCATTAAACCCATCTCTAGAAAACAGAAATCGGCCATTTATTGAAGATATGCCAGAGCCACAGCTCTGGGGCTCTCAGGCTCTTCAAAAGGGATTTCTGAGTTCCTTTTTCCTTCCTTTCCTAGAGTTCCCACACCGAGCATGTCACCGTCTGTCCTGAGAGGTGCACAAAGTGAAGGAAATGCTGTGCCCAAGGCCACCCCAGGCCATCCCTGTCCTGCCACCATGGGATCACACGGTGCCACAGCTCCCACAGGTCACTCACACACCGAGGTCACTCACACACCGAGGGTCTACTCGGACACTGGCTCCTAAATATGTTCCTGAACGTGGCCAGAGAGTGGTTTAATCAAGCAAACCAACTCAGTCACTCCTAAATTTTTAGTAACACTTGCCAGGTAGGCAGTTTTATGTTTTCTGTAATTAAATGTGAGTTGTAAATGACTTGGTATAC
This sequence comes from Montifringilla adamsi, assembly GCA_017590115.1. Lineage (NCBI taxonomy): Eukaryota > Metazoa > Chordata > Aves > Passeriformes > Passeridae > Montifringilla > Montifringilla adamsi. Next base: position 8,619,861 of record JAGGNK010008226.1, read on the forward strand.
GCAAAAAGCTTTTCTCAGTGTCAGAGGAAATTCAGCATATTGACAAAGTCATCCAGAAAGATGACAGATGAATCATTTCAGCATTTTGTTGAACGTGTGTGTGCAGTTCTGATGCCTGATAGACTGCTACGTGCCAGACTTAACCTTTCTGCAACGCAGAGCGCCGAGCGAGCAGCTGCAGGGAGCAGCCACAGGGAGCAGCTCTCTGCAGAGCCAACAGACTCCTGCCCTGGGACAAGAACTGGGTTTTCTCTGATTCATGTTCTGAGCAGAATTAATTCCAGCTGCTGCTCCTTAAAAGAATAAAACCTCCTTGTCTGGAAAGTTTACATGTGAAGTACGAATCTTCTATCAGCTCAAAACAAGCTGCTCTTTTTCACCGAGGTTTGGAGTTAGTGTTTGGCCTTTGATCGTGAGCTGAAGACACAAGATCTTGAGTGTTCCTGTTCTCACCAGGAGTGTCTGGGGAGACTTTCTTCAGTTCTTTGCCTTTTCCTCACAGCACAAGGACTGAGCTGGTATTTAATCATTCGCCATCATTCAACAGAAGCCCAGAAATCTGACAGAGCTCTGCTGCACACTTTCGCCTCTCCTTGCTCAAGGGATGTGGCTGCAAAGAGGGGTGAGTGTTTCAAACCACCCCCTCAAACTGTCACAGTGACTTGCACACTGCTGGCAATCCATTTCCATTACCCTGGAAGTCCCAGGCAGACCTTCATGGAAGCCCAGCAGGAATTCACGTGGGTGGGTTGTGCCAGAGCAGGGTAATCGATCTCCTGGTGTTCATCAGGGAACTGAGGCTGTATGGGAACATCTCTAGAAAGAAGCACTGATGGCAGCACTGGGACTGAGTGTCCCCTGTCCTGCCTCTCAGAACAGCTGGACCCCCCATACAGACCATGGCTGATTTTGTGCTGCTGCTGTTATGCAGCACCAAAACTGCTTAACACACATAAAGTATTCAAAAAGAGATTTTGGTAATTGGTAAAAATTTGGGTTCTTCTGACCAAATAGGTCTCAGATCTTCTGGGAAATTTCTGCTTTTGCAAAGTCTCCATCTTCCAGCCATCCAAGTCTGGACCAAGCAGGTCAGGCTGCTCCCCTGGCTGTGGCCCAGTGCAACAAGACCTCATCAGGCTATACCACAGGGGGAGAAGGAAAAGGACAGTGGGGGTCATCTCCAGAGCCAGATCTGGATGTTCTCACCCTTGTGGCATCAGCTGTTGATCAGAGTGTGATGGGAGAAACCAGCCAAGATGACCTGACCGGAGGGAAACGCGAGCAGGTGCAGTTTGCCCAACCACTCAGCTGTCCTGTTTATGTCCCCAGTGCATGGGGACACTTGTGTCACCCGCTGAGCCAGGCTGGGCCCTTCCACAGCTTTGACACTGCACATTTCACACTGTTTCCATGGCTGTGTCTCCACCCAAAGCCCCAGTGCTGGCACATGGCCCCACCCCACACAAGTCACCGGGCAGGTGACACGCCTGACCCAGCAGTGTCCGGGATCATCGCTGGCACTGCCGCTGCCAGCTCTCAGCCAGCACACACGGGTGGGTGAGGCTGCACACGGGGCACCACTGCTGCTGGCTGGCAGCAGAACACGGTGACAGAAGGGCTGCAGAGCTCCCAGTGCAGCCCTGTGCTCGTGTGACATCCCATGGACACTGTGCTGGCACTGCCAGACCCGGGGGCAAACGCCAGAGTCACCCACACAGGGAATGGAAAGGACCGACACTAGGAAACCAGCAGTAACTGACTCCCAGAGATACACAGCTTTTTGATCATCACCTCCCACATCCTCCCACATGCTTGGCAAGAAAAGCCAGTTAAAAATAAACAACAAAACCTCCTCAGCATAACTGATTTCTGATTGGGAAAACAGCCCAGGACTTCACAGAACCCTCCTGACCTGGGTGCCAGCTCCATCAAGCACCAAGGACACCTTCCAGCACCTCAGCACCTTCCTGCCCCACTGCCCTCCACCCCGCCAACCCAGACATCCCCACAGGAAACTGAAAACATAAAGAATGTTCGCTGAAAAATGGTCACAATTGTGCTGGTAACTTACAACACATCTGTTGCACCAAGATGCCAAGAATTACAGCAAAGCCAAATGGCAACAAGGTATTTTCCTGAACATTTTTCCTGCGTTGACTGAGAAGCCATCATTAAAAAAATACAAAAATAGCCAATTTCGGCCTCGTTACTGTTCCAATAAACCACAAGTAAATAACAGCACACACCTGATAAACCATGCAAGACTGAGAGCTCAAGCCTACCTTGCCAAAGCTTCCCTTCCCAATGGCCCGGAGAATCTGGAAGTGGTCAAAGTTCACTACAAGGTAAAGAAAAAAGAATTTACATTTGTAAATGCTTCACTACAAATAAGCTTGCATTTAAAACAAGGCAGGGAGACAACTACAGAGCGTTGGCCAAGCTTTTATTAAAAGTTTTCCTCTGGGGAAGCTGCAGGACAGCAGATGCTTTCCTTTCAAGTCTCTTCATGAGCTGGCAGAGGGTTGGATGAGGTTACTAAATGAGTGGTTTAGCACAAAGTAAAATACAGCTTCGACCTGTGTGGATCCAGAGGGAGCTGCACAGAGCTCAGGGGCAAACTGCGAGTGTGGCAGAGTGGAGAGCATGGTGAGATCTCCCCCACACTGTGCCCTGCCCACTGCCCCACTGACCCTGCCCCTCAAATACTGCCCCACTGACCCTGCCCCTGCCCCACAAACACTGCCCCACTGCCCCTGCCCCACTGACCCTGCCCCTGCCCCACAAACACTGCCCCACTGCCCCTGCCCCACTGACCCTGCCCCTGCCCCACAAACACTGCCCCACTGACCCTGCCCCACTGACCCTGCCCCTGCCCCACTGACCCTGCCCCACTGACCCTGCCCCACTGACCCTGCCCCACAAACACTGCCCACTGCCCCACAAACACTGCCCCTGCCCACTGCCCCCTGGGCTCAGCCAGCGCTGGGTGTGCTGCTGTTGGTGCTGCCAAAGGACAGCATTAGAGGACAGGGACAGCCCTCCACTCCCTTCACATGCAAACCCATCTGGAAGAGATCCATGATCCATAGTTTTTTCCAGAGGCAGCGTGAGGAGCAATGACAAGAGATGATCGTGCAGCTGTAACACTCAGCCACTGACTCCATCAGCTGCCGCTGCAAACAAAATTATTTTTATACCAAAGTACTGCTGTGATTTAATTTAATATCAGTTTTAAATAAAGAAGACAAGGTGAGGAGGAGCTTGCTGGTGGACTGAGCCCACCTGCTCAGATACTGCTGTCAGCCCTTGACAGATGTACCATGAGACCCTCACCATGCAGGGGACCCTCAGCATTCCTTGCCAGATGTCTGCATGAACAGAAATGCCTGGCATGGGCTTGGGGGTTTGCAGCATAAGATGGTCAATAATGAGCACTGAGCCTGTTGGCTGGCCACAGAGACCAAAATCACTCAGGAGGAGTGGGAACAAAGAATTCACTATAAATATTACGAGTCCCACTCCTAGATCTTAAATAAATGCACATCTGTCATCTCTGAGGATGAATCAAGAGCCCACGCATGCCCATGGAGTTCCTATTACCCTTTTGTGCTAGGCTTATATCCAAAATATTGTTATTGTCACTTTTGTGGGACGTTTTCTGCAGGAGAGCTCAGAAAACTTTGCCAAATGAAACTGAGAACAGAATCTGGGCCAGCTCGTACTCCGTGTGTCCCTGCACTCCCGGCTCTGTCCCTCGGGGATGCTGAAGGGCAGAAGCACCAGGACTGCTCCACGTTTAGCTGGTTTAGTTGGTTTAGCTGACTGTGTGGTGATCGGTCAAAGGCTGCACTCCTTGATCTTGGATAAGGATCTTATTCCACCCTTAATGACTCTGTGATCTGCCGGAGATCTCTGCAGGAGATCCCACAACAGACCCCATGGGGACACCAGTGTCCCCACAACCTTTTGACAGCCTCCCACGTCTCCAGGGGAAGGGCTCAGCTCCACGGGTGCTGTGTCACCTCCTCATCACCTCCCTCCTCTGTGGGCTTTTTGTTTCAGCAGCGATTTTATTGAGGATTTTCCTACCACCCCTACTAGAGGGGCTGCAGCGAGCAATGCAAAACCACAGCTTCAGCTTCATAAATATTCTGTCTGCAATCTTCTGGCCAAAGCATTTGGAGCAACAGATCAAATGTTTTCCATGTGCAATCAAATCCACTGGCTGACCTCCTGTCACCAAGAGGATGCCCAGCCCCTTGCAAGGGCAGCGTTTTTTTGACAATTAAACCACATGCAAGTGCTCAGGATCTGCCATCACTCCAGGAGGAGAGCTTTTGATAATTCTTTGTTATAATGTTTGGAATATTGTGTAAAAAGGCATTGCCACTGAGAAAACAAACCCCAAAGTGTCACTTCCATGTATCCATGACTACAAGTGATCTGGGAAGCCTGCTCAAGTCAGCAGGCAGGAAACAAACCTAGATATGAATATTCACCAGGCCCTTGAACCTATCAGAAGAGATGTCACTTTTAATAAATTAATACAGAGTTCTGCTGATGGGAAGTTCAGATGATGCACTAACTGGTTTCCCAGTTCCAGTATTTTCTGCAAGATTCAGCAGGCAATCTGATAATCCTGTGTAAGTGAACGGTTCTATGATTACACAATCCCAACAAAGCAAAAGCAATCTCAGCATGTGAAGAAGAAAATCATAGTAGCAGTGTGTTGCTTTTAGCGCACAACACAGTGGATTAGTAAGAATGTTAACTTATCACTACGGAATACGTGATTGTCCCTAAAATAGAAATCCTGAACCTGCCTGAACAACTGCGTATGCTCCAGAGGCTCCGCTCTCCGCGCTGGCAGGAGCAAGCTGTCATTCACCCACAGCCAGCAGAGCTGACTCTCTGGGGGTGACTGCTACGAGCCTGAGTCACAGACGCCAGCGGAGCTTTGGTGGCAGGAGCAGGAGGTGACAGCTGCTGCCTCTCCCAGCCCTGCTCAGCCGCTGCTCTGGCTCCTGCACGGCTCTGGCAGCCGCAGCCTGGAGGGGCAGAAACGGCCCTGCCTTGAGGAGGAACAGGCACTCACAAGAAGGGGACAGGGACCTGGAAACCTGGGAGCTTCAGGAAGCATTTCTGCACTGAGAGGCTGCTCAAGCCTGGAACAGGCTCCTGCAGACATGGTCATGACCCAAGCCTGTCCGGGCTCAGGAGACACTTGCACAATGCTCTTAATGGCACACTTTGGCTTTGGGCACTCCTAAAGCACCAAACTGAGGGACTAGATCAGCCTAGGTGAGTGGGACTAGTAGGTGCCTTACAACTGAAAATATTCTGTTCTGTTCCATCCCATCCCATCCCATCCCATCCCATCCCATCCCATCCCATCCCAGACCATCCCAGACCCACCTGCAATGTGCCAGCGGGTGGAGCTGACTTGCCCACCACACCCAGCCCATGCCCTCTGTGTGTGCAATGCCCCAGGGGTGCTCCCTCAGCTCCTCACTGTTCCACCGACTCCTCCAGCAGCTCCTCATCAACGTGGCACCTCCCCAGGAGAGGGGAACCACGGGACAGGAGACGCTGGCATTTGCCATGTGCTGCTTCCCGGCTCTCCCTGGCACCGAGTGACAAACCATGAATCACAAATAAAGATAAATACCATAGCCTGGCTTTGCTGCGGCTCTGCTCTCCAGTTCCAGGAATGCGTGACAAGCAGGACGGCAAGGATGGCAGGGATGGCAGGGATGGCAGGGATGGCAGGGCTCCACGTGCCCACAGGACCTCCCCAAACCTCACGCAGCCCAGCCCTGCCCACTGCACAACAGAGTGCCAGGTGCTGCTCTGACATCCCTGCAATTAAGATCTCATTATAATCACAAGATGTACTGTGGGATAAAGCAGGCTGGATAACAGCTTCCACTTGCCAGTGAAATAGAGAGAATGAGGAGTACGCTTCCCGGCAAAAATGCATTATACAGAAGGAGGAGGGATAAAAAAAAAAAAAAAAGAGGGCTTTGTCTTCACTATTTTAAAATTATTAATGTTTTCATTATTTTTTGCTATTTATTCTCATTTATTTGCAAGAAAGCTGAAAGTAACACTTCAGAGACACAGTGGACTCCCAACGAGAGTCCAACATCAGGACCTGGCATTAATCTCCAGCAGCAGGAGAACAATATCGTAGGATGCAGTTAGTAAACCTGGTCTACAACACCCTCAAATCTGGGGAAGCCAGCAAAATAAATCACGTGTTAAGGTTCAAGTCAACCTTTCACTGTTCAGCTGCATGTTTTCCAGCATGATTAATATCAACAGGGACATTTAACTCTTCAATGCAATTATTTTTTAAGTCTTGTAACAGCAAATGTTACAAGACTTAAAGTGTGTAACAAAGACAGGGAAGTGTGACATGATCCACTTTCTATCAATGTATTTGTAGACATTGACATAATTAATAGCATTTCTCTACCACTGTCTTTCCGCAGTGTAGCTTAGAAGAAGCACCCCAGTAACCGATGGAGAAACATTAAATTGTGGCCACAGAAACCACAAGTTTGCTGCCACAAAATGCTGTGAGTTTCATCTGGCAGGAAGGAGAGTTCCAGCTTTGCTGCAAAGCCATCACACACGGGGTGACACGGGAGGTGAGGCCACCCCGGGCAGGGACAGAGCGGGCATCAGGACACGGGCACGGGGCACGGCAGGCAGGGCAAGAGGACAGGACAGGAACCCAGCAGGATGAAGAGATGGGGGCATTTGGGACAGCTCTGGAGCCACGGGGGGCTGAAGGGACGGAGGGAATGGGGGCAGCTCTGGAGCCACGGGGCACCTGGGCAGGGGACAGGCACAGAAGGGAAGGGAGCAGAGCCCACACGGGAAGGGGCAGCACCATGGCAGACAGACAGCATCCCCAAGGATGGGATGAGCTGCTAGGAACAGCAGGGAGAGGGGCAGGACAAGGGAGGGATGGGAGGACTCGAGTTAAAAAGCTTTCACACCGGAAGATCAGCCTGGGAGAACTGGGAAGGTGGGGAAGATCAAAGGTGAGATTTGTGTTCAAATGCGGAGGTATTGATGGACAGAGGGAGCAAAGGGCTTTGGGGAGAGGTGTCAGCAGTCCCTCCCCAGGCTGAAACCCTTGGAACACAAGGCATCCCATTTGCTCCAGCCAGAGAGCCCATGCAGTGCAGGAAACCACTGCTTTCCCTGTTGTCCCTGGACAAAGCACAAGCAGCATGTTTGGTCTCCAGAACCTCGGGCCAATCTGTTTTGCCTATTCATAGCCACAGAGAAGATTACACAGGTGAGGAAAATGGAAATACAGTGTAATATGGTTGTCAGGAACCTCAAGTGAGCATTCACTACCCAGGAATCCAGGGAATGCTAGTAGATAATGGAAGAAATTAAAGATACAATGCCAGCCCAGTGCTGTAAATGAGCCCCTTTAGGAACCACAGACTCTAACCTACTATTAGGAAGCAACTCTAAAGTCGTGTAAAAACAGAGACTTTTTGTATAATTAAAAATGAGTCCCTGCAACTCCGTAAGGAATCAAATGCATCATGCAAAGCAACTGCTAAGTCAGTTTAAGAAGACTGGGTAATGGATATGCAATACAAAAATGTTTGCATTGGCCAGAAACCATTCCTAAACAACAAAAAAAATACCCTTTGCATTGGCCAGGAGCCCTTCCACAGAGTGTGAGCACGTTGCATTCATCTGATCACCATCAGCGAGCTCAGGAGGCACTGGAGATGGAGAAGGAAACCCAGCACCTCATCCCTTGTGCTCCGTGTGCTTGACCAGTGCTATTTCTGTTAGAAAAACACGTGTTACTGCACAACAGCAACCCAGGGAGGCCAGCAGGGCACTCATTACCCAGCTGAGCCCTGGCTGGTGCAGATTAACGAGCACTAAATGAGCTCACAGCGGTCCCACAAGCACGGGAGATGCAGTCACACGCACAGGCAGGGTGAGCAGGGCTGCCCTCAAGCAATCAGGGCTCAGGTCAGCATGTTGTGGGGCTGGCAGCAGGGCCCTCAGCACCCAGAGAGAGTGCCCAGAGCCCCAAGGCCAGCACCAAGGACGGGTCTGTTTCCCCGTGCCGCCACGTGTCTGGCTGGTGTTCCCACAAGGGCACTGCCCCTCGGCAAAACTGCCTGGCAAATGATCCATGGCACAGGGTACCTGTGCTTAAACAGCGTCCTGGGAAATCAGAGCGGAGCTGCTGGAAAAGCAAAGGTCACCCCGGCATCCACCCTGCCCATAAACACCCCAGGTACCCTGCGGGCCAGGGCTCACCTTCCCTGCCACAGCGAGGGCAGTGCTGGGCTGGCAGGGGACAGGGACAGCCACCACCAACGCTGCTGCCCAGGAGAGCTGCAGGAGCTGGTGCAGAGCACCAGCAGCCACTGCTCACCTGCACACACCTTCCTTCTGATCCCAGGAGCAGCCACTGCTCACTGGACACATGTTCCTTCTGCTGCTAACAGGAGCAGCTCACCTGCACACACCTTCCTTCTGCTCCCAGGAGCAGCCCCTGCTCACCTGCACACACCTTCATTCACCCAGGAGCAGCCCCTGCACACCTGCACACACCTTCCTTCTGCTGCTCCCAGGAGCAGCCCCTGCTCACCTGCACACACCTTCATTCACCCAGGAGCAGCCCCTGCACACCTGCACACACCTTCCTTCTCCCAGGAGCAGCCCCTGCTCACCTGGACACATGTTCCTTCTCCTGCTAACAGGAGCAGCCCCTGCTAGCGTCCTGGGCCACAGCCAGCAGAGATCTGGGATGGAAAACTTCCTATGCAGCTGGAATAAACTCTCCCTGGCAAACAGGCAAAGCCTTTGGCACGCTGAGTGTGGAGCACAGCAGAGCTGAAGCCGTTTGAGCGCAGAGCCGTGCGGCTGGGCTGGAGGAGCTGCACTGGAGCCCCAGCAGCAGCGACAGGAGCCCAGCTCCTTGGCTGTGCTGCTGTGCCGGAGCCCAGGCTGTCCCTGTCCCCAGACACCCTGCAGGCAGTGCCACAGCAGCACCCACGGCCGGGCAGCACCCGCAGCTCCTGCCCCACAGCAGCAGTCCCAGCACTGCCCTTCTTGGGTTGTTGCTTTTTTCCTTATTTATACCAATAAGAAAATTTCATTTCAAGGAACTATAATTGATTTACGGAAAAAAAAAAATTAGAAAGCCTTTATAGCACATGTTTTTAGTAGCATAATGTTAGCAATAAACAGCTGCTGGATGTTACTTAATGTTTCTGCAGCATATGTTAGGAATGATAAATGGCTGAGTTTCGGTGCCTCATGAAAGATTGAGGCTGCACCATGTTCAGGGCTCGGCTGGGACTGCTAAAATCCCCAAAGTGAACAGAAGCACCTTTATAAAGCTACGTTACAATTAATTTTAGACAAATTAATTCCAACCAGGTTTGTAAAGTTGGCTGGAACAGGACACTGAATTAATTGCCTCCATTCATTTGTTTACAACGTGCACAATTGTCTCTTCTGGAGTGTTTTCAATACTGGCCATGCCAGCACTTTTTAGCACAATAAAGACTCTTTTGCAGTTTTATTTTAAAAGGTATAAAAGGAATAAAGAGTTACATAAAATTAAGTGACTGAGCTCAAATGAAGTTTTCATTTCTCCTCTGAAAAACTCTGAATTTCAGGTGACATATCCAAACTGGGTATTATTCATGGCTTCTGTAGAGTACTACTCTCAGCTCCTCACCCAGCTCCACATCCTGACCATGCAGGCAGAGACTCCCCAGCCCTGGCCAGCACTCCCCACAGACCACAGGGAACACACTTTGCTTTGGGGGAAAACTCATTAAAAAAAAAAATCTTAATCATAGAATCACATAATCATTAAGGCTGGAAAAGACCTTTGAGTTCACCCAGTCCAACCATCCCCAGCACCACCACGGTCACCAATAAACGTCAACTGCCACACCCACTCGATTTTGAACATTCCAGGGATGGGGACTTCACCACTGCCCTGGGCAGCTGTGGTAACAACCTTTCCATGGATAATTTTTCCAAAAATTCACCCTGAGCTGCCCTGGCCCAGCCTGAGGCCGTTCCCTCTGCTCCTGTCCCTGTTCCCTGGAGCACAGCCCGACCCCCCCGGCTGTCCCCTCCTGGCAGGAGCTGTGCAGAGCCACAAGGGCCCCCTGAGCCTCCTGTGCTCCAGGCTCAGCCCCTTCCCAGCTCCTCAGGAATTCTCCAGCCCCTTCCCAGCTCCTCAGGAATTCTCCATTCCCTTCCCAGCTCCTCAGGAATTCTCCAGCCCCTTCCCAACTCTGTTCCCTACTCTGCACACTCCAGGCCCTCAATGCCAAATACAAGGCTGAGAACAAAGTTCGGGGTGTCTTTGCCATTTCCATTCAAAACTAAAAGCTGACAACCAGCTTTGCTCAGCACAACAGGAGGTTTGGGGTTCGTCAGCCTGGGCTCACCCCCGTACCTGGGAAAACATCCATGATTTTATGCAGGTTCTGCACGTTCTGGCTCTTCTGTGTCCAGGTTTGCTGAGCAAGCCCAGCTTAAATACAATTAAGGAACTCTCACAGGGATGTAGAAGCCTTTAGTAATCAGAAATAAAATCCAGCCAGCAGACATACACTGCTTCCAGGAAGAAACTCATCACTACTATTCTAAGCCAGCTCAGTCCTCCCAGTTCCATGAGATGATAGCTCTAACATCTGATGAAGCAGAAGTCCACAGGGAACCCTTGCGATGAAGCAGAAAGCTTGAGGAAGAAGAAATGAAGAAAATATTGTTGAAATCTGTAATAAGATTCAGAACGTGGAAGCTCAAGAAGCATTTCCAATATTAAATTAAAAGACATGTGGCAGAGATGGATCATAGAGTCACAGCATCCCAGAGTCACAGCATCCCAGACTGGACTGGGTAAGAAGGGACCCCAAATCCCACCCAGTGACACCCCTGCCACGGCAGGGACACCTTCCTCTGTCCCAGGTGCTCCAGCCCCAGTGTCCAACCTGGATCCTGCCAGGGATCCAGGGGCAGCCACAGCTGCTCTGGGCACTCTGGGGCAGGGCCTCACCTCCCTCACAGGGAAGAAATCCTCTGGTACATCCAAACGGAATTTAACCTCTGTCAGTTTAATCTTTTAAAGTCAAAGAAAGTGATTTAATTAGAAATCTCTTTGAGGCAGGATTTTTCCCCCTTTGTGGGATGTGTGTGTAGCCTCATGGGATCCCAGTTCAACAGCTCATGTCCTTAAATTTAACTCCAATCAATGTTTTTTAGCAAGAGAGGGTTTATGTTACTGCAGCCCTCTCAGAGCAGTCCTCCCTTAAGTACAAGTGCACCCTTGTATTTTACCATCAGCCCAGAACACACAAAGGGTGGAAACTGAAGATGCCCAAGTCCTCAGCACTCCCCTCCTGGCCCAGGCTCTGCAGAGGCTGCATTGGACCCTCGACTCATTCCTCCATCCCAACTGTCCTCATCAGACCCGTCATTCATAAAATATGGATACTGCAGCACTCCTCAGCCTCCACACTGGAGCAGGAAACCTGCCCTGCACCCTCGAGCTGCAGCTGAACTGTAAAATATTTAAGACCATCCAGAGATGCTGGATGAATTCTGGAGGCGGGACACCAGCAGGGCTGGCAGCTGAGCTTATGCAAACGCAAATTTAGGTAGAAGGAGGATATGTCTGAAGACCTGCTGGAGAGCTGGTGCCTCTGGATTCCCATCCCGAGGACACCACCAGTGCCATTCTCCTGCCGACACGCCACAGGCCCTGCAGCCAGCAGGAGCAGAGCCAGCTGCTCTTATGGCAGCCTGGCCAACAGCCATTGTCCTGTTTGGCTTTGCCTTTGGCAGCCACTCCAGGATGTGGGATGGACTCTCCAAGAGGAAGGGAAGGATCAGCATCCCACAGCCCGTGCTGCAGGGCCAAAAGCGATGACGGGGACCTGCCAGCCCATGTGGTTCACCTTACCCTGGGCACACATGGCAGGAGCTCTGCCGGGCTCTCTTCTAAACACAAGCAGGAAAACAACTGATGGCAGGTTTTACTGCTCTGTGGGGAAGCAATTCCACCAGCCAAAATCCATTGCCTTGGCTGAAATTTCCAGAAGGCACAGCACTGGAAGGCAGCGGTGCAGGAGCCTCTGGCTGCTGAACCACTGAGCTCCATCCCTGCATCCATCCATCCCTGCATTCATCCATCCCTGCATCCATCCATCCATCCCTGCATCCATCCATCCCTGCATCCATCCATCCATCCATCCCTGCATCCATCCATCCATCCCTGCATCCATCCATCCATCATCCATCCCTGCATCCATCCATCCATCCCTCCATCCATCCATCCATCCATCCATCCATCCATCCATCCCTGCATCCATCCATCCATCCATCCATCCATCCCTGCATCCATCCCTCCATCCATCCATCCCTCCATCCATCCATCCATCCATCCATCCCTGCCTCCATCCATCCATCCCTCCATCCCTGCATCCATCCATCCCTGCATTCATCCATCCATCCCTGCATCCATCCATCCCTGCATTCATCCATCCATCCGTCCATCCATCCATCCATCCATCCATCCATCCATCCATCCATCCCTCCATCCCTCCATTCTCTGCTTTAGTGTTTGCTGTCAGGTTTAATTCTGTCTGTGCCAATAAAACACACACTGCCTGGGTGAGGGGTAGATTGAGCTGTGCTGTTCTGGTACAATTTTAAAGCATTAACCACAGTTCAGCTCTGTCTAATACAAGAACAGATTTTTTAACATTTATGGCATGGTAATAGTTCCACTGAGCATCCCCAACTTGCAGTGTAATAAATACAGGGATTATATCAGAAATAAACCTGCTTATTTCCATGAGCTTGGCTCACCCTGTGGTCCTGACTGTACAAGGGAAAGCATTAAACAAGAAGTTAATTATTTTAATCATTTCAATTCACAGTTTAAAGAAAAGTTGTTCCATGACAAAGCCCCCTCTGAGGGTCTGACACACCAACTGCTCCCCACCCTCAGGTCTTCAGTCCACCTGTGTCCTGAGGATGACAGAAGCCTAAATCTTGGCCCCTCTCCCAGTAGGAGTGAATTCACAGAACCAAAAGGATGCAAAGGGTTTGTGCTGCCATCCTGCCCAGGAGCGTGTCTCACTCCACCTTCCATGCTCCAGCCTCTCCTCTATGTTAATCACTTCAAAGTTGCTAAATTATTCACTGCGCAGAAAATACATTTTCATTTCTTAGAGCTGGCAGCCAAGAATGACTTACAGAAATAGGTCATGCTCATCCCATAGAAGAATTACCATACACTTCATGCGCTCCCCTCCCCAGTTTCCATTTTTAAGCTCTGCTCCACGTGAGGATGGGCCAAATTTAAACAGTCTGCATTTTTCATGCTGCTCCCACTGTCTCCACCATGTGCCCTGACTTTCCATTTTTAATAAACTGTACCCAGCAAAAATATTAACAGACCAACTTCTGTCGGGTGTTCCTGTAGACCCGAGCAAAGCTTTAATGGTAACTGCAAAGGAAATAACTCCAGTTTTCCAATGCCACGGCCCTGGCTTGGGAAAACTCCATCCTGCCTGGAGCCCAGCCAGGATGCTGCCAACCAGTGCCCTTGGCCAAGTAGGGTTTGCACCTGCCTTGAAAGGGGGAGCAGGTTGTAGTTTTCCTTCTTTTCATTTTTGCTACTTAAATATCTCCAAAATAAACAGATTTTTAATGTGACATATAAAAAATAAAAAATAAAAAAAAATAATAAAAAAAAAGAAAACAACTTCTTTCTGGCACATTTAACTTTCTGGTTTTACACATCCCCAAACAAAACACAATTGGCTGAGGCCTGTTCTCAGCAAGCTGTCAGCCAGGATATGCCCAGGCTGCTGCTGTCTGTTGGGTCCACAGGAATTTCTCCTCACTGGGAACACAGAACAAGGGCCCAGTTCAGGCTTTGTGCTCCCATTGTGCTTTGCCAGGCAGTGCCAGTGCTGGATTACCTGGAGACCACACTGGTGCCTGTAGCCTCCAGGGATTCAGCCCAGGGGACACAAGTGGCACATGAAACCAAAGTACAAAGCAGGAGACTTTAAATAGATTAATCAAAGACTCACAGACTGGTTTCTCTTGGAAGGGACCTTAAAGCTCATCCAGTTCCAATCCCCTGCCATAAGCACGGACACCTTCCACTAGAAGAGGTTGCTCCAAGCCTCATCCAGCCTGGCCTTGGACATTTCCAGGGTTGGGAATGTTCAATACCATCACTAGAACTGACGAGACAGAGGAAAATCAAGACTAAGCCCATCCTGAAGCAGGGGAGGGAAGGAAACTGAGTGTGGCAGGTGCAAGGGAGGATGGAGAGGACCACAGCACCTCAACAATGTCACCAAGGACACGGACAGCCACCAGCCCCATGCTCTACAGCTGGTGCCACCTCCGATCCAGAGTGAATTGCACTGCCTGTCTCCCTGTGCTGCTTGCTGAACAGCTCATTCTGCAGTGCCAAGTGTCCCCGAGCTGTGCCACCCGCGGGACCAACACAGGGGCTCTTGTTGCCCACAGGAACTGCGCAAAGGCAGCGGAGCAGAATCATCTCCAGGCTGGAGAGGCTGCAGCTCATGGGGCAGCACCTGCAGCTCCCAGGGAAAGAGAAGGCAAAAACAATGAGGAGAGGTCCTCTGTGCACAAAGGCAGAGCTTGGGGATGTTTTGCCCCCGTAGAATCCTCAGGAGACTTTTTTGACTGACTTTAATGAGACACAGATTCTCCCAGCAAGGCTCTGGAAGTGCCATCCCATCGCAGCAGCTGGGTGCTCAGTCTGGTTTGGCACAGGGACGTGCCCTAAGGCAGCCCCAGCGACAGCCCAGCACCTTCCAGCAGGGTGCCAGCCCTGCAGCACCCAGCCCCTGGCAAAGGCCAGTCCCTGCAGCCTGGCTGTGCTCCGGGATGCTGTTTGTTTGTGATTCACGCCACCACAGAGGGGTGCTGATCACAGAGCACAGCTGCCCCGCCATATGCAGTGGATTAATTACTGTATCATTTGTTCCCATGGCAGGTCAAAGAGATCATTACCAACTCAGGAACAGAGTGCTAATAATAGTATTGCTCCCAACCATATTCCAGCATTCAGCTTGTTCCGATTGTTGGGCTCAATAACAGCTTACACTAATTCCCACCAACGTTTAACACTCGTGTATTGAGAAGTTCACACTCAAACGGCACACATTCTAATTCACAGCAGGATTAACTCTTCATGCTTTAAACTTAATTACGTGTAGTCAGGTGGCTCTTGATGTTCCTTCCTCCTTAGCTAAACCCAAAGACACACATTTAATGACTCCTGTGTACATTCACTGATGGAGCTAATTAGGACTCCTGGGGGGCCAAGTGCAACTTTTCCAGTGTTGTCTAAACTGAAAACAAAATGTTCCAGAAGCCACGCTGTGCACCCAGGCTCTGCGACACAACTCGCTCCTGTGAGTCTGCAAAACCCGATGTTTGCTGGGAGAAAGGAAAAAAGCTCAGAAAAGTGCTGCCCGCAGAATCACAGAATTGTTTAGGTTGGAAAAGTCCCCTGAGACCATCGAGTCCAATTGCACCTCCAGCACTGCCAAGGCCACCACCAACCCATGACCCCAAGTGCCACATCTACACAGTTTTCAAATCCCTCTGGGGAAGGGGACTCCAGCGCTGCCCTGAGCAGCTGTGGCAGGGCTGGGCAGCCCTTTCCATGGAGGAATTTCCCTGCTACCCAATATAAAGTCTCCCTACAGGTGTTAACAGCCCACGCAGTATTTCTGTGGGCACTCCCAGACCTTGTGAGACCTTTCTGCCCGGGCAGCAGAGGCAGGAGCGCAGGCACAGCAGCACTCTGGGGCGGGCAGGGCTGGGGTGGCTCTAAGCACGCGTGCCCGTGCCCCAAAGTGTGTCCCAGCCAGGCACAGCGCACACGAGGAGCGGACAGTGGGCACACAGCGGGCATGGCACGGCAGGCAGCACTGCACAGCACACTGCTCCTGGAAGCTCAGCAGACTCCTCTGGCATGGACCAACGGCCCACGGGAGCAAACATCTGCAAGGCTGAAGCCACTGAGAAAAGCAAGGCAGGATCTGCGTGTGCCCAAGAGCTGCTGGAGCTCTCTGTTAAACACTGGGCTCTGTGACCACAGTACCAGCAGTGCCTGTTTGGAACAGCCTCGGGGAACCCTGCTCTGAGAAACTGCTCAGCTGCCTCACGAGTCTGCAAAAAGAAATACTTCAAACCATTACACTGCCATCAAGATACTGCTGATTAAAGGATGACTCCAAACTCAGGGGACCGCGCCGGCAGCTGTGCACCCCTCTGGAACCCAGCCACAGCCCCAGCTCCTGTGCATGCATGGGCAGGAAAGCAGCAGCAGACTCCTGTGCTGCTCCTCAGCCAGCCCATGGATCACCGTGTCCATGTCCAGCCGGGACCATGGCCATGTGAGGGAGGAGATGCCCGGGATCACCGTGCCCAGGTGCGGGCAGGAGCGCTGCCCGGGGAGAGGAGCCGCCCCACGGCAGAGCCCAGTGCCCGGTGGGGGCACAGTGGGAACCTGTCAGAAAGCCACCAGGACCCTCCTCCCAGCTCCTGGTGATAGAGGCCACGGGAAGCCAAAGTGGAGCTGCACGGGAAAAGCCCAGGATCAGCATGACGGTGACAGACAAGCAGACGGTGTCACCTGGCGCTGAGGGCTCGCGGTCCACGTCACCGCGATCTATCCTCCCGGTGATGCGGCTGCTGATGTGCTGGATTCACAGCAGCCCCCCTCTGCCGTGACGGTGTCCCTGCGCAGCCGCTGCACGCCCAAACCTGCAGGCTGGAATCGCAGATTTTCACAGAACCAGGGCAGCCCTCACAGCTGGGGGCTCGGGGCTGTGCCGGGGCTGGCACCCTGCTCCTGGCACACGCTGTCCATCCTCGCTCTCAGCAAACCAGAGCGGTTAAACACAACCCCGCTGGCAGCCCGCAGGTTCTCTTATCGCCCAGCAGCCTCTCCAGCCTGGCCACAGGGCAGGAGCCCCGTCTGCCTGCCAGCAGAGTGCACAGTGAAGCCACAGCATCACTCACCCCCAGTACAGGAAAAACCGCAAACCCGGCATCCAACTGATGCCAAAAGCACACCAGTAAATAGACAAGGGAATGAACTCTATGAAACACCATAAATACAACTCTGAAATCCCAAAATAAGCCAATGAAGCCCCGTCTTTGCTCAAAGTAGTGCAATTACCCCCAAAGGAAAGAGAAGGGGAGGAGACATTCTCAACAGGCAGTGGGGACAGCACTGGGGGCCATGCCACCCTCTCACCTGCCTGTGACACTGCCCAGATCCCTCTCCCATCTCCTCACACTCCGTCTGCTTTCCCTACAGCTGGGTCACATCTTTTGTCACGCATCTCACTGTGAGCAGCAGTGAGAAATATCAAATTCAACAAATTCCTGATAAACCATAGAATCAATTGAATGAAATCAAAACCTTTCCCTTCTCTCAGCCTCTGTTTTCACACTTGACATCTCGAGCATTTTCCAGTTAGATTTAATGAAGAGAAAGTGTTCTCTTTTTTATTCCCTGAAGGCAAATACTATTTTCTACCTCCTGGGGAAAAAATTGTTCAAAATCTACTTCCTTTTGATCAAGGAAGGGAGAGAAAAAGACTAAATGTTTCTTAAATTAGCCTACTAGTATCCAGAAATATCAAAAAGCCATTATAATGGATACATATATATCTTCATACAATGGAGAACATGTACATTTGCTGCCAGAGGAGGGGCCAAGTGCTGTGCTCACGGTAAGGATGGAGCTCCAGCGTCTGACTAGCACACAGATACACCCTTCCTGGGAAAGCTGTGAGAGCACAACCTGCTTGTCCCTTCCAGCTGGGAAACCAGCCTCCTGCCACAGCCTCATCCCAGCACAAATGATACTTGTGGGGCCAAAGGGAAAAAAAACGGGAAAAAAACGTTCTGCATTTCCAAAAACTCCTCTTTTTCTTGCATTTTCCTCCTCTTTGTGTGGCAGCTTTCCAGGAGGTCTTTAAACTGCTAGAATGCCCTGTGCAGAATGAAGCCAGTCAGCCCCGGCGCTGGGATCACAGCAAGGCTCTGAGTGCTGGGAGAAGCATGCTCCCCTCCACCGCCCTGTGCTGAGCCATTCCTCACCCAGCTGCACCTCAGGGACAGAATTCCAGCAGGAACAGAGCAGCCTGTGAAATCAGAGCTCGGCCCCAGCACTGCGCTGAGCAGAGCAGAACCTGCCTGCCGCGAGAGCCCCCTCCCCACGCAGCTGCCCAGCAGAGCCTGCCCATCCCCGCCACGGAGACCCAAATCCCACCAGCAGAGCAGCACGCCAGCTTCTCCTGTGAACAATGGCAGCGCCTCAGCCACCTGTTTGCAATTCCTGCAAAGCATCTCCAAGGGAAACAGAACCAAGTGCTGACACTGAATCATCCCCAGACAGGAACCTCTCCACACGAGGCCCTTCCCAGCTGCTTCAGGCAAACCAAGGTTGACTTTGCATATACGTAGGCATTTGTTTTTCCTTTAAAAACTGCCGTGTTAACTGCTGGCTGATTCCTCTGGCTCTGGCAGGAGCTGGATCGTCCAGAGGCAGCTGCTGCTGCATCCCCAGTGCGGGAGGAGATGCTGGTCCAGCCTGTTATTTTTTTTTAATAAATATGTAATTTACAATATTGAACAAAATATGGAATAAATACCACTTGTCACTATCCAGGGCTACAACTTCCCTTAAGCCTGTAATTACTTAGAAAAGCCTTTCACTACTGTACAGATCTCCCACAGATTTTCTCTCAGTAAGTTCAGGCTGAAGCTGATGACTGTCAGCCGAAAGACAGGAGTTGATTTCAGTCTGTTTATCCTCCAGATTGATCTGTCCCACAGACGAGGAGAAGAAACCAACTGGATGTTATTCCTGTTTACTGGAAGTCCTCCACCAGCTCCAGGCGAGGCTGGCGTGGCCGTGCAGGTCACACTGCCCAGTCCCCTCCGGCGATGGCTCCCACGGGGATGCCAGGTGCCACACGGACAGGGGATGGAAAGGACGCAGCTCATCCCCCAGGTGGGAACGGTCCCTGAGCCAGGAGCCTGCTGCGCCCCATCCCGCCCAGCCCTGGGGACAGTCCCCGAGGGTCCCCAGCCAGACACACCTCACTCCCCTCTGGTGGCCCGGCCACTGCTGACCTTTCTGAGATGGCTGCCCGAGGTGACAAAGCCCAGGTGACACGAGGGAGGCTCCTGGTGCCCTTCCATGGCTCACACCCCGCCCCGAGTGCCACCAGCTGCAGAGCCACGGAACGGGCGCCAGTTTGCATCTTTAAACATAAGGTGTTTTTCCATGTCTTTTGGGCAAGAAGTACTCAAAATGCATTAATGTCTTGCTCTGTTAACAAAGAAACTATGGCAACACACACAGAGCTGCCAAGAGAATTACTGAAACAAGGTTTAATAGTTAATAAGCAGCCAGATGATGTCAGATTCATCTATTAAGACCAGTTTATATCTGCCTATTAGAACTTAATGTCCCAGAAAGTTGGGTTGGCCAGGATTAAATAGTCTTCCTTTTAGCCCAATTATCAGCAATAAAACCAATTTTCTAAAGAATAGGGTAGAGTTATCCAAAGTGTGGCCAGACCAAGCCTGTATTTTGTAGCATGCCTATAATGTTCCTTTTGTTAAGGAGCAATTTTCTAGATGTCAGAGATGTGAATCAAAATTTAATGTGTGCGTGTGTGTGTTATGGAAATGGCAATTGCAGCAGTTGCTCGCAGCACACCCCGACTGCCAGGCTGCACAGGAAACCAAAAGCTTTTATTCCCATTTATGCCAGTGCATTTCTGAGTGTGCTGGAATTGTTCTTCTTTCTAATTGAGGTGATCAACAATTCTTAAGAAATAATTTTCAGCAAAAATTAGCTTCTAAAATGGAATAATGAATATTTTATGGAAAAGCATTAAGTTGCAGACACACCTGCAGCGGGTTTTGTTTACCTAGCTGGCCATATCCACCATGAGAGACCCTGAGGTCCCCACAGCTCCTCATGTGGTGCTGGCCCTGGGAGCCTGCCCCATGGAGCTGGCTGTCCATGCCATCAGGAAACCTCCCACAGCCTCCAACCACTGCGTCCTTCTGTCTATTAAAGTTATTAAAAACAGCTAGTGCTTGTTTCGCTGCTGATGGCGGTGCAGCAGAAGGTGCCTCCCTGCCCCTGGCCCTGTCTGGTCCCAGAGCAAGGCCAGCCTTCCCAGCTCGAGGTCCCTGGGCACAATTCACCTCTGGGCCCTCCCCACGCTGCTGCCACGTCAAGGCTTTACTATGGATCACGCACCCCAGCTCCAGGCACAACTTCTGTTCTTGCAGAGCTGCTCTCTAACCAGTTTCCTCCAAATCCCTCACGCCTGCTGCTGCTGCCATCGCCAGAGATGCCGCAGCTGCAGGAGCATCCGTCCCCTCAGACTGCCTGACACTCTGCTCTGCCTCTGCCGTGCTCTATTCTTAGCAACTCTCAGATCACCAATGCTTGAAACCATCTCATCTCTGACCTACCACATCTGCAACTTTCCTTCATTTCAGTCTCCAGCGCTGCTTCCCCTGAAATCAATCAGAAACTCTCAAAGCTTTCAGAGGCAAAGGCAGGAGATTATTTCTGGACAGTTCCCTGCTCTCTCCTGATTATGTCTGACTCCTTCCGCTCCCCTTACGCTCAATGCAAAATTAAAATCTCTGGCAAAAAACTCCTCCTGCACTTCCTAAAGCTTTTTGTACATCCATCTCTAACCGTGGCATCCAGCACTAGAAGTTCAGCTGACCCCAGAGGAGCTGCCAGGCGTTCGGAGCCAGCCCAGGAGACACTGGGGAACGGAGTGGTTCCCCAGCACGCCCTGGGACCAGCCCTGGCTGCCCAGGCAGGAGCAGAACCAGCAGCCACCTGCCACAGCTGCCCTGAGCCCTGTGCACTCCCTGCACGACGGCTCTGCCTGGCTGTGCTCAATTTGAACACATCTGGCACCTTCACAGCACAGCCCCGGGACTGGAAAAGAGGCGCTGAAACAGTGCTCCCAGCAGAGCGGGCTGGTCACGGGCACGTGGGACAGGGGAGTCACCTGTGGGAGCCTGGGCTGCACACCTGGGCTGCACACCTGGGCTGCACACCTGGGCAGCCCTGCTCTGCGGGAACACGAGGTGCGAGATTTAGAGGAATTTCTCACGTGTACACAAGCCCTCGGCAGAGAAAGCCATTGAACAGCTTTAAAAGACTCAGCTGCTCGTGTGAACACCATGGCAGAGACACGGAAACGTTCTCTTCTCTGTGAAGTGAACAGCCGAGGAACTTGCACCAGATGGACCGTATTTGGATCTCTCTCATAAATACAAGATTCACCATTTGGAATTGCACGAGAGGAGCAGCTGTCCATTGTCCCACTTGGAGGGGTTTTGTTCATCAAATAAGCAGAAGCCAGGTCTCTGTGGAAGGAAAATCACAGAACCCCAGAGTCCCTGCGGCTGTAAAGTCCCTCCCAGCCCATGGAGTGCCAGCTGTGCCCATGCCCACCTTGTCCCCAGCCCAGAGCTCTGAGTGCCAGCTCCAGGAATTCCTGGGACACCTGCAGGGATGGGCACTCCAACCCTCCCTGGGCAGTTCTGAGGCCTGAGCCCCCTTTCCGTGGGGAAATTCCTGCTGTGCCCACCCCGAGCTGCCCTGGCCCAGCCTGAGGCCGTTCCCTCTGCTCCTGTCACAGACTGCCAGTCAATGCAAGCACAGAAAATGTGTCAGTGAGTCCCTGATTCTCTATTACCAAGGAATCAGAACAATGATTATTGGAGATTTAAAACCAGACAAGGCTCCTGCTCAGCCAGAGTCCTGTCATTTTGTCCCAAGAGCAGTGGCACTGGAAGGGGTACAGCTATTCCCCCAACCCTGCACAAAGGAAGGGCTGGAATTTAGGGAAGGTGGCTTTTCCTGTCCGTATTTTGTTACACAAACCCCACAACAGCTACAAAAATAAGCAACAATTAAACTGTAACCTAATCTATTGTCTTTATTTATGACAAATTATGAATTGCTGTATTATGGACACTCATTAAACCCAGAAGGCTGCTAAATAAAATGTATCAACACTCAGAACTCCCTGACCTAGTGCCCACATAATTTAATGCCAGACTTCCACGACTCCAGCGAGGCCAGCAGCAGGCTGTGCCAGGAGGATTTGGGTCCTGCTGGAGTAGGCGTAGAGGGAGCATAAATCTAAACTAGGGATGAGATGACTCAGTGGAGACCGTTCGAATGAGGCAGGCGATAAAAATACCCGAAAGACGTAAGGCAAAGCTCAAAAACACTCCTGTGGTTCTAAACCAGCACGGCTGGGCCATGTTTTCTCACTCGCTGCCAAAGCCAGCTCTGCAGCGAGACAGGGACAGGCTGGGGTGAGCCCTGGCGGGGCCAGCAGGGCTCAAACCCTCCGAGCCCCCCGCCGGGCTCCGCACGCTCCCACCCCTGCCCGCTGGCACCCCTCTGGGGACACAGCTCCTGCCAGGGCTGCCTGGGAACGCTGGAACTGCTCGGAATGCCCGGGAGGGACTGCCAACACAGAGCCAGGCGGGGGGGCTGCCACCCCAAAGGCACCGATGGGCATCCCAAAGGCACCGATGGGCCCCAAAAGCACTGATGCCCCCCCAAAGGCACCGATGGGCATCCCAAAGCACTGATGCCCCCCTAAAGGCACCGATGGGCATCCCAAAAGCACTGATGGGCATCCCAAAGGCACTGATGGCATCCCAAAGGCACTGATGGGCATCCCAAAGGCACTGATGGGCCCCAAAAGCACTGATGGGCATCCCGAAGCACTGTTGGCCCCCAAAAGCACTGTTGGCCCCCGAAAGCACTGATAAGCCCCCCAAAAGCACCGATGACCCCCCAGAAGCAATGATAGCTCCCCAAAAAGCACCGATGGCTCCCAAAAGCACTGATGGGCCCCCAGAAGCACTAATGGGCCCCCCCAAAAGCACTGATGGGCATCCCAAAAGCACTGATGCCCCCCAAAAGCACCGATGCCCCCCAAAAGCACTGATGGCCCCCAAAAGCACCGATGCCCCCCAAAAGCACTGATGGGCCCCCAGCTCCCCCCAGGGCAGGGAGGAGCTGCGAGGGCCAGCCTGCAGCAGGGCTGCTCCCACAGCACATGGAGACACTGCCAGGGCTCTTCCCTTTCCAGACCAAACCCCTCCAAGGATGCACATTCATTTCTGTCAGGCTTCAGCTCTGGAGCAGAATAAGCCACGTTTATCTTATTATTTCAAAAAGTAAATTTTCCATAGGAAAGTGGAGCTTCACCTCTTTCAGAAATAAGGGTTTTCTCTCCATAATTGCCATTAAGTAATGGACACTCATTTAATTAAAGGCTTTTTGTAATTTGACAAGAATCTCTAGAAATAATTTCTCCCTTGGATTACCTCTTTGAGAGGTTTTCTGACAAGATGTAATTGAGAGACTGACCTCCACTGGGAGCGTGGGGAGCTCACAGAGCCCTGTTTGGGAGCTTAAGGATAGGGTTGGGGGATCTGAAACACAGTCAGTGGTCTCTTACACACTCCTGGATAACCCTGGAGTCCCAAAGTATTTTTTTCAGAAAGAATTTCAAACCCTTGCCTTAATCTGGCCTCGTCCCTGTCAATGGCCCCATGGAGTGAGGGGAAACAGGAACTTGCCAGAGAGAGTTTGAATTTCCTATTTTTAATTAATAACGTCAAACATGTGCTGCACATTTCAATGGGATTTGAGAGACATGCTCATTGTAAATGATTCCTTGTTAACTAATTATGAAATGCAAAGTCATTGCCAATTTACCATTGCCAGACAATGCTACAGCTGCTTTCACACGACACAATAGGCTCAGGCTTTAAGACAGATTCTTCAAAGGCAGTAAGTGATGAGCAGGAAAATCGGGCCCTTTTCAGGATGGCAATTGAGGATCCCCACTGTTTTGAACAGAGAACTTAGAGACTGAAATGTTGTATTCCTGCTATGATACCTGAAGCTGCTGCCTCAAAGTCATTGAAGACACAGACGTGGTTTTCTCTCTTTTCCTATATTTCTGTTTCCTAGCTCACTCAGCCACTCTGGGTGACATCTCTGCTCAGCATCTGCCCCTTCCTCGCACACAGCACACGGACCCAGAATGCAGATGCTGGAAGCTGGGCTCCACCCGACACCAGTTTCAGAGCCGAGGCTGCAGGCTGACAGTGTGTCTTTAATAACCATATCTCACATTGGCAGAACATCTTTGTTTATGCCTAACACACCACATGACATTCGGCAGTATATGAGGAAGGAGTGTAATTAAATCTCTGGTGTAATTGTCAAAACAAACAAGCAACGTTTATTTTGCTCATTTGCTGATACAGATTTGCAGTGGAAATGAAGGAATGCAGGTGTTGGGGTGGATGTGGCGGACAGAAGGAGGCAGAGGGTGGTGGGGATGGGTGACCAGGGATGATGGCCGGGCACTGGGAGCAGCTGCCAGTGCCTCCGGCACATCCCGAGTTCCATGGGCATGGAAGAGCCATGGGGCAGAGCCAGTGGTGTCACACAGAAATGGTAACGAGATTAGCTCAATAAGCACCCTGTGCCCCCACTAGAGTCCCTCAAAGAGCTCTCCTCTCAACTGCTCTTTAATTAACTGCCAGTAATTAGTGTCACTGGGCAGCCTCAGCAGAGTGCCTCTCAAAGGCGTCTCACTGCCCTCCAAAGAGCGTGCTTTAATTAGGAGTGATCTCAGCCAGGCTGCTGGGTCTGTGTGGCACCAAACCCATCTCCCTGGTGCTGACCCATTGCTCACGCTGCACCAGGGCAGCCACGGGGCTCCCAGAGGGGGAACCAGCAGAGGATCTGTGTGAGCCTCCCTCCTGGAGCACACTGATCCCTCAACACCACCCACGGCACCTCCGAGCACCCAGGCTGGACACACAGAGCTTCGAGAGGCAGTGGGCAGCCACAGCACTGCACGGGAGAGCCCCGGTGTCACAGGGACCAGCACAGCGGCATGAGTTTCAAACCACGTGAAGTGATCAGTCCCAAAGAAGCACAAACTCCAACAGCAGAACCAGGGACCATTTTCCCGTTCCCTCTGCCTCCTCCTCCAGTTCATGTCCCAGCACACCGGCTGCAGGGGTGCCTACCAGGACACCCACATGCTCCTGGTGCCAGACGTGGGCAGCAGAGCCCAGTGTGGGGGCCCAGCACAGCCTGGGGCTCCCAGCCCAGAGCAGCAGGTGGTCCCTGCACAGAGGAATGGGTCACTTCCACCCATCAAACTGGCATCTGTAACACCTTGACACCCACATGCCTTAAGAGAGGACTCTGTGACCCAAAGGGACACTCAGGACCAAGGACAAACCAACATGGCCTAAGCAAGAGCATCGCTGCTGGGCTGTGCTGGGACCACCTGGGCAAACACCTCTGTGCTCAGAGGCACCGAAACAATCGAGAGTTCACCTGCAGGCAGAGGTGTACCACATCCTGATGGACCAAACATCCCCTGCAAGCACCTGCAGGAAGGGATTGAGGTATGTAGGGTATGGATCTGACAACGCTGTACAGCTCCACTCGAGCCCAACACCAACAAACACTGCGTGTAGAGACCTACTTTGCAGCAAACCTTGTGCTGCATTAGCATCACGTTGAGACACAAAGGACTTGCAAGCAGTGGGGCTTCACTGAAAGGTTCATAAACAATCCTGGGGAATGGAGCTCCCACTTGGATCCCGCACGGGAAACCTGATCTGTCTGTCAGAACAGCCCCAGCACACTCCTCCCAGCAGATCCCCGTGAGAACACCAGCGTGAGACACGCTGGGGCACCGGGGGCCAGAGAGGGAACCTGTGCGGACAGGTACATCCATGGTACATCCCCATCCTACAGAAAAGAATCCCTTCCGCAAATATGTCTGTAATTGTGGCACCACGGGCGACGTGCTGTGTTTAATGACCATTCCTGGCTGCAGTTACAGATGTGGCCTCTCCCCACGCAGTGAGAGGGCTGTGGCTGCTGGCAGAGAGGAGGCTCTCTGGTCACACACACCCACAGCTCCGGGCAGGACGATGTCTGTCTCCAGCTTTGGCCAAGGCCAGGGAGATTGGCACTAGCTGTGTGCTAATGAAACCCCAAAACCTGGGGTGTCAGCTGCCCTGGCACACGGCTCTGCTCCTGCAGATGGATGGCAGGGCCACATCCCACGCCCCGCTGCAATCTCAGCAGCCTCGCTCACCTTCTTACTCCTTCACAGATGCTGACAGTGTTGTGCTTTGCTCCAGGCCCGGGCCAGGCTCCCAGAGCAGGGGTCTGGGGTGCAGGCACACACACACACACACACACACACACACGGGGGAGCTGGCAGCCTGGGCACTGAGCAGAGAGAGGAGCAGAGCCCCGGCCAGCCGGGCACAGCCACCCTGCGCTCCCGCACCGCCTGCCTCAAAGGCCCGCTCCTCTTGCTGTCTGTCTTTCTGCTCTGTGACACCAGCAGGGTAAATTTGGAAACAACAGACTATTTCTTTATATAGCAGCAGCCAACCTGTGGAAGCCAGCGCCCGAGACTGCGGGAGAGCAGACTGCCAGCTGGGTGTCAGGAGCTGCCAGGCTGTACCAGCTCCGCCCGGCCCGCGGGGCAGCGGGGCCAGCCAGCGCCGGTCACGGCCCACAGCAGGGCAGCAGCGCTGCAGGAGCACACCTGGAGAAGGGCTGGGCTGGCTCAGGGACCCCACCCGCAGCAGGTGCGGCACAGAAAGCCCAGGAGGGCTGCTCGGGGAAAATGAGAGCAGAAGGAGCAGTGCACAGACGGGCAGAGCTGCGCGGGGCTCCCTGAGGGACGGCCCGGCCCGGCCCCGCTGCCAGGGCCGCGCTGGCACAGGGGACCCTGCCCTCAGCCCCGCCGGCCCTGCCCGCTGCCATGGAAATGCAGAGAATCACGAGCAGCACGAGGCGTCCCAGGGATGCACCAGCTGCTAACGCGGAATCCAATGCACTTTTTCATGCTGTAACCTCATCCCAGCCTCCTGCAACCGCACTACGGCGTCCTGCAGAGAAGGAGCCAGCCGGAAGAAGGGAAAACAACAGGGCTTTTGTACTGAAAGATCAGGACACGCTCACAAGGACGCTCAAAGTAGACAGACCATGGCTAACTTCAGTGCCACAGCACATGGGAAGGCCCTGACACTGTATTTGGCAGATTTAAAACATTAATTAATAGAAAAAACCAGCAATATTAATAATTAAGAACACTTTTCCAAGAAAGAGCCACATTAAATCCAGTCACCACAGGTAGCTCAGACCTGGCAGGTTTTTTCTCTGCACCCAAGGAGAGCCACAAAAGCTGCTCAGGGCAGAGAGGAGAAGGAGCCACCCACACCTTGTCTAACTTTGTGTTCTAGGCAGCAACAAACAGCGAGCTATTGTGACAAAACTGCTGGGCTCACTGCAACAACCAGCGTGTGATGGGTCTCACACAAGCATTTTTAAGTGAGAACTTAAAAACTGTTGATAACAAGACAGAATTCAGCATTCCCCTTTTGTTTTTAAATCACACTAGAGGGTTTAAGAGGTCTGAGATAAACACAGGTCTTTTGGGGAACAACCTATCTCATTCTCTTTGATATCATTTATTTTATGTCTTCTGATCATCACTGCTTTTCCCAAATCTATCCAGAACCACTGCAGTTTTCTACAATATGTAACAGTCCTAGGACAACAACTCTTTGTAACACAGAGAGCCCAAGAATATTTTCTACAATCAGCTGCTTCTGGTTTTCCATCAAAAGAGGCTTTTACTACTTGCCACACCAGCAAATTCACTGTGAGCCATGAAAGACAGTCTTTGTTCCTCCTGCTGTGTCACTGGGGCTGGTGACAGCTACCAGAACACTGGGAAAATACCCCAAAGAGTGAAACTGTGCACCAGCCATGTTGCATTTGAGCTGCAAGAGATGCAAGAGCAGAGACATTTCATTTGGAAATGCCATTTCCTTGTTTTCTAGCACTGCTGCACACACTGCACCGAAGGATGGTCTCTGCTGCAGCATTTCACACCACTGGAGTACCAAAGAGCAAGTCAAAAAGAATAGAAAAAAATCTCCTGAAAAGAGCTGAACTGGCAGCTAGGGTCATTTTTTGGCAACTGGATGGATCAGCACCACGGAGATACGGTGATGTCTGGTTTGGGGCTGTGGTTTTCAACACGGGCACACTGATGACTGCACACCCTCCACCACCACCTCCTCCACGGCTTGGAAAGGCTGCTCAGGCCTTGGCGCTGCCCAGGAGGGCCGGAGTGCCCATCCCTGCAGGTGTCCCCGGAATTCCTGGAGCTGGCACTCGGAGCTCTGGGCTGGGGACAAGGATGGGGCACAGCTTGGGCTGGGAGGGATTTTCCAGCCCCAGTGACTCTGGGATGCTGTGTGAAAAGCTGTTCCAAAAGGCAGGAGCCCTTCCTGTGCCCTCTGGGCGGTGAGCAGTGTGCACCGTGTGTGCGTACGCTGCACTGGGAGCTAATTCAGACATTCCCAGCTGAAACCGTTTTCCTCACGACAGCCTTGTCAACACAGAGACGATGGCTTGAAAACAAACTCTGGATTTCCCTCTCGAGAGCAGCCACTGGTGGGGTGTGCAGGCTCCAGGGTGCTATTTCAGGCACATGGTCCTATCTTTGTCCCAGAGGCTCGTGAGCAGCAGACGTGCTCCCAAAATACCTTTGGCTGGATCAGGGGATGTGCTGCTCGGCAGAGCTGCTGCAGCAGCAGCTGCAGGGCTGTGGAAATGCTGCTTCTCCCCTGGCCCTCCCTCCTGTCACGAACGCAGCTGAAGAGGGCAGGCACGGGGCAGCAGCTCACCAGGGGCTCCGAAGGGAGCCCAAGTGCCCCGGGCAGGCTGGGCACCGACAGCAGCCCCAGGAGCTGCAGGGTCCAGGGCTGGTGAGCACTGAGGCAGCACCAACAGGGCTTTGGTGTCCCCAGGAGCACCGGTGTCCCCACAGGCAGGTCTGTCTTCTGCCACTCACTGAGCTGGGCAGGCATTTCCCACAGCTCTGGCAAAGAAGGAAAAATTGGGAGCAAGACAGTGTGAATGAGAGGGTATCACTGACACATGCTGGCAATGACAGTAAATGCGGGAAGGAAAAAAGAACCACAAGAAAGTGTGAATATCTGAATATTTTGTTTGACCCCAGGTGGGAGCAGCGATCCCCTCTGGTGCTCCCTGCAGTCAACAAGAAGCCTGTTCTTTCTTCTGGAGGTGTCAGAACAGATTCACCCCATGGGCAGAGCTCACCTGAGCTCACAGGAATGGGGCTGGCCTGCCTGCACCTGCAGGACGGGTGGCACAACCACTCGGGATTCATTTCAACTCCACAAGAAGAGAGCAGACCCAAATTCACAGCAGATGTCAAACAGAATTATTCACCAAGTCCAAATTCTCCGGGGAAAGCAGACATCCTGCTTCTGTGATAAGGAATTCTCTGGAGCACAGTGATGTGCAGCTGGCTCCAGAGAGAAGGAACATCTCCTGGCGGGGGATCAGCCACAGGGAGGGGGGAGGCAGGCCTTGCATTGCCCCCCTGCACTGGATGGGCACCTGGGGCTGCAGGGGCACGGCTGGCCCTGGGAGAGCCCCCTGCTCACCCTGCACAGCTCCTCGGGGCTGTGCTGGCTCAGCACCCCACACTGACCCCTGGGCACCAGGGCCATCCGTGCCCAGGGCCACCTGCCCCGGGACACCCGCAGAGCAAGCCAGGGAACAGCCTGGGCACAGAGAGCAGGAGCAGGGCTGGCAGTGGAAAAACCCCAGTGAGCACAGAGAGCAGGAGGAGCAGAGTGGCCTCTGGAGAGAGCAGCGGGGGAGGCAGGGTGCCTTTGGAGATGCCAGGTTAAGAGCACGGAAAAATCCAAACCAAGGCCAGAAGAAGCACTAGCTAAAACGATTTCCCAAGTAGTGCTGAGGGGCAACACAGACTGAACTGTTTGTTGATGTTATTCAGCCTTTTGATAAACAGAGGCAATTTGTTCTAGTTAAAAGAAACCTGCTATTTTTTACATAAATTCACAGATTGATCTTTACATCAGAAAGCCATGTAGAGAAACACACAACAGGCTGAAACTATTCATTAATCAATCCCTAAGTTTGTCTGGCTGCAGCTGTGCTTGTTTTGACACCTGCTTGCGATGCTCCTGCTGTGGCATTTAACATGGAATAAATCCCAGTGGAGCAGAGCAGCAGCCCCTGCCAGTGCCCCTGGCCCTGCACCCGCCCCACGCTGCACCAGAGTGGCCACAGAGCCCCTGGGCTGTCCCTGCTTTAAGGGCACTCCGAGGGACCACGGCAAAGCCCCGTGCTGGGCTGGAGCAGGAGCTGACAGCTCAGGGCAGCTGCCCCGTGGGTCACACCTGGGGAGCTCAGAGCTCTCCGTGGGTCACACCTGGGGAGCTCAGAGCTCTCCGTGGGTCACACCTGGGGAGCTCAGAGCTCTCCGTGGGTCACACCTGGGGAGCTCAGAGCTCTGTGTCGGTCACACTTGGGGAGCTCAGAGCTCTCCGTGGGTCACTCTTGGGGAGCTCAGAGCCCTGTGCTGAGCTCACAGGCACAGCCCGCAGCCACGCCCGCTCTCCCCAAAAGCTCTGGTGCTGGTTGCAGGGGAAGCAGCGCCCGCAGCAGAGCCAGCGTGTCACGGCCAGGCCCAGCAGGCACCCGAGGCACCGAGCCCTGGGCACTGTCACAGCCACGGGCAGCCCACCCCACAGGGCTGACAGGGCAGCTCCAGCCCCCAAGGAGACACACAGCCAGCCAGGGGGATTGTTTCCTCCTGTGCTGAAGGTCCTGCCAAGCCTCTTCCGTGCTGGAAGAGCCACTAATCCATGCCAGTTCAAAGTTCTGAGCAAATCTAGAATCAGGCTTGAATGTGAAATCCTGGGGCCTGTTTGCGTGTGTATGAATTATTCATGTGCTTACCATATGTGGCATTGAGCCTTTAGAGTGCAAATTATTTGGGACCAAGCTTTGGCCCTATTTTCTGCGAAGCATAAAGCACGTTTTCCAACAGTGCAAACAATCCAAACATAATGTGTATCATTTTCTGTGTTCCCTGCTGGCTGGGCTTGCCTGCCAGTTCCCATTAAGACTGGAACCAGTGCACAAAAAGCCAAGGTGCAGTACGTGGCTCCCCCGTGGACTGTGTCACTTGTTTCACAGGGCAGTCTAACGTGCCACGTCTCTCGCACAGGAGGTGACCTATATCCTGTATCCCATATCCTATATCCCCTATCCTCTACCCCATATCCTTCTGACAGTGAAACACTGAGCATGTGGGTGGTGTCCAGCCAGCAGCAGGGCCCAGGGCAGATTCACCCTCACCCAAAAATGTCTCTCCTAATCCTCACGGAGATCTGCCTGCTCAGAGCAGGAACCTGAGCTCTAGCCCAAGCCTGCCCAACCCACCTTTCTGACCTCTGTCAGACACCACAATTAAGAATACAGGAATTCCACACGGAACCAGCATGTGCCTTCTGATGACTGCCCCACCTACACACCAATGCCATTATTGCTGGTGCTGGAAGTGTCTCAGCTCCTGGGTTCCCAAACACTCCAACAGGTTATTCTCAATCTAAGTTTCTTCCCAGTTTCTACCAAGTTACCCTGTTCCCTTGCTTTTTTTCCCCACCCTGGATATCTGAAATACTCATATGATGGCCTTTTGTTGCCACCACGTGATCCCTCTAAAATCCCAGGACACAAATCACACCCCAGGATTTTAAGCAGTGATGGCAACTTTTGTTGAGTTGTGCATTTTTCTCTGTCGGAGGGTGGGAGGGGGTTATGGTCAGGAGAAACAATGAAAAGGAGAAAGAACCCTTTTTTCCAGAGCAAAGACAGCTCAGGCAGGGATGGAGACCCAAAGTAACACAGCAGTATCTGCAGTGCTCCCACAGCCTCACTGTGCCCTCCCCACTCTGGGAGCTTCCTTCAGTGCTCCCATGCACACAGTATCCATGTCAATTCAAAATATCACTTGTGTCTTTGGACAGCTCAGCTGTAACCAAATGCAAATTTGGACAATAAGGTAATTCTGTGCTGGGACAGCCCTTTGCGGGTTACCTTGAAAGTCACTCAGGCATCATCAGCCTCAGGAGCCCACCAGCTCTCTGCTGGAGCCACTAGAACCAAGTAAAGGTATTTTCTGGACTAATAGATGAAATTGATCAGCTTCCAGAAACATCAGCAAAGCTAAAAAGCCATTACATTGCAGTTTAATTTAATCTAATTACACAGCAGGGCTAACCATTGGCCTGTAAGGATTCATGGGCACAGGCAAAGCAGCAAGCCACGCAAGCCTGAACATCACTCAGTGCCTGCATGTCCTCAGCACTTCAGGTACTGGGAGAGCCCTGAGCAGCACCTGAGATGTAAATGAACACATCAACACTCGCACATGTCACACCTCATTGCTGGCAGTGCTCAGAGACAGCTGCTCCCACACACCCCAAGCACTTTTAATTTTCCATGACTGTCACCGAAAGCAATTTAATTCCTGAAGAACAGTGGCAGAGGGAAAGGGGACACTGACATTTCTCTTCTCTTGTGCAGAGGAGCTGAGCTGCTCTCAGGCTGTCCCCACACCATTTCAGGAGACAAGCACCAAGCCAGGCGCAGCCAGCACGGATCCCCTCGCTGGCACACAGCTGTGCAGGGGCTGGCACAGCCCACAGCTGGGAGGGACACCCCACTGCCAGCCCCGGCAGCCCTGTGCCACGCTGGTCCCCCAGCCCAGCTGGCACAGGCGGCTGGCAGCGATGATTACGGGCTGGTTTGGGACAGGACGTGCAGGCAGGCGTGGACGCTGCTCCTCAACAGCCCCCGCAGCCGTGAGAGGCTGCACAGCCTGCTGAGGGACCCTGCCTTCCCAGCTGGAGAGCAGCTCCACTGAAAAGAGAAGCCAGGCCTGCTTGTACCCCCGGGCTGCCGTGAACGACGGGCTCAGCGGTGTCCCCTGTGCCAGCCCAGCTCAGAGAGCCCCTGCGTCCACAGGCGGGCACAGCCAGGCCCTGGCACAGGGCACAGCACCGCTGCGGGTGAGCAAGGCTCCATCCAGGCGTTCCCACAAGACACAAAGCAATATTCAGAAGGAAGCACAGGCTCCCCCAGCCCGCGTGGGCACACACCAGCTCCACACCCCTCCTCCCCTAATGCACCGAGAGCCCAGCCAGCTGCTTCACCCTTCAGCAGCCCCGCTCGAGATGGTGAGGTACCACACTGCACAGAGAGCAGCTTTTCCCGTTCCTGGGGAGGTTTCCCTTGCCAAGTGCTGCCCACTGCCACTGCAGCAGGCTCGGCAGGCGGTGACCTCGTGCTGCCCGCAGCCAGCAGCGACAGCACGGCTCTCCAGCCACAGCTGCCCCTCTCCACCAGCTCCATGTCCTGGGACCCGCAGCCCAGAAAGCACAGCTGCAGCCACTGGGAATGCCAGCCCCACCGGGAAGGTCACCACGCCAGCACTGGGCAGCCGGGGGAAGGTGGGCAGATCCCCAGCCACGTGCTCCTGCACGTTATTCCCAAATCACAGGGAGCCCATTCCAAGCTAGTCATGAGGACTGTGGCCTCCACAGAATACACCAAGTATTAATCTGATTTAATATTTCACTTGAACAGTACTTCCAGTGACTTTTCCTTGATTGCCCTTGTCCCTCCCTATCCATCAAATGTCCTTCAAATTGCTGTTGTGTTTGTTTATTTTTTGTTACTCCAGCTCCATGTAACAGTCTCGGCTGCCCTGAGGACTCATTTCACCCCGATCTCCTCTCCTCAGATCTCCCACAGACACACGAGCCCCTCGAGAATGGCTTTTCTTCAGACTTGAGCCAGCACTGCTGCAAAGGGACCACAGCCAGCAGAGCGGAGAGGGACAGCACAGCCATCAAACAGCTCGGAGCCACTAACCCCCATACTGCCCACGGTCCCACACACCTCCATGGCTTGAAATTGCTGAATTCCCAGGATTAAATGACACACTGCAAAGCTTCACGCCCAGGGAAGTTCTCCGTGTGTGGCGGGAATGGGGGGCAGTGGCCAGGGACAGAGACCCCACGGAGGGCGAGTCCTGGGCAAAGCATCCCCGAGCCGGGGGCAGCCGGAACAAAGCCCTGCTGGCAATGCTGAACACAGCTTTGCTGACACCTCCTTGCAATTCCCACTCCCTCCTCCCCCCGCTTGCTTTCCTAGCTACCACTTTGATAATACAGAAAGGCTTTTTTCCCTTGTGTTTAAATATCAGGGAAGGCATCTGTGCTCCCAACCCACAGCCATGGAAGTCAGGCTGTGGGAAAAGTTCTCACTGCAGTCTGAGCAGGGAAGACTTCAGTCAGTGGTTTGCAGAGCATGGAAGTTTAACACATCTGTATCTGACCCCAAATAAGTAGTATTTGGGATTTTACAACCGCCTTACTGGGCACTAGACCATAGATTTCCAATGAAAGGGCAACGTTTCCTGCCCAGGGCTTGCAAGCCCTGCCCAGCTGAGGTGACAGTCGGGCTCTGTGAGGAGCAGCCAAGCTGGCAGGAGCATGGCCAGCAGCAGGGACAATGCTCAGGGGACCAGGGGACCCGTGGGGGACCAGGCTGCTTTACCAGGAGAGCGCCACCCGTGAGCTACAGAACTGGAAACGTGTTCAAAAGTTGATTTTGATGCAAGTAGGATAAACACAGGCGCCTGCACCTGACCCCCTTACAAAACACCATCTGCATTCTGGCAGAGTCAAACAAGGGAAGGGGGGAAAAGTGATTGAGACAAAATACTAACCATGATGAAAGTCACTGGGCTGCACCATTAAAACCTTGTACATCAGCAGAAAAAACGAATTCAGCATCAGGACATGGACAGGAACCCTGGGCCACTCGCCTCGTGTCAGCGAGGGGAGGCACAGCAAAGCACAAAGCAGCAGATGGCTTCACAGATTCTCATGTATATTTACACACAGTTTTTTTAGTAAACCACTTTGATTCAGGAGAAACCACATCCAAAATGCACTCTTGAAATTCCTCTTCAGACATAATTGCATAGAGAGATAAATCTCGCTGTGGTTTCCCCCCTCTCCCATGTAACAAACTGTGGGCAATGCTAATAGCACTAAGCGTGCCCTGTATTTCCTCCTGCTCTGCCCCAGCGCCCAAGTCCAACAACTCTGCTAAGCATTTTTCAGATATCTGGGTTGAAACATTCCCATTGGCTTCACAATTACGGGTTTTCCTCACCTGGCAAAAAAATAAATTTAAAAAAAATAGTATTTTTTTTTCTTCTAAAAAGGAGGGAGATGTCAATAAAACTTGCTTGGCTGTTTCCCAGAACAACAGCGTAATTCCTGCCCAAATGAAAAACAAGCCTCATGACTTCCATGCCTTCTCCCTCTCTCCAGCTCCTGCCAGGAGGGCACAGCCGGGGGGGTCGGGCTGTGCTCCAGGGAACAGGGACAGGAGCAGAGGGAACGGCCTCAGGCTGGGCCAGGGCAGCTCAGGGTGGGCACAGCAGGAATTTCCCCATGGAAAGGGGGATCAGGGACTGGCACTGCCCAGGGAGGGTTGGAGTGCCCATCCCTGCAGGTGTCCCAGGAGGTGGCACTCAGAGCTGGGGACAAGGTGGGGATCCCTTGGTGGGCACAGCTTGGACTTGATGATCCTGGCAGTTTTTTCCAACCCAAATGATTCTGTGATTCTGTGAGACACCCCAGTGCCCCGTGCCCTGCACAGAGACACGTCTCAGCCAGCAGACAGGCAGTGCCCACCCTTCCTCTGGGCTGGAGAGCAAATCCACTCTCAAGTGAGGAGTTTTTTGAAAATACTTACAGGTACACAAAACAGCCCCTGAAAAGTCCCTGCAGACAAGGATGTGTTTTTCCTGATGGAAAACAGCCCACAGTGGTAATGCAGAACCCACAAACCTGCTACGATTCACTCCAGCTCGCTGAGCCCACCTTACTCCAGCACACCACAAGTCCGAGTGCTCCACCCTGCAGCCCCTCTGTTCTTCTGCCTTGTTTTCTTCTTCCCATACCTTTCTCCTTGCTCTGTTTTTCCTCCTTCTCCTCCATTCATTAACTTTCTCTGCTCATGAACGGGGTACAATGCACCTCGCCAAACGCCAGCTCTCACAAAGGCATCCCTGGGCAGTATCTCAGCTGGACAGGCTGCAGCTCCCTCCCAGCTGATGGATGTGCAGCTTGCCAGCTTTTCTGTGGGACTGGAACCAGCTGCAGCAGCGGCTCCCACAGCCAGAGAAACCCATCTCCCTCATGCCAGGGCTCCCTGGAAGCACACACAAACACACAGGCACTGTCCTCTCACAGGCAGCTTTCCCGTTAGTTGAACCCCAGCTGTGAGTAGCCCAGAAATCTCTGGCAGGCTGTGTGTGCAAGCAGGGAGCAGCACGGCGGGCACCCCAAGGGGTCCGACACGTGGGCTGTGCCCCACACACAGCACCAGGCACACCTGGCTCACCTGGCACCACGGCCACGGGAAGGCTCCTGAACGGGGGAATGGGGATGGGAACACCACAGCAGCCAGGAAGGAAGCAAGGAGGGAGCAGCACAGCTGTGTCCTGGGCACGGCTCCCCAGAGCCCAGCTCTGCACCGCCCTGGCCCTGCCTGGAGCAGGAGCCAGCCTGGCTGAACAAGCACCAGCTTCCCTCTCTGCCAAAGAACAAGCCCAGCCAGCACTGACAGAAAAGATGCTGAAGAAGAGGAGAGGGTTGAGGGAAGGTCCTTAGGACACACTCTGGAATACCACGTTTACCCTCGGAGTCAGACCCAGAGAGCTCAACCCACACACCCCACCAAGGACAGCAGCAGCCCTCCCAGAGAGAGGGGTGTGACACAGGAGCTCCTGCACTGGTCCAGAGGAGATCCAACAGCAGCTGGGGCTGCACAGGCGCAGGCTGAGGAGAAATGGCAATTCTTAACAGAGGGGAAACAGTGGAGAACCCTCTGGAGCCAGGGGTTTCACACCAAGAGAGGGCAAACACAGCAGCGCTCTCCCCCAGGACATCCCCCGCGCGCTGTGACAGGAACCAGTGACTCAGTGGAGTCCCAAAACCAGTCCCCAGGAAGTCAGGGACAAAGACTGGAAGGTCTGTAATGATTTGGAGTACGATCTTAGTACTGCTTGTGTTACTAGTGACTACAATAAATGTTAACCTTCTATTTACATACACCGTGACAAATTAACAGGGGTTATCTGCTGGATTTCAGCAGTCAGGCTCATCCTTGTGCAGACATCCATCCCAAGGAACCATGTATGGGCAAAATCTGACATACCAAATGGCCTTTTCCTTTTTATATTTTTAATTGATTTCTCATTATATTGTTGTCACTAGTAACTCTTAGGCATTATGTCACACACAAACCCAAGCATCAACTGGCTTCTTTATCTAAGGAAGTTATTGGGATGTCTTAGGAGATCACCATAGCAACTGTGCCATGACAGTAAATATGAGTTCACTGGAACAACACTGTAATTGCTCTGAGCACACTCTAACAAGGAATTATGGAAAGGCAGGAGGTATCAAGGAAGCAATGTGCCAATAATTGGGACACAGGGAAAGCGCTGATTGAAAGTACCTGGAGAGGTGTTTCCAGGCTCCTGCCAGCAGCCATTCAGCCGCAGAGCTCACTCACCCTGGCTGCCTGCACACAGGCTCAGGGCAGAATTAAAAGCCTCTCAGAAAGAAATTTTGTTTTCAGAATGTAATTGCAGTGAAGCCTCCGATTTAAGTGTCTCTACTCGGCTTGCTCAGTGTGAATTGCTAATAAAAACTTGTTGGAGAAGTAACCAGCTCTTGTGCCACGAAGTTTGCCTGATTTAACCCGTCAGCTGCCAGAGCAGCACAGACAGGTGTGGTTCCCTCACCGAGGGAATTCCAGCACACCCTGACCCTCACATCACTGCACTCAGACCCACACTAACACATCGAACCCCAGGTTTATCCAGTGCACAGCTCCAGCACCCCACACACACAGGGATTTTTGTGTGTGCTCAGTTGATGCCACAGGGCCAACGCAGCATTCAGGAGTGCCCCGGCCACCCGGCACCCGTCTGCTGGCCCGATGGCTTTCCCGACTCTTCCCCCACCCAAGTCAAAGTTTCCTTCCTTTGCTCCTCTGAAATTTCACCCTACACCCACGATTTCTAATGCAACGGTGGCATTTCACGGCGTATTCCTAAAACTCCCCACCCAAGCTCGTATTTTGGGGAAAACCCCAGAGCAGCTTTCTGCACCGGCAGCAGTGCTCGGTGCTGATGCCGGCGGCACCTGGCCCTTCCTCGGTCCAAGCGGGGCTGTCGGTGCCCAGACTGAAACTCCGCTGCTCGGCTGTGCCCTCGCCATCCCCTTCCCAGCCCCCGTTTTAACGGCGGCCGCCCCGTGCCCGCGGGGTGTCCGTGGGCAGGGTCCCTGCGTCCTGCGGGGAGGCAACGCCGGCCGGACCCCGCCCCGGGCACGGCCCCCGCCCGGGGACCCCAGTGCCGGGCGGGGCAGCTCGGCACCCCGGGACGGGCACCGCGGGATGGGCACCCCGGGCTGGGAACGGGGGCACCGCGGCAACGGCGCCGCCGGGGCAGGGCAGGGCAGAGTGTCCCGGAGCTGGACACCCGGGCTGGGCAGGGCAGAGTGCCCCGAGCTGGACACCCGGGCTGGGCAGGGCAGAGCATCCCGGGCAGGGCGGGCACCCCGGAGCATCTCGGTCCGCACTCACCGTCCTCCCGCTCGTCGAAGACGGGTCTCTTGGAGGAGGAGGCGCTCGCTCCCATCCTCTTCTTCCACTTGCTCCAGTGAAACATCGGGGCAGGCGGCTGGCATGCCCTGCGGCCTCTCTCCGCCGGCCCGGCGGCTCCCGCGGCCGGCCCCGCCGCCGCCCTCAGCCGCCCCGCGTCCCGGCGCC